>JANVCC010000045.1:3550610-3572287 GCA_025345505.1 Todiramphus chloris collaris
GTGATCCCAGTTCTCTGTGTGTGTGATCCCAGTTCTCTGTGTGTGTGTGATCCCAGTTCTGTGTGTGTGTGTGATCCCAGTTCTGTGTGCGTGTGTGATCCCAGTTCTGTGTGTCTGTGTGATCCCAGTTCTCTGTGTGTGTGATCCCAGTTGCCGTGCAGGGGGCTCGGCTCCGCTTTCCGGTTCCACGGCTTCGCAGGCAGCGGGGCCGGCAGAGATAAAGAGCTCAGTGTGGTGGGGAAGGGAGGGACCTGCCCCGCTCAGTGGAGATCGCTCTGATTTAGGAGCTGCCATGCTGGGCCCCAGAGGAAGCTGCGCTCGCTTCTCTGCAGGAAGGAAAATGACCACATGGAAGGGTGGTTGATGCAGGGGTAGGGGACAAAGGGTCAGTGCTCTTTGTCACTGATGGATTTACCTACCAGTTGGTCACAGCCAGGGCAGTGGGGTTGGAGGAGCAACATACACAAGTGGTGTAGCCTGTCCCAGGGGAGCTTTACACTCAGCTCTAAATTCCTATTTCCAACCCAAGTCATTATCAGTAACCAGTCTGTCTCTGAGTTTGCTTGGTGAAATCCTTGGTCACAAGAAATGAAGAACAAGGCTCCCGCGGGATCCTTGGTCAGAGGCACCCAGGACTCCCTTCAGAAGGGCTTTTAGGTGCGACAGACCGTGGTGGAGCTAGAACAGAGCACAGGGACCTCTCAGGACACTTGTTGATTCGAGATCAGATGGGGGTTTTGAGCGACTTTGGCCAAACCACTTCATTTTGCTGGATTCTGCTGTGAAAAGGGCAAAATCATCCTCTACACACTGTGGCCGAGTGCTGGACAGCTTGGTGTTGCTGAAGTCACGTGGCTGCTGGAAACCACACGGGCATGACGTTCCATGATCTCGTGTAGTTCCATGGCCACCTCTTTCCTCTCCAAGCGTTTTGTTGCCGTTGGTACCCGCTGTCCTGCGATTGGAAACCCGTTTCCTGCCCTTTCATCCTCTGCCTTTCCGATCTCTGCGTGTCGGTGTCGCTGGTGGGGATTTTATCTATTTCTGTTTTCTGGTCTCGGGGGGCTTTTGTCTCCACACTTCCACTTCCTGAGCGTGCAGCTGGCCGGGCTCTTCATCGGCAAGGTCACCTTTTGGTGCGTGTTGTTTTTAGGCGGGTGGGGGAAGAATGGTTGCTCTGGGGGAGATACAGATTTTCCAAGTCAGGAAGGAAAAATGAAGGCAGAAAGAGAGCCTTGGAGACCAGGTTTATTTGGACAAAGGAGAACAGGGGCTGGGGTTGGAGGCAGGGTTTGGAACTCCGCTCTCAGCTGGAATTTTTAGTGCTGCAGTTTTAGTCAGACATGGTCTCGGTGTGTGTCAGGTTTTCCTCGATGTCTCTTTGCTGGTGTAACGGGAGGAGGTCCTGAGCAGTGAGAGGGCTGCAGATGCCCCTTGAAACACCGGGCTCGAGTAGACTGTGTGGCACCAGCTGGGTCCAAAGCCCAGCGTGCTTTTCCAGTGACTTTATCCCAGTGAAAGCAGCACTCTGCTCCCCTGCTCTGGAAATTCAGCTTGCTTAGAACACAGGGATCTGCAAAGGGTTTGGGGAAGAGTTGAACGGGTTTACCCGAGCTGTCTCCATGCTGCTTTATGTAATTCCATATCCTGCTCCGCTGCGAGTGTGCCCAAGCAACAAGTATTTCAGGAGAGGAAGCTCCTCATGCTCAGACTGAGCAGAGAGAACCGAAGCAGCACAGCCCACGTCTCCAGGGGGGTCTGCACCACAATGGCTCCCTCGCTGCCGCTGACCGTGACTCCCTTCCTTTCCTGACTGTAGGAGGTGAGGTCAGCAGCTCCAGTCCCACTCGACTCGCAGTGCCCAGGGCCGGGGGGAGATGCGGTTCCTGCGCTGCCCTCCCTCTTCCCTCACACGCGTGCTTGTGTCCCTGCGGCCGCTCCCGGCTCCAGCCCTGTCTCCAAGGCGTGGAGCTGGGGATCACGTCATTGCCCTGGGTAAGAACTTGCTGTTGGCTGTTTCCTGAGAGGAAAGGCAGGAAGGAAAAACAACAACTGGTCAAAAGTTCCACTCATGCAAAAAAAGAGGAGGGGAAAAATAAATAAATAAATAAAAGGAAATAAAAGGGAAAGATGAATCAGAAGAGCTGGTTTCATTCAAGAACACGCAGTTCCGAAGGGCAATGAGGCAGTGAGCTCTGGAGCAGGAGTTGCTGGGTTTTGTTTCAGGACAGTTTGGCACAAACAGCTGTGAAGCGAGGGCAGGACCATATTCCCAGTTCTCTTTGAACTACATCAGAGCAGCCTTTGCATCTGGCACGGAGGCCTGGAAGCCCTCGCCTGTGGGCCGTGCCACCTTGCTGCCTCCGGGCCACAATCTGGGAAGGAGAGACAGCGTCCCAAAGCTGCGCCTCATTCACGTCAGATGTAGCCTGGCGTTGAGCATCAGTCGTGCCACATTCCCCGGGACGGGGGAATCCAAACATCTCTGGGGGTGACGGCAGCACACCCCTGCCCAGCCTGGCCACCCCTTCGGGGACAGCGACCTGGAACACCCCTCTCCCCAGGGGGGAAGAACATCCCGGGAGCACCCCAGCAATGGGGGCAGAGCGAGAGCAGACGCACGGTGGGGAGAAGGAAGTAGGAGCCTTTCCTTCCAACACTGAGCAGTAGATGAGTGCCAGGAGTAACCTGGGAGCAGGTAAAGCCGTGGGGATTGCTGAGAGGGAGGGATGCAGGGAGGTGTGGAGGGATGAAGGGAGGGGTGCAGGGAGGGAGGGATGAAGGGATGGAGGCAGGGATGGAGGGAGGGAGGAGTGGATGGATGGAGGGATGGAGGAATGGATAGAGAGAGGGATAGAAGGATGAAGGGACGGAGGGAGGCAGGGAGGGATGGAAGGATGAAGGGACGGAGGGAGGCAGGTTGCCCGTTTCCCCGCCGGCTCCATGTGGCTCAGCCCCACGTGACCCCCCCCGGCCACGCCCCCGCGCCCCAAGGGGGCGGAGCCTCCCGGCCGAGCCAGCGTCGCGCGGAGCGGCGCGGTTCTGGCGCGGAGGGGGCGGGGCCAGCCGTGACGCCACGCGCGCCGGGCCAATGGGAGCGCCGCGCGGCGCGCTGGGCAGGGCCACGATTGGCGGGCGGTGATGTCAGGGCGGCGCGGGGCAGCCGCAGCGGGTCCGGCGGGGCAGAGCCGAGCGGCAGCGGCCGGTGCCGGGGGTGCGGAGCGGAGCGGTGAGAGACCGGGCGGGGGGCGGCACCGACGGCGGCACCGACACCGCGGGGCCGCGACGGGGTCAGCGGGGGACGGCCGCAGCCCCGCACCGCCAAGAAGAGGCCGCCCGGCCGGTGCGGCTGCCGGGGCAGCCCCGCTGCGCTCGGGGCAGCGCTTCCCCGCGTCCGCCGTCCCCGCCGGCGGGGCCGGGCCTCGGCCGGGTCCGCTCTCGAGGTGGCGGTTCGCGGGGCTAGGGGGGTGCGGGCCGCCCGCTCCCCTCTGCGCTCTCCCGGCTGCGGTTCCGCTGCGGCAGCTCCGGAGACGGGGCAGAGCCTGGGCCGTGCTCGGGCCTCGGCCTCCTTCGGCTCCGCGGTTGTGCCCGGGCTGGCTCCGTGCGGGGCTTTGGCCTCCGGGCGGGGTGCCGGGGGAGGGGGGGGGGGTGTGCTTCCTCCTGGGCGCTCGGTTCTGGGGCAGGGGGGGCAGGGAGCTGCACTCGCCCCACGCCCCCCGACACAGCCCCTCTGAAGCGGGCGAGGGGTGGCAGAGGAAGGTTTGGAGTCAAAGCACGGCACAGCTGAAGGCTGTGCGTTAAAGGCCGTGCGTTGGAGGGAAATGCTGAATGAATGAGCTGTTTTAGTGGCTGCCACGAGACCCAGCGGAATATCTGCTTTCCTTCCATGTATTTCAGGTGAAAGACGAGTTCTTGGAGGGTGACGTTATATCCAAGGCTGTCCAAATGCCAGCTCCCACCCTCCAGCCTGCCCAGCTCAGTAAGTAACCTTAACCGGGAACTTGCTGTTACTTTAAATAAGAGCCCTTCATCGCCTCGTGCTGCAAGGAGAGAAATTCTTCTGGAACGGGAGGACTACAGTGACGTTTGGAGCTTGCTGGGGTTACTGGGCCGTTGTGGCAGAGAGTGTAAAACAGGCTGAATCAGAGCGAAAGCCCCCGGGAGCCTTCGGACTCCAATTCTATGAAGGGACTGGAGGACGTGACAAAGCCCTGGCAGTAAGAAGAGCTTCTCTGGGTTGTGTCATCTCTAAAAACCAGTCCCTCTTCTATCTGCTTTCTGCTTCCTCATCCCTTTAAGCTTCTGTGTTACTCGGTGGCCTTTACTTCATCTGTTTTTCTCTCTGCCTTGTGTGCCCTGTCACAGCAGTCAGGCTGCTGGAAGAACTGGAGAACGATGCACTAAAGTGTCGTACATCAAAGAAGCAAAGGTTGGATCCTGTCTCGGCGGCTGCTGCACCGCAGAGTGCTGCAGAGGAGGAGAACTAGAGGGAATCTGCTGTAGTTCCCAAGTTCCTGGCAGTGTTCCCTGCTAGCTCTGTGGTTGGTGTTCTCCATTCCTGGACTTTGCTTGATGGGGATCTCTGCTGCAGGAGCAGTCTCTGCACTCGAAGGCAGGCGAGCGGGGATAGGGGAGGTCGGCTGTAGATGCTGGAAAGGCCATTTGTGTAAGCTCCTAGCAGAAGATCTCTTCTGGAACAGCTGCTGGCTGTAGGCCCACCAAGCCAAGGGTCAGGGTAGCCTCTCAGCAGCATGTCTTCCAAGGCAGAGCAGAAGGAGACACACCAGACCAATGGGGCCGTGCTGCCCATTGTGCCTGTGGACTGTCTCACCAGTCCAGACCGGGGGCAGCTGGTGGAGCCCTCGGATTTCCTGGGACCTGATGGCAACGGGGTGGAAGTGGTGGTGTTGGAGTCCCGCGCCAATGCTAAAGGGGTGCGAGAAGAAGATTCCTTGCTGGAAAACGGCAGCCAGAGCAACGAGAGCGATGACACCAGCACAGACCGAGGTCCTGAGCCAGCCTCGCCCCTCAAGGAGACGTCCTTTTCTATTGGGCTGCAAGTCCTCTTCCCGTTCCTCCTGGCAGGCTTTGGGACAGTTGCTGCCGGAATGGTGCTGGACATTGTACAGGTAGGACTGATGCTTCTCTGCTGTGACTCAGAATCCTGTCTCTGTAGAGCGTGGCTTGATTCAGAGCCAGCAGAGACTCAAACGCTGGGGCTGGTTCAGCAGATGGCAACCGCGACGCGGGGAGACCGGCTACCTCCTGTGCCAGCTGGGGCAGAGGGAGATGGGGGGAGGCCTCGGTGATGTCTGGCGTGAGGGGAGGAGAGGCTGCGGGCACCCCTGAGCCCCAGCTGCCCAGTTCCAGCTGCAGGAGGAGGCTGCAGCGGGCACGCGTGCCGCTGAAACACCTGCCTGGGAACCGAGGCCGCTCCGCGCATCCTGGCCTGAGATAAAGCCCTTGCCAGCTGCTGGCTGTGGACAACCCGGCTCTGCTAGCCTGGTCCACACGTCCCGTGTCTCACTTGTTTGCGCGCCGGGCTCGTGCCAGCCCGGTTAATGATTCTCCCGCCGCAGCGTGTGCGGGATGGGGGGGTAGCGGCTCGCTCTGGAGGGTGAAGCCCTCTCCCGCTCCTGACGTGGGCAGAGGTCACTGGGTGGCTCCGTCTGAGGGGTGCGTGGAGGTGATCCGCAGGAAAGGCCAGCTGGGGAGCTGGTCTGTTGGTCTGTCACCCAACACGGTCTCACGAGGTCTCTTGAGGCTGGTGACGTGGTGGGAACCCGGCAGCTGGGACCTTAGTGCAGGCTTTAGTGTGGGCACGGTGACGGCACGGGCCGCAGCTCCCGCACCAGGCTCTCTAGCACGTGTTTTCCAAGCATGTGTGTCTCTGGCAGCGGATCAGCAGCTTAACCTCCTCTCCTTTGCTCCTCGGACCGTGCGGAGCTGTCTTGATGCCCAGCCCAGAGCTGTGACTGAGGCACGCTTTCTGTGCCGTGTAGGTGTAGGAAACTGTTTGGCGGGAGGAGGAGGCCTCCATTTTGGAGGTGTTGTCAACCAAAAACGCCCTGTCTGAAGCTGCTGTGTTTGCTGCAGTGGGGTAAGCAGCCCTGGCAGTGCTGGCACACAGAGACCCGGCTGTCGGTCACCCCACCCGCGCTGGGGGCCAGCAGGGTCCATCAGGGGCTGTGTGTTTGGGGGCAGTTAAGCAAACGTGATGCTTCAGTCACCTGCTGGCCCCCGAGGGCTGTTTGCCCACGTGCCTTTGACGCCGGCCACCCTTGCAGTCTCTCTTGCTGCAACCTGTTGGGAGAGCCACGGAGTGACTCCGGATGGGAAGGGCTGCCCACGCTCCGCTGCACCGGGAGAGACTCGCCGCAATGCTGCTCTTAAAAAGAAAGACATTTTGAGCATCTTTCCCTTTTCAGGGTGCCTGTAAATTCCTGCGTGGCTCTTCCAGCCTTTCCCAGAGCTGGTGGCTTGAGCTCGGCCTGAAGCCTTTCCTGCAGGAGCAGCCCCAGGACCCGGGGAGGAGCAGGGCAGGGCTGGGATGCTGCGGCACAGCTCCCTGTTCTTCTGCCTGATCTTGTTTTGTTTCTGTTTTTTAATGGCCATTGGGACTAAACCTTCGTGATCCCGCTGTCCCACAGCAGCCCAGCGTGCGGCCGTGCAGCTTGTCCTGCCAACTCCTCTCCCTCCCTTTAGCCTTGGGATTAAATGAGGCCCCTAAATGCCATGGGGTGGAAAAGGGGGATGGGAAGCTCGTGGTCTCGCCTGCAGTCTGGGGAGCTGGTCTCAGTCGCTGGCTTCCCAGCTGCTGGAAGCCTGGGCTGGAAGGAGGGGAGCGCGTGGAGCGAGGCGCTGGTGGGCTGGAGCCCCGTTGCTTTGGAGGCAGCCGTGGCTGGCGATGGATGGAGGGCTCCGTGCACTCGGTTTCCTCTGTTGTGGCTAAGTGGACTAATCAGCCAGCTGTAATTGGTCTCCCCGCTGTGAGAACAAGCAGCCCTGGCCTTTAGCCACGCTGTCCCGTTAACGTGTCCCTGTGAATTTACCTCTCCGGGGGAGAATTTGCCTCTGCTCCCTTTGGGATCGGAGAGACCTCTGGGCCGGGTGACACGTGAGCACAGCAGCGGCTTCTCTGAGCGTGGCAGAGGACTGTTGGCACCATCCCCTCTCCCAGCAGAGCCCCGGTTCTTGTTTTCCCAGCTTGTCCGCTCCCTGGAGATTCTTCGGGTGGGACGGCTGGTGTTGTACAGAGGGAGCCTGCTCATTCCCCCTGCTCGACCCGCTCTGGGGTGGCCTTGGCCAGTCAGCCCCCTGCTGCAGCCCCAGCCCAGCCGCGCTGGTACCCGCAGCTCTTGCTCCTGGCTCCCGTAGGGCTCCGCTTGGCGGGCGCTGACTGAAAGTGATGGCAGCCGAGAGGTGGCTTTGCCCCAGAAATGCCTGCTGTCTGAGGTGCAGGGCGGCTGCAGGGGCACTGCCAAACCCCACCTGGGGCTGGATGTTTCTTCCAGAGCCCCTGGCAGGCTGAGGGGTCATCTCGCCCCTCCAGTGCTGCATGGCAGGGACCCGAGGCTGGTGGCTCTGCTCTCTGGGTAGGTGTGGGTTCAAAGGGACCACTGCCTTGGCAGAAAACAAAGCCAAAATAACTTCGAGTGTAAGTTAAACCTAGATTGCTTATAGCCTCTCTGCTCCTGCTGCCCGGAGAGCAGGGAGGAGGATGTGGGGATGAAGGGCCCGTCCCTGCAGCTCTCCTGCAGAGCTCTGCTGGAAGCCAGCCGGGCTCCCCTTGCTCCCCAGGGCAGCGCGCTCCCCTCGCCCGGAGCAGACGGGGCGGTCGTGGAGGATCTGGCGTGCTGCGTCAGCCTCCCTCCTCGCCCCTGCAAACAGCTGATTTCTGCACTTCTCACTGAGCTGTTACAGGGCTGGAAAGGGATTTTAGCAGCCTCCGTGCCCTCAACTTCAATTTGTATTTCCTGTTTCTCTTTCCCCTTTCTGAATTCCCTGAAGAGCCCGGCCCCAGTTCTCCCCTCGGAGACCCATGGTGGGCACACATCTCTGCAGGGAGCTTCTGTCTCTGCAGGAGCCAGGGAGGCCCTCGAGACCTCCTCGATGCCCACAGACCAGTGTACTATGGCATCTTACGCTAAGAAAGTTGGCCGGGGCCCACAGGTCCTGCTCTTTGCAGGGAGCGAGCTGCTGATGTCTGCAGAAACCTCCTTGTTTTCCTTCCCTGAGGATGGCTTTTATCCCGTTCTCCAGGAGCAGCCCCGTCTTGCTCGGGGGGCAGCTTTCGCAGGCTCCAGTTGCAGCAGCTGCCAGCACAGCTCGCGGCGCCGGAGCCTCCTGGAAAGGTTCGTGTACAAAGCCAGGGTTGGGACGAGGCGAGGGAGGGCCGCAGACTTGTGCAAGCTCCCTCCTGGTCCTGCCCCGGCCATCTCTGGAGGCAGGAGGAGCCAGGAAGCTTTAGCAGAGCAGTTCCAGCCCACGGCCTGGCTGGCGATGGCGTTCCTCTTCTGTGGCAATTCTGGTGACACCCCCTCGTCCCGCTGGGAAGCGAGAGCGTGTCGCTTGCTGCTGGCATCCTGGGTACTGCTGAGGGAAGTCGAGCAAAGGATTCACCCGCTATGACAGGCAGCAAATGAATCGTAATGCCTGCCTAAAAATAGAGCGAGGAGAGCCCAGCTCAGCCCTGCCTGGATGTGACCCGAAAGGAAGCACGGCCTGACGTGTGGCTGCGCTGGAGGAAGCATCTCAGACTGGTTCTCCCTCCTGCCTCCCCTGCCCTGAACTCCACGGTCCCCTGCTCGGAGGGTTGTGCAGAGTCATCCCCTCCGAGTGCCTCTGGCTGTGCTGGGAAGGTCTCCCCGGGCTGCAGCTCGGGTTAACTGGGTGCAGGGTGATGGGAGAGGGGTTTGCGGTGACCACAGCGGTTTCCTTGGTGCTGCCCATCACAGCAGCTGGGAAAGGAGCGCTCGCTGCATCGGGAGAGGCTGGAAATTGGGTGTGCTCAGGAGCCTTGCTCTCCAGCAGGGAGAGGCTGTGGCTGTGCCTGAAATAGCCGAGCAGCTTTCAGCCCTGCACCTGGGCTGGAGGACGTGGCGAGCTTCTCTTGCCAAGCTGCTGGAAACGTCAAGGGGGTTTTTACCAACTGGAAAACAGGTTTTGCCTTTGGGAGAAAGTGGCCCCAGTTCATCCATCTCGGGCACTTGCCTGCCTCCTGTGATCACAGCTCTCACTCAAAGGGTTTTCCAGGCAAGTGCTCCTTGAACACACAGTTGCGGGAAGCTGGAGTTTGCTGGCTCCGTCGGGAAGGCAAAGGGTGGGAAAATAAACCTGACTGCAGCCCTTCCCCCCGGGAAGGAATCGGCCGTGCAGGTAGAGCGGCTTGGCCGTGCTGCGAGGGCTTGGCCCATCGTGTTCCAGGAACACGTGCCTGTTGGTGCTGAGCCCGGGGCCAGGCACTGAGAGCCACGACCCAGCCCTGGCCAGCGACCTCCAGTGTGGTTCCAGCCCCTGCCCTGCAGGGAGGGAAGCAAGAGGCACTTTGGGCACGGGGCCTTCTCGCAGGTAGAGCAGCAGGCGAGGAGGTTTGTGTAGCTGGCAGGGTTTTTTTTTAGATGCGGTTGTGAGGGGGTTTTTGGGGTGGTTTTGTGTTTTTTATGGAAGGCAGCTGCTCTCCTGGAAGGCTACCCTGCAATTACTCTGTTTTTTCCTGCATAACTGTGGCTGCCTCTTCTGCCTCATCCCCAGGGGAGCTGACTTGATCAGGCTGACCACTTCTCAGTGGTGCCCAGCGACCGGACAAGGGGCACTGGGCACAAACTGGAACACGGGATGTTCCAGCTGAGCAGGAGGAGAAAGTTCTTTGGTGTGAGGGTGTGGGAGCCTGTGCCAGGCTGCCCAGAGAGGCCGTGGAGTCTCCTTCTCTGGAGAGATTCCCACCCCGGCTGGACCCTGCGCTGCTGGGCCCCTGCCCTGGGTGCCCCTGCTGGATGGAGCAGGGGGTGGCACCAGGGGATCCCCAGAGGGCTCTGCCAACCCCTCCACACTGGGATTCTGTGACTGCAGTTAGTGAACACCTGAGCACTGTGGGTGCTGGGTGGCGAGGTGAGGGGGGAACAGGGGCTGCTTTCGGAGCTGGCAAAGCCTCCCCGTCTCTCCCCGATTTGGCCTCTGAACGAGCGCGTCGCCGGTTTGGCCGTGGTTAATCTTCGGGGCATTTTTAACCGAAAGCCTCGGGCTGAGATCCGGTTTGTCAGCTCAGGAGGAACAAGTGGTCCCAGCTACACAAATGTCAAAACCAGTAAACATCACTGCAAAACTCAGTGTGGTCCCAGAATGGGAACTGGGCTCTCTGCTCAGGGCCACCACCCGAGCAGTGCCAGGGTGCAGATGAGCGGGCAGCACTTGGTGCACAGTAAAGGTCTCCAGCAGGAAGGATTATTTCTGTAACGGTCTGTCTTTGTTTTATTGCAGCACTGGGATGTCTTCAAATATGTGACTGAGGTGTTTATCTTAGTCCCTGCGTTGCTGGGCCTGAAGGGGAACCTGGAGATGACTCTGGCATCTCGCCTGTCGACAGCTGTGAGTACCCAGGGAGCTGGAGGGACGGGGCACCTGGTTCGGGCAGGGCTGGCGAGGCCCACGAGCCTGTCCTGGCTGGGCAGACCAACACCTCTCATTCGGTGACCACAGAAACCAGTGCTGGGAAGGTGTCCTCATCCCCCTGCACTGATCGGATTTGGAGGGGTAATTGTCTCCAGGCGTCGCTGGCAGCTCCCTTCCCTGTCACGGCTGCTCACGGGGTGTGAGTGGCGTTGGCACTGGGGTGTCTGCAGGGCACGGGGAGCGAGCGGCATTGGCACTGCAACATCTGCAGTGCTTGGATCCACTTTTCCTCCCGAGGAATCCAGGTACAGGCATGTCATCACAGCAGGCTAAACCCAGCCTAGTGCAGGAGGGCCAGGAGATGAGAGCCTGGGGAGAGCCGTGCAGCAGCGGCTAAAAGGGAGGGGAGCTTGCGGCGAGAGCTGGCGGGTGGATTGGCAGCCTCTCCAGGCTGATGGAGAGGCACGGCCGGGCATTTCTCTCGCTAGAGTTCTGTCTGATTCCTGTGGAACAGTGAGCTCCCTGTGAGAGATGGGGGCAAGCTCTGTTAGCTCCTCAGAACCCTGTGTCAGTCCAGCTGTAAATGAATCGCTCTGTGTTTCAATGTTTCTGTAACAGCAGTCTGGCTGTAGCTGAGCAGCGCTGGAGAGAGACCGACATCCTCTCCTGACAGGGACAATAATGCTCCTTCCTTCTGCAAAGCATCTTCTGCTTGAGCGTGACACCAAGTGACTGCCTGGTGCTGCTGTGTTTCCCATGATGTCTCTCCCCGAGAGAGCTGCTCGAGAGGTGCTCACTGAGACGCAGGGATGCAGAGCTGTCTGCCTGGGTGGCAGCGTCAGAGCTCCTTCTCCACGGGCTCCTCTCCTCTCAGCCTTCCCCTTACTGGTTGCTGCAGGAGAAAGCACAGGAGGGTGTTGCAAAGGTCTCTGTATATCTGCTTTCCTGGGTCACAGGATCACAGAATTGTTCCATTTGGAAAAGACCTTTAAGATCAAGTCCAACCATCCCCCCAGCACTGCCAGGGCACCACTGCCCCCTGTCCCTCAGCACCACAGCTCCAAGGCTTGGAAACCCCTCCAGGGATCACGGGGACTCCACCCCTGCCCTGGGCAGCCTGGCAAAAGCTGGGCTGTGGCTGCGTCCCCTTGGTGCTGGTCTCCCCTCCCCGGGCGCTGCTGGGAAGGACAAAACTGGAGGGAGGCTTCGTGCTGCCCCTGGCCCAGCTGTGCTCCAGTGCCAGGGCTCGCAGGGGCAGAGGCTGGACGTGCAGCTCGTGTCGCAGGCTGAGCTTTGTTTGCCCCTTCATTCTGGGGAAACAAATCCCTTTGTTTTATTCTCTATTGTTCGGATCAGGCCAGGGTCTCTGCTGTCCCAGACACAGGCTGCTCTACCTCCCTCTGTCTGTGCGTGGTAGGGTAGGATGATCTCTTGGGGTTTTCTTTCTTTTTTTTTGTTGTTTTTTTTCCTTGCCCTGCTCTTCCCTCAGCAGGAGGGACCCGTGTGTGGAGGGAGCTCCCCTCTGACTCGGGCTTCACGGTGTGGGTCTCGTGCTCTCGCCGCGGGGAAGCTGCCTGGAGTGGATTCTCAGAGCCCAGCTTTGTCATTAGTGCTGCCTTAAGGCACCTCAGAAATTCCTTTCACAGTTAAGAAGCAAAACTCTCCCATTAGTTAGGGGATTAAAATCCTGTTGCCAGTGACTACAGTGAAGTTGTGTTAATCCCAGCCTAATTGCCATGTGGCTGGAATTTTAAGGTCAGGCTTCATATGGAGCTCTAATTCCTGTGCTGGATGTGTTCGGTGCTACTCCAGTCAACTTCTTGTTGGTTTTCCCCCTGTTCCTTCCTCCCTCCACTAACCTGACCAGAATAACTCACCCCAGAGATGGGTGCATCTCGGTGCTGGTCGAAAAGAGCTGGCAGTTCTCCCACGTGCAAGCAGTGAGGAAAGTAGAAGGATTAGTTAATCACTGACTTCTTGGTTTGGCTGGGGTTTTTTTGGTGGAGACCAGCAAGGAAACCCGAGAGGAAGAAATCCCTGCTGTATTGTTGTGTGGAAGTTTGGGTTTGGTGCTGTCAGCCAGTAACTCAGACAAGCATTTACCTCCTCAGACTGTCTGAGCCTTTTCCTTGTTTCCTCTTCTTGTTCATCGGCTTCTAACCGTGCAACATTGGGTATAAGCTCCTACCCTCAGCTTCTCCTTCCTTGCAACTCCTTAAAGACCTGAGTGGTGCTAGGGAAGAGCAGAACCCGTAGGCTCTGCAGGAGCCAGCAACCTGCAGGGGTTCTGCTGGCTGGTTCTGGATCCCATTTCCCATCTCTTCTGGTCAGTCTGATCGGCATCTCCCGCGGGTGACGCGGTGCCAGGTGACCCGTGGGCTGCTTCCCGCTACTCAGTAGGTCTCCACGTGGCACTGCCCTTGTTTGCTCAACTTTTAACCCAAACAGGAGTTCTTGCTGCCAGCTTCCTCTGCCACGTGATGCTGCTCTGGCCTTGGTCCGTACCGCAGCCGGGGCTGACCCGAGAGCCAGCGCGCCCCTGTTCCCCTCCTGGCTGGCTGACCCGAGGGGCGGGATGACCCGAGTGGTGCTGAGCCAGCCTTGGCTCCATCACCCCTGGAGTGAGGTCAACAAGGAAAGAAACAGCAGCGGGTGACTTTGCGTGGGGACAAAGTGTATCTTGTTGCTTCTGCAAGGTTTTCATCAGACATCCCGCTGACGTCGGTTCCCCCTCTACCCTCCCGTCAGAACCCACTCTGCAGCGGGTCTGGCTCTGCCCCTGCAGCTGGGAGGGAAACGGTGCTGAAACCTGGAACAGCTTTGATGTTCTGGAGCACAAAGCCAGCATGGCTGTTGGAAGATGCCCCGTAGTTACCTAGGGTGTGGAGCCCAAGTGCCCTTCACAGAACAACGTGTCACGGGCGGGTGTTGCTGCTGAGGGTTTGAAGTCCTCATTCCCTCCTGCTCCCAGCACAAACTGCCGTTGCTGGAAGGTGGGAATCTGGCTGTCAGCGAGGGCAGAATGCTGTCAGTGTTTAATGATGTTGGGATGTCCTCTTGCAGGCTAATATTGGCCAAATGGATACACCCAAAGAGCTCTGGAGGATGATAACGGGGAACATGGCTCTGATACAGGTAAGAAAAAGTGAAGGGAGAAGAAAGTGGAAATATTAGTAGCTGTCGCAAACCCAACCACAAGTGTCAGAGGATTTAAAAGCCTGGGGTTTGCTATTGACTGTCAATATTGCACATCTACTGGGGAGGCAAATGGCACCTTTTTACCCCCCAGCCATCGTAGCGTAACGCTGTACCCCAGAGGTTAGAGCTGGTGTTTCCCTGCCCAGTGCTAATCCACCTGAAATGGTGTCCTGGGTGGTGGTTCCCTCTTCCCTCACCCTGGGACCATTTTAGTCTCTAGTCCTCCTCGTGGTTATTGTCAGGTTTTTCTTTCCAGGTTCAGGCAACTGTGGTTGGCTTCCTGGCCTCCATCGCAGCAGTGGTGTTCGGATGGATCCCAGATGGGCACTTCAGCATTGACCATGCTGTCCTGCTTTGTGCCAGCAGTGTGGCTACTGCTTTCATTGCTTCCCTCGTTCTGGGTGAGAGACAGACCCTGCACATCCTCCATGCACCTCTTCCTGAAGTGCTGGGCTCCCCTTGGCCTCATCCTGATTTCTTCCTCTTTTTGGCTCTAGGCATGATTATGATCGGGGTCATCATTGGGTCCAGGAAGATGGGGATCAACCCTGACAACGTTGCCACACCAATTGCTGCCAGCCTGGGGGATCTCATCACCCTGGCTCTGCTTTCAGGAATCAGCTGGGGCTTGTACAAAGAGCTGGGTGAGGAGCAACAAAAGGCTTGTGTCTCTCTGTGGCCCTTCCATGTGCTGCTTGTTTCTCTCTCATTTCACTCTCTTCCTGTGCCCATTCTGTCCTCGGGGGTATATGGGGTGCCTGGCCTGGAAGCTACCTCAGTTAGGGAGGCCTACTCAGAACTGCTAGGGGGAGGAAATGTTCTTACTGCCTTGTAGCTGCAGAGACTCTTGGCAGTGATCTGCATCCTTCCTTCTTTCCAGCTAAAGTGGAGAGGGAGAGGTTGTCCCCTCCCAGGTGCCAGG
This sequence comes from Todiramphus chloris collaris, assembly GCA_025345505.1. Classification (NCBI taxonomy): domain Eukaryota; kingdom Metazoa; phylum Chordata; class Aves; order Coraciiformes; family Alcedinidae; genus Todiramphus; species Todiramphus chloris. Next base: position 3,565,342 of record JANVCC010000045.1, read on the forward strand.
GGCTTGACTGTGGCTAAAGCAGTGGGAGGAGGCAGCTTTGGCTTTGATCTGTCAGCAGCAGCTGGAGATCCTCAAGGAAGAGCTGCAGCTGTAGACTCTAGACTTCCCCTTCTCTCCCTTCCACCTTCCTTCCCTGGCTGGGATGCAGGGGATGTGACTCAGCCAGGTTCAGCCAGAGGTGAAGCAACCCTGGGAAGTCTTGCCTAGGGGTGGGAAGTGGGAATGAGCAGTTAACACTGAAGAGACCTCACTGGGATCGGTTGCTAAAGCCCCTGTGAGCAGCCCAGGAGAAGGACAGGCCATCCTCTCCTGGCTTTGGCTGGAATAACATTCATTTTCTTCCGTGTAGCTGGTACAGGGCTGTGCTTTGGATTTGGGATGAGAATAATGCTGATAACACACCAGTGCTTTGGTCGTTGCTAAGCAGCATTTGTACTATGTCAGGACTTTTCAGCTTCTCACCCTGCCCTGCCAGTGGGGACTGGGAGTGTGGAACTGGGGGGAGCTGGCCAAGAGACACCCCAGCTCGGGGACTGGCTGGGTATCGTCAGCGGGCGTGAGCAGCTGTACTGTGCATCACTTGCTTTGTGTGTTCCATTATTATTATTATTATCATCATTATTGTTATTTTCTCTTCCATTCCTGCCCTATTAAACGGTCTTTATCTCAAGCCATGAGTTTTACCTTCCCCCCACCCCCAGTTCTCTCCCCTGTGGGGTGGGGAGGAGCGATCTGTTCCACGCTGCTTGGTTGCCAGCCGGGGTCGAACCACCTCGTGTGTCCTGCAGAGCTGGGGCCAGCCAGGTCTCGTTTGCCTGCCCTTGCTGGAGTTCCTGGCTCCAGGGGGGCCAGCAGGGTGTAGGCAGGCTGGAGGGAGCACCTCGCTGCAGCAAGATGTGTCCTCGATCCGTTCCTTCTGCTCGTTTCCCCCCTCAGAGAGCAAAGCCTACGTGAATCCCTTGGTGTGCGCCTTCTTCGTAGCGCTGCTGCCCGTCTGGATCGTCATCGCCAAGCGCAACGCGGCCACGCGCGAGGTGCTCTACTCGGGCTGGGAGCCCGTCGTCATCGCCATGGCCATCAGCAGGTGGGGGCAGCCAACGCGCCCTTTCCCTGCCCCTTGCCACCTCTCGGCTCTGGGTAGATTCTGGAGCAGAGGGAACCAAACTTCTTCTGCTTCTGCGCTCCAGGCTGCCAGGAAACTGGAGGTGGCTTTGTGTTTTCTAGGCAAAGACAGGGGGTTCTAGGTCGCGAGGCTCGGGAGGGGATTAAGCACCTGAGAGCTACCCCAGGGCCGTAGCAACATCCAGCTGCAGCACGGGGAGATGCTGGCACGGCCACGGAGTAAACGCAGATCCCTCCAAGCAGTCCTGGCACAAGAGCCCTCTCTGCCCTCTCAAGGGCTTAATTGCTGCTGATTATTACCTTGCAGTAAACTGTACACGAGGGGATTTAGTCTTTGATGGTTTTTGCCAGCCATGAGAAAAGATTCTGCTAAATCTGTCTTCTGCTGCCAAATACTGAGGCCTTAAAAGCACTGTCAACCGCCGTAGGTGCCCGTGAATAGGTGTGTGTGCCACCCTTGGGTGCACACGCTGCAGCAGAGAACCCTGGGTGCTTGGTGTGAGTGTTTCCTCCCGAGCTCTCAGCTCTGACCTCTTGGCTCTTCCCTCTGCAGCGTCGGGGGGTTGATTTTGGACAGAACGGTCTCGGATCCCAACTTTGCTGGCATGGCTGTCTTCACACCAGTTATTAATGGTGAGTTCCTTTCCACACTGGTATCGTGGCTCGTGGCGAAGAGGGGGATTGTCCCGTTTGCCTTAATTCAGGCAGATGAAGCAGACAGGTTCCCTTTTGAGTACCAGTGAGACACGAGGGTTTGACTCGAGCTTCACAGCAGTGTGGCTCCACCTGCTGCCAGCCCAAGGTGGTTGGCCTGGGTGGCTCTTGCCTAAAAAAAACCCCACCTTTTTCTGGGGCCTGACAAAAACTGTCTTCATTTCCTGATTCCTCCTGGCTGCTGGAGACCCCGTCTGCCAGAGTATGTGCCTCAGGCACCTGGAAACACGGAGATTGGGAGTTGCAGCTCCAGAAATCTAATTGCTTCTGGTATAAAGCTTTGACCCCCTTTCTACCTAATGAGCCAGGGAAACTGTTTTCTTTTGTTTTTTCCTTTGAATAACTTCTTGCAGTGAGCAGGGTTCATTCTGAGCCAGTGCATCTTGTGCTAGCGGGTTCCACGGTTTCATTACGCCTCATGCAAAAAATAACACATCCTGTGTCTGTTTTGGTGGCTGACACCGCTTCTCTTTGTTTGTTTGTTTGCTTCGTGTATTCCTTCCAACCACAAGCTGCAGGAGTGGAACTGCATCTGTTTTACTGAGGGGAAGCCACAGGACAGAGTGCTTTGTCTCAACTCTACATCCTGCAGAAGTGGGGTTTGGGTCAAAAATAGACTGCCCTACATCACTGCAGCACCTGGCAGTTCCAGATCTGCTGGCTGTTGGAAGCAGCTTTCCCACTTGCCTCATCTTGCCGCTCTCTCTCTCCTTATCTGCAGGCGTGGGTGGCAACCTGGTGGCCGTGCAGGCCAGTCGCATCTCCACCTACCTGCACATGAGCGGGATGCCCGGAGAGAGCTCGGAAGCAGCGCCCCGCAAGTGCCCCAGCCCCTGCAGCACTTTCTTCAGCTCAGGTACCCGCGGCGGGCGTTGAACTCTATCTCCTGCTGCCAGCAGTTCCTGCGGTCAGCTGGCTCAGCTCGGTGCCAGGCGCTGGGGCAGGAAAGGGTGGCTCAAGGCTGCCCAGAGGCAGCTGAGCTCACAGCTCTGGCTGCTCCTCTGCCCTGCCCTCCAGAGAGAGCCAGACCTTCAGCAGAGCCTCTGTGTGAGAGGACAAACACCACGGCATGTCCCTGCCCTGACTGTCCCACCCTGTAACCCCTCCACGCTCTAAACCTTTCCCAGATGGGTCACAGAATGTTCAGGGTTGGAAGGGACCTCAAAAGATCGAGTCCAACCCCCCTGCCAGAGCAGGACCACCTAGAGCAGGTCCCGCAGGAACAGATCCATGTCTCCATTGAAGGAGACTCCCCAGCCCCCTGGGCAGCCTGACCCTGCGTCCAGGACACTGAAACCATCACGGGGCTGCTGGAGTGGTGCAGCTCAGCTGGGCTCGTGGAGCTGCAGCTCCAGAAAGCTTCTGGCTTAGGAAGGCTTCTGAGCAGCTCTGTTATTTGTGGCGGGCGTGTGGCGGAGCACAGCCCAAGCTTGCATTCCAGCAGAGTGTGGACAGAGGTTGTTCCTCTCCAAACTTCCTGGGGAGGTTTGCCAGCCTGCAGCCTGGGCCGAGGCTGGCCCTGAAGAGCAAGGAGGGACAGGAAGTCTTCAATGTGGTGGTGGTCTGTCAGAAAACTGATCATTACACGAGGTGCAGGCAGAGCTCTGAGTAAATTCAGTGTTCATGATAAATTCTCTGCACTGAGCACTGTGAGAGATGGGACATGAGTCCTGCTGGCAACTGAGGTCTGAGAACAGCTTTGCTCCAGGGACAATGTTAAGCTTCCTATCATGGTGCAGGGCACTGCCTTCCAGCTTAAATCTGCAGCATGGGGATGGGGGTTCAACCGTAGTGGTGCTGCCCTGTCACCTGGAGCCCAGGGAGGCTGCAAAGCTGCTGCGTTCAAACTTCTCTTCAGCCTGAACTCCATCTTTGTTTCCTGGCAGATGTGAATTCCCGCTCTGCTCGCGTGCTCTTTCTCCTGGTGGTGCCTGGACACTTAGTTTTCCTTTACACTATCAGCTCCATGCAAGGTGGACACACCACGCTCACCCTGATCTTCATCGTCTTCTACATGACCGCTGCACTTCTCCAGGTAAGCTGGAGCCCCCGGGGCTGTGACCCCTCCGGCTGGGGCGAGGGGACCTGTTCAGCTGTAGGTGCACTGCTGAAGGCACGGCCGTGGTCCCTGTCCCTGGGTAAGAGGGGTGTGTGCTGGGAGAGTAAGGGCAAGCAGATTGTATTTGTCAAAGGAGCCGGTATCAAACTGGGTAAATCCTTCTCTTGCTGTACACACAGGTTCTCCTTTCTACTGTTCTTGGCAAGTTTTGAATCTGTCTTTTGTCTCTCTTAAGTCCTTCTGATAGCAGAAGCGTTTAGTCTGTCCCATAGGGTACTTCAGCAATTTAAAAACTGCTGGGGAAGAAAACAGGATGTGGAATTTGCAGGGACCTTGGGTGGCTTTTGCTGCCCTTTCCCTGCCAGCTCTGCAGCGTGAGGCTTCTGGTCTCCTCGCAGGAGCAGAGCCAGCCCAGGGTGGTGGCTCTTCCGAGGGCCGTGTACAGCCCGGGCTCACGCCGCAGAAATCCAGCAGCTTCTTGTAGGAAACCCCCTGCCCGTGCTGGGGGGCAGGGAGGGAGCTTCCAGCTACACCTTGCCCTGCTCACCCCTGCATCTGGGGAAGCTGCGCCTGGTTCCAGCATCCCCTAAACCCCCCGACTGGGGCCAGCGTGAGGAAATGAGTCAGAGCACCCATGGGAGCGAGAGCAGGGTGCTGTCAGCCAGCAGGGTGCTGTCAGCCAGCAGGCTAAATTTAGGTCGTGAGCTGGTGCTGGGTGCCCGGAAGGGGCTTCCGCCCGCAGCCGCTCTGCGAAGCCGCTGCCACCAGCAGCCTGGGGAGCTGGGGCACCAACGGCTCTGACTGCTGTGGTCCTGAGCTCCTCAGCAAGATCCTCCCAGCCCCTGAGACACCAGAGGTATTAGCACTTCAGTCCTTGTCCCAGACCCAAGGCTTGAGAGGATCCTCCTGTCTTTGAGAGGACCCAGTGCAGGTTTCTGTCTAGATACCGACAGGAGCCCCTGGCTGCAGATGGGGGAGAACATCACACGCTGGTAGTTTCAGCTGCTGGGCAGTTGCTGGTTTCTTTCTGGAAGCCAGGGACTGCTGTCCCTGCCCGAGCATCCTGCCTGCTTCTGAGCTCCCTCTTTGCCTCGTATCTCTTCAAACTTACTCTGGTTAGATCTGAAAACTGAGATGCCTGATTTAGAGGTTTTGGTGGTTGGGTGCCAGTGTTTTCTCCCTTCTAAGCCTGAATGTGATGGTGACGTGCGAAGCTAAAGGAGAATGGGGCAGGGGCTGTTGAGGACACAGGGGATTTGGGTGCCCAGGGGCCCGCTGAAAATCACCCAGTTCCTCTTTGTGTGGTACTTGTTGCTCAGGGGATGCAGCCCCCACTAAATGCCTGGAGTGTGGTGCTCAGCAGGGGGGTTCTGAGCCCCCCAGCTCTGTTCCTCAGGATCAGGCTGTGTGTCTGAGCCAGAGCTGCCCGGCTGGAGCTGCCCCGGCTGACGCTTCCCGACGGCTGGGACTGCAGGTCGGGATTTGTGGCTGATGTGGCTCTTTTCTTCCTGCCTCCCAGGTCCTCATCCTTCTCTACATTGCTGACTGGATGGTGCACTGGATGTGGGGCAGGGACCTCGATCCTGACAACTTCTCCATCCCGTACTTGACAGCGCTGGGGGACCTGATTGGAACAGGTCTCCTGGCTCTCAGCTTTCACATCCTCTGGCTCATCGGTGACCGGGACTCCGATGTGGGAGACTAGCCCTCCCTGCTGCCCCCTTCCACAGCCCTCCTCCTCCTTTCCTTTTGTTCTTCTTTCTTTTCCTCCGCCCTTGCTCTTCTTTGCTTGTCCCCCCACCCTGTCTCTCTTGAGACTGCATCTTTGATACTGGATTCTCATTATTTTCAATGGGAATTTTATGTGGTTTATATTTCAAGCCAAGTTTGTACAGAAAATAAATCTAGTTTTAGAAAGGACAGAAAAAAAAAAAAAGTGTAATGAGACAATCACCAAGTGCAATTTCCTAGTGGTTATGTCTGAACCAAGGTTAGGGGGAAGATACTGGTCGGTCAGGTAGGTGAAGGGCTGCTTTTCTTGCTTCGTAAGCATTTTAAAAGCTGGGGTAACGTTCAGACGGATTTTACTGAGCAGGAACCTTCCAGCAAAGTACAACCTCATGGATAAGGGCCTGGGGGATCTCCCATCTTCTCTGCCCTGTCACCCTCCTCTCTTGCCTTCGCTCTCCCACCCCGTCCTGCGCCCGGCACCCAAAGCACGCGGCTCTGGCGGAGGTGGCGAGGAGGCTCCTCGGTGCCAAAGCGCCCGCTCCCCTGTGGCCACGGGAAGAGTGAGTGGTCTCGGGTGGGAGGACTGCAGGGCCCCCAGACGTGGCTGTGGGCAGGCTGGGCTCTGCTGGCAGATTTAGGCTCCCTCGTGCCAGCCATCGGGCAGCCCCTCAAGCTGCTGCGGGCAGAGGGGAATGCTCCGTGCTTTGAAGAGCCCGGGAGCTCTCCCTGCCCATCCTGCTGCCCTCCCTCCTGCCCCTGCTCTGCTGGAGCCATCAGGGCTGCCCTGGGCTGGTCTCTGGGGCACAGCAGCATTTTCATGGCAGCCTGCTCAGTTCCATTGACTTTCCTTTGCTGGATGGAAAAATAGATCCTATTTTGTGTGTTAAAATCTTCTTTGGGTTCAGGAGTGCTGCCGACGGGGCCACTGCAGCTGGGAAGAAGCCACCCAGTACCTCTCCTGGTTGAGCCTGAGGTGTTTCAAACGCAGGAGTGTTAGGCTCCTGGTGTCCCTTAGAAAAGGACACCCCTGTTCAGCCCCTGGATCTCTCTGTGTAGGCACCGGCTGGGAGCAGGTCCTCAGGCACAGTCAGGTTTCTGAAGCCCCGGTTCTTAGTGCAGCTCTTTGCACGGGAGCGTAGCAAAGGAACCCGCTTGCCCTGGGGCAGGGGTGTCAAATCAGGTGTTAGGGTCACAGCCTAGGTTCTCCGCTCTGCTTCTTTCCCCTCTGCTGTTTGTGCTCTTGGGTGATGGCCAAGGTGCCTCCTCTGCTGCTGCTGGTGCACGTTGGAAGGACTCTCGGGGAGCTGGTGCACGTTGGAA
>JANVCC010000045.1:3575797-3610158 GCA_025345505.1 Todiramphus chloris collaris
CCTCGGGGGACCGGCACCGGGAGCATCCTCGGGGACCGGCACCGGGAGCAGCCTCGGGGGACCGGCACCGGGAGCATCCTCGGGGACCGGCACCGGGAGCAGCCCCGGGGGACCGGCACCGGGAGCATCCTCGGGGGACCGGCACCGGCTGCTGCTGCGCTAAGGGGACCTCGCTCCGCAGCGCACCCCGAGCTCTGGCCCGGCTCGTGGGTTTTCTTCCCTTTGGAAGCGCAGCGGGGTCCTCGCCCAGGCGTAAAGCAGGCAGAGAGCATCCCAGGCGGGTGGTTCGGGTGGGAAGAGCCCGTTGCAGCTCAGCTGGTCCATCCCCATCTGCAGCTAGGGCAGGGTGCTCAGAGCCCGGGCAGCCTCCCCTGGGATGCTGCCAGGAGTGGGAAAGCGCCGGTGGAACTATTGCTGTTAGGACTATCAAGCACCCCTCGCTCATAGGCTCTGCCCAGAACCTCTCTCCTCTCCTTCCCTGCAACCATGGAAGCAAGAATCTGTGGAAGGATCGGTCGCCCTTGGGTACCTGGGGCGGGTTTGCAACTCCCATAGCAGCTCTTGGGTGCAGCCCCTTGTGAGGAGCCCATGACTCCTGGGGACTCTGTCCCTGAGCGCTCCATCCTTCCTCTCCTGGGATCAAGCACCCCCCCCAGGAGGAGGGGTTGGGCCCTTTTTGTGGGGATATAATATATATACATACATATATATATATATGGAAACATGTATCTCTCCTTTTTATGCATGAGGAGCCAGCCCCATGCACCCCGGGGACCTGCCCTCTGCACCCAGCCTCTGCAACCATCAGACAAATGAAAAGGAATAAATACACACACACCCCCCCTCAAACCTGGAGCGTCTGAAGTTCCAGCCTCAGGTCTTCCCAGCAAAACCAGCCACGTGTTTTTGACATTTATTGAACAGCACGGAGGCAGCGCTGGAGAGGAGACGGGGGAAACAGCAGCTTTGTGACAAGGAGGCTGGGAATGAGATTAAGTGGGATCGGTTGTTCCTTGTTTAACACCGGTGTAAATGAGTAACCTACAAAGAGCAGGAGCTGCCAAAGTTACACCCAGTAAATCTTGAGGACCCTAAATATTGAGGCTGAGCAGGGCTGCTTAAATCTTCTCATTCATGAATCGAGAGGGGATGAATTCGAGGTTGAGAACACTGGAGTGGAGGCTGTGTGCAGCCCCTGGGTGTAAGGTGTACTTTGCAGCTTTCTGGGGTGCAGGAGAAGGGTCAGTGCTCACAGACCCTCCTGCACCGGGGCTGGTGCAAGTCATGGCCCAGCACAAACTGCTGTGGCTGGGAGAACGGCTGCTGGGCTGGCCTGGGAAAAGGTGAGAGGCTGGGGAGGAGCAGGCCCTGTGGTGCAGAATGGCCCTGATTAGATTTCCTTTCCTTTTTGGGGATGCTCAGTGGATTTTGCCCTGAAGGTGGTCCAGTGGTCGGAATCGGAGACGGTACGACTTCAGCTCTGGGACATTGCAGGTATGGTCACACCAGCCACAGAGCTGCTGGGAGCGGGACTTAAAGCTCTCAGTGGCTTGGCCCCTTTCTTTTTTCTTTACCTTTCTTTCCTCTCCCTTTCTTTCCTCTCCCTTTCTTTCCTCTCCCTTTCTTTCCCTTTCTTTCCTCTCCCTTTCTTTCCTCTCCCTTTTCTTCTTTCTCGCTCTCAGTAGGAGTCTGCTGTAAAAATAAATCCCCCAGGCCTGTGGATTCAAGGGGCAGGACTGCTCTGGTTTGTGGTGCTGTCTCTACTTTGCAGTAGTAATTTAAATAGTTAATCAAAAGCCCATCTGCAGGGAACGCAGCAGCACAGATGACAAATCCCATCAAGCCTTTCTTTCCTGTTTCAAAGCCAGAGCAGAGTGAAGGGGGAAACAGGCTTGTTTGTAGCTGGATATTGAACTTCTCTGCTCCGAGTCTGCAGTTAAGCCCCTGATTCCCAGCGGGACAGCCAGGAATGCCTGAACCTCGCGTGGAGCAGCTCCCCCGGCCTCGTGCTGCTCTGGCTGCTGGGGTCAGGGTGGGGATTGGAGCCAGCAGAGTTGGCAGCAGCAGCAGCAAGAGCAGACAGCTGGGAGCCCCCGTGATGTTGGGGCTGGCTGGGGCACGGGGCACGCTCCGGGGACACTGTTATACGTGGAGTGGAGCGAGGACGTCCCCAGAGAGGCACAAAGAGACACGGTTCCTGAATCTCTCCAGCACCAGAAGACTGAGGACCGGCCGGTGCAGCAGCATCTAAAATGGCACCTCTGGATCTAGAGGCCTGGGGAAAACAGGGTTGTGGTTTCCTCCAGTTTCACTACTCGGACACGTGAATCTGGAATCCTTAAAAAGAAAAGAGGAAGGAGAAGTTTGCAGCAAGAGGTTTGCAACAAGAAACTGATTCAGTTTCATCCCCAAAAAGGCGTTTAGGATACAGAGAGCAGGGGGTCCTGGTGCTCTTGTCGTGCCCTGAGCAGGGATACAGAGAGCAGGGGGTCCTGGTGCTCTTGTCATGCCCTGAGCAGGGATACAGAGAGCAGGGGGTCCTGGTGTTCTTGTCATGCCCTGAGCAGGGGGGGGGGGATGCTCCCAGTGGTGGCCATGCCCCTGCTGCTGGCAAGATTCTGCTCTGGGGAGGTGAGTGTGTGGTTGGGGACATACTGTTGTAACAGTATAAATTTACTGTGAGTAATGGAAGTGTATCTGGGACATCTGAGCATCTGGGTCAGGATTAAGAGCTGCCCAGTTTGTTCCAGTTCTGCCACTGCATGGCAGAGATACCCCAGGCAGGACGCACCTCAGTGCCCGTATTTCCTCACTACTTAGGCAGCACTTGTCAGTGTCAATGTCAGAGTCAATAAACACGTTATTTGTGTGAACACATCTAAAAATGATAACTCCTGGAGGTAACCGTTGTTTTCCTTCTGATCCCCAAGGGCAGGAACGCTTCACGTCCATGACCCGGCTGTACTACAGGGAGGCATCAGCCTGCGTTATCATGTTTGATGTCACCAACATCAGCACGTTCAGCAACAGCCAGAAGTGGAAGCAGGATTTGGACAGCAAGCTCCTGCTGCCGGACGGGAGCCCCGTGCCGTGCCTGCTGCTGGCTAACAAAGTGAGCAGCTCCAGATGTGCTGGGTGTGTGGAATGGGAGGAGACCCCTTTAGCACCAAGCCTTGCCCGGAGTTGTCCCATAGCCTGTGGTATTTTCAATCCTTTCCTTACCTCTCAAATTTTCTTTCTCTATCAAGGATTCTCCTCTGTAACTAGGACACTGGTAGGGCTTCATGGATGGATAGTATCATAGGATCACAGAGTTGTTTAGGTTGGAAGAGACCTTTAATGTCATCACATCCAACCATTGGCACTAAGGAGGTGTTAACAGCTGTGGTGTAGGATGCAGTGCCTTGCACGGTGCTGTCAGAGCTCAAGCTCTGTAGCTCCTGTGCTTTAAGGCTTTTCTTGTTCTTTCTTGGTCTTTAACTTGCAGTAGCCTGGGAGGGTTCATGTGACTCTGCAGGTGAAGCTGCTGTTCAGAGCTGCCAGCGGCACGGCTGGCTTTCCTTTGGATGCAGCGCCAGGTTTCACGCTGTAGATTGGTAGCTGTCTCTTCATGATTTATTTTTCTTTCATTTATAAAGTACCTTGATGTTCCTCCTGTGCCAGCCTCGGCTCAGCAGCCAGATTCAGTTTGAGACTTGCCCGGTTTGAGAGAGCTGTAACACTGGGGATGACTCAAAAACGAGATGGGTGGGCAGGAGAGTGGCTTTTCTTCTCTGCCCCTTCACAAGTAGTGCTTTGCCCCGACAGCTGGTTGAGGTGATGTTTTGGTCTGTGCTAGGGACATCTGTGTGACTGTGGGCACCAGCACAAGCTGCTCAGGGCCAGGTTTTCTCACCATCCCCTCCTACATCCCGGTGGCTGCCTCAGTGGCACCGCAGTGGTACCACGGGGCCCTGCCGGGCAGAGCTGGGCTGAGCAGCAGCGTTCCCTTGGCCCATGCTGGGTGAGCTTCCACTCCACATGTGCTTGGCTGAGGTGTGTCAGGGGAGACAAACCTGTTGCTGCTTCCAACATCCCACTGAGAACCTTGCCCGAAGAATCCTCTATCAGGTTGTGATCCAGATATGAAGAGCTGAGCTTGCCTCCTGCCTGCTGCTGCCTGCTGCTGCTGCCTTCTGCTGCTGCCTGCTGCTGCCTCCTGCCTTCTGCTGCTGCCTGCTGCCTGCTGCTGCCTCCTGCCTTCTGCTGCTGCCTTCTGCTGCTGCCTGCTGCCTCCTGCCTGCTGCTGCTGCCTCCTGCCTGCTGCTGCCTGCTGCTGCCTGCTGCTGCCTCCTGCCTGCTGCTGCTGCCTGCTGCCTTCTGCTGCCTTCTGCTGCTGCCTTCTGCTACCTCCTGCTGCCTGCTGCCTCCTGCCTGCTGCTGCTGCCTGCTGCCCACTGCTGCCTCCTGCCTGCTGCTGCTGCCTGCTGCCCACTGCTGCCTGCTGCTGCTGCCTCCTGCTACCTGCTGCTGCTGCCTGCTGCCCACTGCTGCCCGCTGCTGCTGCCTCCTGCCTGCTGCTGCTGCTGCCTGCTGCTGCTGCCTGCTGCTGCCTGCACATGGGCAGTACATGGCTGAGGGGGAAAGTTCCCCTCCCAGCTTAAAGATTAAAAGGCTAAACTTGAAATGGCTGATTCTTGTTTTACAGTGTGACCTTTCCCCGTGGGCAGTGACAAGAGAAGAAGTGGATCGGTTCAGCAAAGAAAATGGCTTTTCTGGTTGGGTGGAGACGTCTGTCAAGGAAAACAAGAATATTAATGAGTCCATGAGGTATGCACAAGGACTAGTGAATATCTAGGAGGTAATTCCCTCTTTCAGACATGGCCATCTCTGAAGCAAGGGGAGATGCAGCCAGTAAGTAGCTGAAAGCAGCAATAACCAACAAGTAAATCTCCTGAAGGGTAACTGAATTCGGAAAGGTCAGAAGTTTTTCTCTCCTTGGTTAAGCTCTGAGATGCTTTTGGAAATGGAAATTCTTTGAACAAAATATCGGGGATGTTTTTTTCACATGCTGGCCTCTGCCAGGAGGATGGGACTTCTTGCACAAAGATACTGGAAACTCTTCTGTGATTCTCCTTTGATGGAGAATTTGCCCCTTTCTGCAAGGCACTGGGTGGGTATTTGCACCTGATCTTGAAGCTGGGCAGTTAGTACGAGGAAGCCTGTTGCTGTGTCTCAGTCCTGAGGTGAGGTGGTGGCAGGTGCTGCTGTTACTTACCTGGTCACTGCAGAGTCTTCTGGTGCCACCAGGTAACAGCAGTAACACTGTTGTCAGTATGAGGAGGTTCCTTAACCTCACTGTTTAGTCACTGAACTTCTAGATTTTTTTGTGTCCTTCTAGAATGAGTTGTGATTTCATTTTGTAACGTGGCCCGATGCTGCTTGTTGAAAAAAACCCCACAAAACCAAACTCACGTATGTTTTTCTTCTAGAGTCCTCATAGAAAAGATGATGTCCTCATCCACTGGTGATGGAAGTTCCTCTGCTGCTGGGACTGGGGATTACATTAACATAAAAGAGACAACCCCTCCAGGCTGGGCTTGCTGTTAGATGCACTGACTGCACTGTCTGCCTCGGGTCCAGCAGCAATGTCCCTTTATTATCAGCATCATTTTGTCCTAAAGTAGCTGTCACTGATTTTGAGGTTGGGTTTTTTTCACATGGCCGTGAACTGTCTTCTGTATATCCATTCTCAGCAGAGCATTGCTGCAGTGACTTGGAGTGAGGAAAGAAGAGAGGAGTGAGGGGATTCCTCTCCTAGCGTAGCAGCAGCTGGGAGCTGTGCCGTAGCACGGTCCGGGGTCAAGCACGTGGCTTGGATTAATTTTTGATTTTGAAATTTTGAGCACTTCATCTCCTGACACACAATGGCCTGTCTCAGGCAGGGCGGAGGATGTTAAACGTCTTTTTTTATTGTTGCACCTTTTTTTCCCCACCTCCTGCACCCACCAGTGTCCAAAGCATCACGGTGAGCTCGGTGAGCTCAGTGAGTTCAAGCAGTGCCTGTGGATTCCCAGCGTGGGATGACAGCAAACTCCTTCCTCCATGCTCTGGAACTACAGTACCTCTGCTTATGTGTCCTAGAGAGACCCTGCACATCTCATCACTGCCACTGACTGTCCCGCCGACGTGGATCCAGACGTGGATCAGCACCGGGTGCCACGGTCACAGACCTGCAGTGTTCAGGGTGTGAGTTTGGGAGGCAGTGTCACGCAGCCCTTCCTTCGGTGAACCACCTCTGCTTTTTGCCAAGAACTGCCCAGTCACCTTCTGCCCGTTGCTTCTCCCTCACCCTCTGTCCAGCACAGTCCTACGTATCCTGTTCCGCTGCCACTTTATTAGGGCACCGAGAGCTGGCTGAGGAATTGGTTGTAAACTCCTTTGTGTGACGGAACAAGGGTCCTTTTCACTCTGGGAGCAGCCCTGTATCCTGCCATCTCAAAGAGCTTTGCAATTGCTGCCCAATTGCCTCCCCACAATCACTCTGTAGCAGGGGTGGAAGGCAGCTCTCTGAAAGCCCCCCTGCTGGGTTTAGTGGTGCGAGGGGGAGGCAAAGGAGAAGAGTTGGCAGGACAAAAGGAGATGAAGAGAACCGCTCCCCACTTGCCTTTTGCTGCCTGTTTCCCAGCGCATCTCCAGGTGCTCGGTGTTGAGAATGGCTCTTGCCAACAACAAAGGGGTGAAAGCACACGAGAGAGTTCTCTCAGGAGAGTTCAGAGGAAACTTGGGCTGTAGGGCTGGAGTTCTGGAGTCTTGGGTGCATTGTCTATAAGCATGCTATGCTATAGAATTGCCTTGCCCATGCTTTAGGTTAGGATTTGAACACGTGGTCTTCAGTAACATTTTCCCCTTCTTGAGCAGTTTAAGTTGGAAACAGGACTATAAATTGGTTTGTTCTGATTCCTGCTGAATTAGGACTGTCCGGTTCCTTCTGCCTGCCTTTTCTCCCTTTATATAATAACCTGTGGAAGGAGAAGGTGGGGAGAACAGGAGCTGGTTGCCTTCACTAAGCACAAAAAATCCCGAGTTCTCATTCTCTGGAGTTGAAAAGGATTGATAAGTAAACAGCAAGGGCTAAGAAACTGAGAACTAAGGTCATGTTCCACTGTTTTAATTAAAAGCTAAAGTGTCTAGGCTAGGATTCTGTTGTGCAAATATTGCCAAATTTGGTTTTATAGGCATTTAAATCTACCCCATTGGATTCACTGTAGAAACATGGGAAACATGTAGAACTGATTAGCAGAAAAATTGGATCATCTTGTTCAATTTTACTGCCTAAACGCTGTTAAAAAAAAAAAAGGGAAAAAAAATTATTTTAACCCTATAAATACTTCTTTATGGAACATGGAGAGAAGAGTCTTAATTTTTTAAAGGATCCATCACAAAAGCTTTATTGATTTCTGTATCTGCACCAGAGAGCAGATAGAGGTGTCCTTACAGATGGAGAAACCAAGGCACGCAGTGGAAATAGCTGCCCAGGACCAACTTACTCAAGTTAGTAAGAATTTGGCACCGGAAGGAAAATGTCTAATTCCTGTTTTACCAGCCCAGCTGCCAGGCCACGAACCTTGCAGGAAAGCACCTTTACGCCTTTCGCGTGCCAGTTTGATACGTGCCAGTGCCTCCTTGGTGTCTGGACCTCATTTTCCTAAGTGCCTCTCAGACAAGCAAAAAGCCAAAGGAAGATCTGTGAAGGTTTTCTTCTCTGACGTGCAATTTCTCTTCTGCCCAGTGGTTTCCGCTACCGGTGTGTGCCTTAGGGTTCTTTGTTTTGTTGGGGTTTTTTTTCCACGCTGCTCGTTAACATCTTAATAGACCCAGGAGACAAGTGTCAAAAGCCAAGCCTGCACAACAGGAACCGTCACTGCTTGAGATCAGTAGAAAAACCCAACGAGACAGGAAAACGATTTTACTGTGCAGATGTCTGTGTTTCTGCAGAGCTTGCTCTCTGCTCACACGAGGGGCTTAAAAAAAAACCCAACCCAAGCCAAACGGCCCTGATTTAGTCCTAGAAACCAGACTGACTCAAGAGCCCCGTCTAAACCTGCTCTTCGCTGGGATGGGCAGTGTGGAAAGAACGGTTGCCTGTGGAAGTGATGGTGCCCAGCTTCTGCTCGCTGTGATGGTTCTCATGTTTAAAGCAACTGAAAGGGAAAAGCCACCTTGAGCGAAGCAGTGTCTAAGAAATGTTTTGAAGTTCAGCCTCGTTCACACAGATGAAAAACTTGAGTCTTCCGAATACGAGCCAGAAAAGCCTCGTCTGTACTACGATGGACTGGGGGCTTCACCGGTGTCTGCATCGGGAACAACCTGGTTTGAAAACAATGTGATTTTCCCTTCTGCAGGGCCCGCTTCGACTTTGTGCTCTTTGTGTGACTCTGGGCCGACTGTACCTGTTTCCTTTCTCATTCCTGTAACTTTAATTTGTGGTCACGGGACTCAAAACCACATGAAGTTTAATGGTGTATTTTATATGTTGATGACAGCGCACTGTGGGTCCATAGCTGGCAATTCTTACTGGAAAGCCTGAGGGCAGACTGGAGTTCAGAAATAAGTCAATGGGATCAAAACTTGCCCTTTTTCTTTTTTTAAACCGCTTGCAGTTACGCAGAAGTATTTTAGAGACAAGGTTCTGATGACTGTAAAGTCGCAGTATTATGTTTATATAGGGAAGAAACTGCTGGGAGGTTTTCTCCCTATCAGCGAGTACCTAATGCAGTATGGCGAGAGTTTGAAATAAAAGTTTGATGTTGCTTGTGTAGCTGTTGTTGTTTTCCTGTCACAACAGTCCCAACGGGTTCACAAGTTCAAACTCGAAGCTGGTTTGCCATCAGTAACAGGGGTTCTGATCTAATATATCCAGCTACAAGGAGAAAGAAAAGAATTCCTTGATGTGGTTGGTTGTTAATACATCTTCCTCCCTCTGGCTCATTAATTCCTGGAGTGTATTTTGGGGCTGGCCAGGCAGTGGCTCTGAATGCTCCCCTTTCTTTCCTGATCAGCTTGATTTTCATGAGTATTGACACGCAGGAAGGACAGGGCACATCTGAATTGATTAGAAAAATGGCAGTAATTCCGAAGGAGGCAAATTAAGCTCAAGCAGGGCATTAAATGAACTCTAATTACTCCTATAATTAGGCAAAAAGCTGATCATATTTGTATTGTCAAACCAGCCTTCTCAGATAACCTGATGTATATAAAATGTTTTTATGTAGTGTTTTTAGTAAAATGGAGGAAGGAGGCTCTCTAAAACTTCAAGGGTAAGCGTGACTTGCTATTGCAGGAGCTGCCGTTGTAACAGACTGTGAAATGCGTTTTATTTTTCCATGGCAATAGCAGCTCCTTTTCTAAACAGAGCAATGCTGGGTTTCTAGGGAACTTGAAGGACCCAAAACCTTCCCTGGGTTTTGCAAGAGTTGTGCACGTTCTATGGAAAAAAAAAAAAAAAAAAGTGGTGCTAGTGAAATCAGTCCTGGTAATAAAATCTACACCTGATGGAAGTTAATTGTGTTTCACGTCGCATCTTACGCTGATCAGAGAGACAAGAGCAAGCGACGTGCCGTATGAAAGCGCGTAGGTTTAGCACAAACCCCACTGCACAAGGTAACCTGGTCCGGGGGCTCACCGCAGAGCACAGAGGTGCCGTTTGTGTCAGGGCACCGGGATGCGAATGAACTCCGCGGAATCCCGTGTGCCAGGGGCTCGGTGTAACGGCCACGGAGGGGTCTTCGGTCCCGGGGCTCTGCCCGTTTGTTTGTGTATTGCCCCCGGCAGAGCCCTCTGAAGTCCGGCTCTGAAAGGCCGCACGCTTACATGACAAAGGGACCTGCGACAGCAGGGAGGCCGCTGGATCAACCTCTCGGGCCCTAACCTCCCTTCCTAAGCCGCGCACCTCCAGGGCATGGCAGGCCCGGGCCGGGCCCCGCTCCCTCCCCTCCCAGACCCCAGCCCCGCGGTGGCCCGGGGCATGCTCGGGACAAGGGGAGCAGCGAGCTGGGGCCGCGGCAGCGCCGAGTCCCCCGACAACGGGGTGACACGAGGGGGGACTCGCACCCGCTACCCCGGCGGGGGGGGGGGGGGATCCAGCGCCGGGGCGCTCCGAAGGGAGCCTGCGGGTTGCAGGGCCCTGTAGGCCCTAGCCCTGGGGCCGCACGGGCCGGGCAGCAGCCGGAGGGCACCGCCGGGGTAGAGGAATTGCCCGTCGGGCCCGGAGCCGGCGCCGCGAGGCCCTCGACGCCCCCGGGGCCGCTGACGAGGCGGCGCGGCGCTTCCCCGCGTTTTCCCTCCAAAACCACGCCAGGCCCCGCGCGGCGAATCTGCGGGTCGGGCCCCAAGGCCCCGCCGGCCCCCGTGTGCCCCGGGAAAAATCCGGGCCGGGTACCCGCGGTGCAGGCGTGGGCCCGATGGGGTGGAACGGGGCGGCCCGGAGCGGGGCGGCACCGGAGGGTGGGGGGGAGGGGGGCGGGCCGACGGTGGCGAATCTGCCGTCAGCGCCTCGGCCCGTCCTGCCGCTCACAGCAGCCCGAGCGTGCGGAGCGTCCTCGCCCCCCTCCCTTCCCCTCCCCGCGCGGAGAGTGGGCAGGGTCCGCCCGCCGTGATGGTTCGAACTGGCCAATGGGACGCGGCGACCCGCCCGCCGCGGCCAATGAGCGTGGGGAGGAGGTGGTGCCAGCGGGGTAGGCTGCACCGCCCCCCGCTCGCATCCTCTCGGCGGTGCGAACGCGACCATTTTGCGGGGGGGAATCAGCGAGCGGCGGCGACCGCGGCGGCGGAGCGGTGACCGGGGGTGGGGGGGGGGCCGCGCGGCCCACGCGAGAGGAGGGGGCGTCTCCCGCGGCGGGGCGCGGGCCGGCGGTGGCGGCAGCGCCTGAGGGAGAAGAGGCGGCTCCGGAGGCGCGGCCTGAGGCGCTGGGCCCAGGGCTCCCGCTCGCTCCGGGGAGGGGACGGGCGACGCCGAGCCCGCACCAGGCGACCGTTGTTCCCCCCCCCCCCCCCCCCCCCCCCCCCTCCCCCCGCTGGGCGACGTCCCCCGGGCCGGGCCCGAACCGCCGGGGAAAATGTCCAGGCCTGTCAGGTGAGTCCTTGGCGGAGCGCGGAGGCCCCGCTCCCGCCTCTCCTCCCACCCGCGGCGCCAGCGCTGCCTCCCTCCCTCCTTCCCTCCCGCCTCTCGGGCCCGGCCCCCGGCGGCGGGCCGGCGGTGTAGGCCCTCCCGCCCGCCTCGCCGCAGGCCTCGCCGCAGGCCGTGCCCGGGGAAGGGGCAGCCGGAGGCGAGGCGAGGCGGGCCGGGCCGCGGAGGGGCGGGGAGGACGGTGCAAAGCTCGCTGGAGGGCAGGCGGGCGGCGGGGCGAGGGGCGGCTGCGTGGCCGTGGGGAGGAGAGCGCAGAGCGGGCGCGGCGGCGGGGGCAGGGAGGCCGCGCGGGTGCAGCATGGGGCCGCCTCCTCCTCCATTTCCCCCGCCTTTTTTTTTTTTTCCTCGTTTTAATTATTATTTTCAATTAATTTTTATTTTTTTTTCCCCCGTAGAACTTTTCACGTTTATTTCTTTTATTTGCAACCCGCCTCGTTGCCGGCCTGGCGTAGGGTGATGTACATCGCCCCGGGCTTGCCGGGGGGGAGCGGGGAGGCGGCGGCAGCAGCAGCGCGTTTGCCTGCGCCGTGACGGGGGTGCAGAGAGAAGGCCGTGAGAGAGGCCGCGAGAGAGGCCGCGTTCAGCGTCCCACATTCTGTAACGGGGAAAGTGAATCTCGACGATCCAGCGTGACCCACTTCGTGCAGAACGGGCGGGCGAGAGGTGGTGGTCGCCACCCAGGCCTCGTCGCAGCCCCCCGCACCCCCTTCCAGGAGAGGGGGGGAGGAAGCGGAGCAGACCACGCTGGCTGGGGGAGGGGACACGCACGCAATCCGCCGTGACCAGCGAGGGTCTGGAGGAGAGGGGCTGTGCATGCAAGTTAAACCACGTTTAGGGGAGGAGTTCGGAGGAGCCGCCCCCTCTGGTGGGAACAGCAATGAACACACGCCCTTTTCCTCTCTCCTGCTAGCTAACTGCTGTCCCCGGGTCGGTTTCCTACTGGTGTTTCCCCCCTTCCTCCCCCTTCCCCCACGAAGGCTGATTTTAGGTCGTGGGGAGGAGGAAACCGTGGGCCATTTAGCTGAACGAGCTGTGTTCCCCTCAGCAGCAAAGGAGGCGGGTCGTGGTGCTTGTGTCTTCAGTTAAACAGCGTTGGACCTGGAGCGTAGAGTTGCAGGGAAATCTTCACTGCGTTGTTGAATCATGATGGCTTTGAAAATGTGTGGTGTAGACAGCTTGCCATGTGTCTGAAGGCTTACTGAGGGCAGAGGAGTGTATTCTTTTTTACTTTCCTCTGGAGAGTACTCAGAGACTGAACTTGTAATTTAAATCATCCTTATAGGAAAGGTAAGAGGTTTCATAAGGTATTCTGCAAACAATCTGAATTTTTTTGATTCTCAGAATACTTTAATTGGTTTTACTTTTACTCCCTGTATACCTGACCTAGGGGTCTTTGCTAAGTAGGGAGGTTTGGCACGGTGGTTAATGAAGCAGTTGTTTTTCATAGCTCTCTTTTTTTAACCAGTAGTGTATTCCTGTATGCAAAGGTAAGGGTAAATAAAGCTCAAAGTTCCACCCTCAGGGACTTGTCACGGCTCCAGAAGGTGGATTAGTAGGACTGGGTATATACCCTGTGCTGAAGCGTCAGGCTTTGGCCTCTGCAAGGCAGGATGTTGGACTAGATGGACTAGTGGTCTGATCATGAGTGACAGTGCCTGTGCTCAGAAATACTGTGGTGATGTGACCCTGCTGCTCAGGGTGGCACTCCGGTGTGCGTTCTGCTGGTGGTTACCTTGCCAGCACTGGAACCTTACTACAGGTAAGGAAAGTGCTGTGTCTCTAAAACTTCTGAGGTTTCTGGTACTAAGTAACTTTGTAAGCAACCCTTTCTAAAAAATAATTAAAGAAAAAACCCCACCACCAAAGCCCACAGTCTTGCAGTGTTGTGAAAGATCTGACTTGTCTTGCCCTCGGTTGACAGGCACTGGTCAGGAAAATGAAGTGCCAAAGTCCAGCGGGCTGTTAGTAGCAGGAAACCTTTTGGCACGTGTCAGGAATAGATCTAGCGATCTACTATCTAGCTGTGCTTACTAGCCCTTTCAGGGGAAAAAAATGTAAATATCAGTGACCAGTAGATTGTATTGCTCTACTGGGTAGTAACTGGAGATCTCTCCTAATGGATTTTAATCCAAAACTCTTTTGTATAATGATCTTTGTTTTTTCTGGATATCTCAGTTTATTGTTGGTGATGTGGAAGTCTGGTGAAAGGTTCCTCATCAGAGTAAGATTTATTGTTGGAAGATTTTTTCCTCTAGTCAGTGGTATTTGAGTTAATTTGTCTGCTAGTTTCTAGTGAATATATACACACCTAAACCAGTGAACTTTATAAACATAAATCCCCAGTTTCTACTCTACTTGAGCCTGGTTGTCAAAGTCACTTTCTTAAAATTGTTAAGAAGTGTTAACAGAGTCCCAGTATTTCCAGGGTTGGTGTTCCAAATAGTTTCTACACAATTAAACCTCTCCTGGGTGGATAATGATGGTATCTGCACTGTTCTTAGAGAATGGCAAGAAGTAAAAAGTAAAGGAGCTACAGTTCCTGAACCTCTGCGTCTTGTGGCAAGCTCTGCTGAAGTACTGCAGGGACGGTTTGGAGCTGGTGGCTATGTTATTATACCCCCATCTCTTCTGGAATACAAGTCAAATAAACCATTTTCATCCACGGGGTTTATCAACAGCATCAATCCTTGTGTTTTCAGTATTAAGTTTGACTTGCATTTGGTAGATCTTGCATTTGCTTTCACTGGTCACTTTCACTTGCTGGTCCTCCTGCAGGCACCGCAAAATGAAGCGCTGTAGGCAGGTATGGAAATCACTGGGGTTTTTGTTTGCTCATTTTAAGATTAAAGTCAGTTATGGGTTGATCTGTCTCGGTGCTTCAGGGCTTTACGTGCTTCATTTTTCATTATTAGTACCTCTTGACTCCCACCCGTGCACTGACACTGCAGTGGGAGGGTGGCCCTTTGACATTTTACTTGCAGGAAAGAAATAGATTTCTCTCTTAAAGATAGCTTTTCTTGTTGCCAGTGTTGTGCCTGGACAATGTAAAGTATAAATACTGTGGAAAAACTTATGTGTGGCAGCAGGAAAGCAACGCTCCTTGGGGACTGGCTTTTCATTTGAGTAATAACCTGTAGTAGTGTCCAGAGATAAGCTCTCCAGATAAATAAAAAGATAGAGTCCTTGCTCAGTCTAAAGAGAAAGAGCGAGCAAGGTAAGGGTGCAACAACAACACAGGTTGCAGAGTTGATTTGTGCGTGTGTGGTTTGGGGGTTTGTTTTCCCCTGCCTGCTCTGCATCGCAGCATTTTTACATTGTATTTGAAAATCTTCAAACATAGTTAGGTTCAAATGAAAGATGGGCACAAGGCTGCATAAATCATTGAATTTTTTCATGGAGTTTCAAGTCATGTGTGTCCCTGAAAATTCTGCAGATACCATGAGCAGTGCTTAGTCTTACAGACGTTCGGAGTTAATCGAGTCCAGACCCCAACAATGACCTCTGTAATTGGGAACCTCTATTGGCTGAGCACAGCGGTGCCAGTTTTTAAACAGACTGACACCACAGTGACTGGTTTGGGGACGTAACTGCCACGGGGCTTCAATGTTTTCAACTTCTGATGCGTAATTCTGAGTGAATGTTCATTCAAGGCCTAAACCTAGCACTGCGTATTTGTTTTGCACAACTTTGAAGATACCTGTAAGAAGCATTTCCTATCTATCTTTTTTCTTACCTGTGTGTAAAAGTGGCACCCCAGGGCTGCACTTAATGACAATATTTGTTGATTAATATATTGCCCTCAAAGTGGGAACTGGAATGAGAACCAGAAAGTGAAACCAGCCTTCTGTGCCAGACCTCACCAAGCCTTTGCAGTGAGAAAGGTCCATACCTCTTTTCACAAAGGCTTAGTTTGGTGGTTATATTGGTTAAACGCCATAAACACAAATAAATCTCAGTAACCATTTCATTTGTCATTTGTTTTGTTTGCCATATTGTGTAGGATCGGTTGTTACTTCTGCTGATAATCATTTGACCTAGACATGGCTCTTCACTGCCTGATGAGATCAGTTAATAGCTTTTTGAAGCCTCCTTCTAGCATTGCTTTTCAGGAGTATATGCTGCTTTTTGTTCTGTTGTTTTGGGGTTTATTTTTTCCTTGCTCTCTAATCTGGGACTGTATCTGTGTAGTTTAATGCCAGGGGTAATACCTGGGGATCTAAGAATTCCCTTCAAAAAAACCAAACCCAAAGCTTTCAGTTTGTTAGCCTGTATTTGGACATGTTGACTTCCAGAGGGTGTAGGGACCTCACCAGCTGAAGAGGAGCTATTGCTCTGCAGCCCTCACTCAGCTGTACAGGCGTTGAGGGATCCTTTTAAATGTTAATATTGCTTTTCATCATTTCAGTTTCACTGTGGTAGGCACTGAGCATGGGTTGTAAGATACACAGTGCATTTCTGAGTTCTTATTAAGTTACTTGAGTATTACTTCGCTAAGTGCTTCCGACGTGATGTGTTGATGACTTACTAGATGAGCTGCTCTTTAGTCCAAAAATATTGGACTGACAGCTGTTATTAAAAACTTATGCTATTGGGACTGTTCTCTATATTTTTCCTCCCCCATTTCCTCCTCACATGCACACTTTAAATGTTAAGATGAATTAGCAAGTAACTTGTCTTAAAATTTCAGTGCATTGAAAGCCAGATTGAATAATATCCATCCCAGATGTCTACGAGGCTGGCTTTTTATGCTCAGCCTAACTGAATTTAACAAAAAGTTTATTTTTATGTGTGGTTGTTTGCTTTAACATCTTCTAGTTTCTGACAGTGGCAAAGAGATGCTCTTCATTGACAAAACCAGGGATGGATTTTTCTTTTCCTGGCTCTTAACTCCAGTGAACCTACTCCCTGTGTTTTTATCACCTTGGTGGAATGAAAGGTTCAGTCTCTCTTTGCAAACTCGTAGTTATTAAGCACTGCACATCAGTGCTGTTGGCAGTTCTAAAGGAAAGCATAAGTTGATCCAAGTGGGGTGAATGATGAGTGTAGAGCGAGGAGAGGTGTCCATACTGCAGTTCCCATCTTGGATAAGGGATGTCAGAAAGCAGTGTTTTACAGAGCTGCTGAAGCAGAGTATGCGGCAGTTCTGCCCTAATGTGTGATACTTACACCAAATCAAACCTCTTATTTAGCAGCTTTATTGATTCTTCAGATGCTTAGCCAGAATAAAATAAGTGTTTTCACGTGTGAGCTGGGTCAGGAGGAGATCTTCAGCTACCTGTTGGAACAGGAATTTGAGTCCCTGGACAATACACCATAACAAACCTTGCCAATAGTTGTATCCCTAAATTGGGATTTACTCTGTTCAGCGTGGGAGTGAGCAAGTAGTGCTCTGCAGCACGTTGCTGTTGTACTTTGTTCCACTCACATGTACTCTGAAGCTTGGATGGGGTTCAACCTGCAGAAATCTAATGACTGGTCTTGCCTTCCATTTGTTTGGTTTTCTTATTGAGGGGTTGGATATTTTTGAGTTTAAGAGGCTTGGTGGAGGGTTGAAATAAAATAATTATGCTTCTTTTTTTTTTTTGGTGTAAGCCACGAGTAGATGTACTTGTACAGGAGGGTAACTTATAATTGATTTCACAGGGGTCAACAGCCAGAATGCAACAATGACTTTGGGGGTGTCTCTCAACTGAACAATCTTATCAGCAATTCCTGATGTTAATGACAACGTGCAGTTCACTTGCAGGAACTGAATGTGAAATCCAAGAGTTGTGCCCTGCAGGGCAGGGACGGGGAAGGGCTTTGTGGTTTGTGTGCTGGATGGAGCTCGTGTAGGCTTCGTGTAGTCCTTGAGTCTGTGATGCTCAGTAGGTCACTTGATCTGTCACTTGCCCGATCCCTGGAGGTGAGCTCACAGGACAATGACAGCGGAACCGCATCCATCATTGGCTTTGGGTCAAAGAGATTGGGAAAAGTGTCTGTGGAGGGGTGGCTGAATCTCTGGTGCCTTCCTTAGCAGTGCCTCCTCCTCCCGTTGCACGTCAGCCGCAAGAGGTGGATGTTTGGAGTCTGACTTTGAAGTGTTATCAGCTAGAACTCAAATAAAATTCAATTATGTAGCTGTCTGGGTTCCCTTGAGCAGCTGGATCGCAGGGCAGTTAAGGCGTGTCAATAAAGTAGTTGGGACAGGTGCTGAGGAAACAGCCAGCAGTTACTGACAGTTCAGTTCTTAGGTTTTAAGTTCGAGAAGCAGATCTAATTCTGCTGGCAAGTGAAGCATAGGTTTCAGTGATAGCTGCTGCCATAGTTAACTCGTTTTCTCTAGGACTGGCCGTTACGTTTGCATTGTTTGTGATATTTCACTGCTGGGCTGCTTCACTCTGGTTAGAGAGCAGAGAAGCTGCCGATGAGGTGAAGAAAGTGCAGGTCCCTGGCCATTTGCTGCCCAAAGCCATAGGGTGGGTGAAATATCTCCAGTTGGTGTGCCCAGTGGTGCAGTTCAGCATCGTAACGGCTCTCTCGCAGCTTGCTAGAGCATCAGGCAAACTACCTGAGGAAGTGCCTGGAATTGAAAACCTGAAATGCGTTAGCAACAGGGATCAGATGGGAAAAATCTCAAGGAGAAGGTTTGAGACCAAGCAGGATTATATTGAGTTGTGAGAAAGTCAAAACCCAGCAGTTAGGAAATGTTTCTCTGGTTGATAGTAATGTTTGTGTATTTATACCTGGAATCCCTGCTTCAGCTATCACAGCTTTGAGACAGGGTGTGTAGGGGAAGCTCTGGCTTTAAAGTTCAGGCTGATGCATTCTTTAAATGTGTCTTTAATCTTGGGGTGTGGATGCTGCTTTAAAATAGTGCTCTCACTACTATAGTGATTGAGCCATCGTTTCAGTGATGAGAGCCGTGCAGCACAGGTCAAGGTGGCTCGTCCTCGCTGCAGTCAGGAGCTGTAGGAGAGTGCTGCTTATCAAAAAAAACTTCCACATTCTGGGAACACAGTCCAGTCTGGTATACCACCGCTGCAGGAAAGTGCTGGAATACCCTGGGTGTTCGTTTCTGATTTCAAAGGTGTAGGTGGCTTATTTCTTGGGACGTTTTGGGGCTACAGATGCTGCACTGGGAGCAAGGATATGGTACTTTATTGTTACTTGAAGAAATAAAGCTTTTGTATCTCTGAGATTATGAATTCCTAATTTTTCTCCCCTCCCTGTTAACAGGAACAGGAAGGTGGTCGATTACTCCCAGTTTCAAGAATCAGATGATGCTGGTAAATGACTTCTGTTGGTTTGTTTTTTTCTTTTTTTCTTAATAATATAATGTTCTTGGGTGGGAGCACTTCCTTTATTATTTCTCATATTAATTGCTTTCCTTCTAATCACATCTTTAACTTAAATTCTAAGGAGTTTCTGCTCTTCAGTCTCTGAACTGTTAATAAGTATTTGAAAATATAAAGAATCTCATATGTTTTGTATTAAACAAACAATGGTGATAGAAATCTTCCTATTTAATGCTTGTATTGTTGTAGTGCCTTGAGGCCCTTGGCAGCAGCTGTCTTCTTCCTTGGTCTATGTTATGGTCTGTGGCAGAATCTCCCTTATGCCACTTTTTTTTTTTCCCACAGTAAAATATGTTTTCAATTTATTTCAGTGGACTGTAGCTAATCCCACGATGTCAGACAGTGTTGTGAACTGCTTCTAAAAAAATAAAATAAAATAAAATCTTTATGTTCTTTGCGAATTAACAAAACATTTCTGGAAGCCATATGGAGTCTGTTTTGTGTTCTTAGAAAATAGACATACTGCTACTGTTTGCTGAGTGAGGTTGCACTCGTAATTAATGTAAACAAATATGCATAGTTTTTAATTGCAGGCCTGCTACATTGTATAAGGTGTTGTGTAATAGCTGTAAAAAGTTTCGCAGTCAACTGCTGTCTAATGGCATACTTTTCCCCAGCACAGGACACTGAATAGTGTTTGAAGCTGTAGAAATACGGAGGGGTGTTAGCTTTTCATATATTTACATAATAACTCTGTTTCTGACTAGCTGTAAAACGAGACACTGTGTCCTCGTGTGAGGCTTTTTGTACCTTTCCCAGTACTCCTGTGTCTGCTGTGATTGTGTGTGGCGTTTTTATTGTGCTGGTGGCAGAAGACAAGGTAAATCACTGGTTTAAGACAGGACTCTGCTTCTATAATTTTTTTTTTGAGGTTTTGTTTTTTTTTTTTTTTTTTTTTTTTGGAAGGGCTTCTTTTTTATGTGCGTGAAATGGTCAGTTTAAGTTATAGCTGAGGAAGTCAGTTTGCTGGGAACTAGGAGTTTGATTCAAAACCATTTTGTACTGTCCCATCCAGATGAAGATTATGGAAGAGATTCAGGTCCCCCATCCAAGAAAATCCGTTCGTCTCCCCGGGAGGCTAAAAATAAGAGGCGATCTGGGAAGAATTCTCAGGAGGACAGGTAAAAGAAGCACTTCGTCTGTTATGAACATGTCTCCAAACCTTGTCCTCTATGTGGGGAGCAGTGTCTTCTAAGAGGAATGATTGTAAGTGGAATTCAGGTCCTGCAGTATAAGATGCAGAGCTCTCAATCACAAAGCTTGCGTAATCGGCCTGGACGTTGAGGTGGTTCTTTCTTATCTGAATAGACAGAGAAATCATGTGTGAAGTGCTTGTCACTGGTTCTGCATCATTAAAGTAGCTTTCTGGAGCTAGACAATCGGAATGAGAAGGAATATGATCCCAGTTACAAAAATTGGCAACTGGTACAATCATCCAGGTAAGTCAGTGGCAAGATGCATTTAATTCTCCATGTTTTCTCAGTATGCTCGGAGCGTTCCCATGGCTGAAGATGAGGTGGGAGGGTACTGTGGCAGTTAGGGGCAGGGGCTGTGGGTTAGTTTGGTGGTTCTTTGTTTCTTATTTCCAGTTCTGTCTAATTCATAAATAAATTTAGTGGGTTGCTGCAGCAGTGTGAAAGGACTTGGGTGTAGGGGATGCCTGACGGAATGGTGACAGTCATCCCTGGGAGAGTGAAGGTATCTTCCTTTTCACAGTAACTGTGGTCAGCCAGTGATTGCTGAGAGACACATTAAGTCAACTGACTGCTTTCATGACAGACATCAACTTCAGGAATGGAGGTTCTGCCAGCTTTATACTTAACGTGGTATCGTCCAGGAAAACACATTCCCAGCCTAGAGATCAGTTTTCTCTCTGAAAATTGCTATTTTCTGGACAGCAGTGACAGAAATCCAAGGTAAAACAGCAGTCAAACCCTGTCTTTCTCTTGCTTTCAGTGAGGATTCAGAAGAAAAAGATGTGAAAACTAAGAAAGATGATTCACACTCGGCAGGTAACTAACTACATGTGTACCTTCACAATAAAGACCAGTTTGTAAGAGTTAGAGGAGTAGGAAAGAGATTGTTCTGATTCAGGTAGCCTAGACTTGCCTTAAGATGGATCCTGCCTCTACTGCTCCTACTTCTGGCCCTGGTTTGGGATCACATGTTTTTGTGTGATGTGATGCTGCCAGGTAGCTAGATGTCTGTTAATCTCTTCCCTGTGATTCTCACCCCTGTTTCAGAATGATACAAGAAACCTCCTATCATTACTTTTTCCCTCCAGATGAAGATTTTGGCAGCGAGGACGATGACTTGGGTGCAGATGATGGCAAAGCTGACAGTGACTACGAGAGCTCACAAAAAAGCAAAAAAGGAAAAAAGGCTAAACCAGAAAAGAATAAGAGAGCAGCTTCTAAATCCAGGAAAAGGCCTGCAGGTAAAAAAGGGTTGCTAGGCTTTGCAGTGAAAGGTACCGCTCAGAGTCATTGCTGGGTGACTACAGAAACGTGCTTATTAGGCTGAACATGACTGTCCTCCTCGCAGCTCAGTTACTCAGCAAGTGCCTTGATTAGCTTTACCACTAATGATCTCTGTCTTTCCCACATACTACCTCAAGACAGTCAGGTGGTCTGTGTTCCCTGTCTTCATTATAACTTGGTTATTTTTGCTGCAGAGGACAGTGAGGATGAGAAAGAAGACCATAAAAATGTCCGTCAGCAACGACAGGCAGCATCCAAAGCAGCTTCTAAACAACGAGAGATGCTTATGGATGATGTGGGTAGTGAGGAAGAAGAACAAGAGGATGATGAGGCACAGTTCCAGGAGAGTGAGTAAATGATATTATAAAATTTAAAATCAGTGTGACCTGAGTATAGTACCTGTCCTGGTTTGAGTGAAAACAGGACTACTTCTGTTCAGTAATTTTACTTTTCAGCTCAGTTCTTCTAATTAACTGCACTTTCTGAAGTGAGCAGCCTGTTCTCACAGACAGTGTCTGCTGCTAGCAGTGAGAACACCTCATGTTTAGGGTTACTACCAAGGATTGGTGTGCAGAACAAGGCCACTGCTGGGTCTTGTGCACCACATTGGGGGGTGCAGAAAGTGAAAGGCTGCGCCTGCAGGGAGGAGCGGACAGGACGGGTGACTCTAAACTGACCAAGGAGGGATTCCATCCCATATACACCATATTCGGTCTAGAGCTGTGGGATCTGAAGGGTCTCTGGGCTCTTCTCTCCCCTCTTGGATTGCATTGCCAGCTTTTGCTTGGCTTTGCTCAGGTCCTCTTTCCGTTCCTTCCTCGGAGCACCCAAGGAGGACTCTGTCCGTTCTGCCTTTGATCCCGGTCTGTGTGTTCCTGAACCCGGTACCAGAATCCAGCTCCTGAACACAGCTCCCGTCTGCTGCGGGGCCCAGTCTGGGACTGCCCCAGTGCCTGAACAGCATCAGTGGTGATGGTGATGGCATCACCATCAGGGGGTTGGGTTCCTTACTGGTTTTCTATATATTTGTATATATTCCATTTTTATAATTATTAATTTCATTTTCATTCAAGCTGTTCTGGTTTCCTTTTCTAATCGCTAGGTCTCTCTCCCTTATTCCCTTTCTCTTCCCCTTTGAGGAGGGAGGGGAGTTAACAGAGAGCATCTGCTATAGGTCTAAGGGGCTGCCCTGACCCTAAACTGTGACAGTACCAGATGTGAGCTTACGGGCCCGGCCAGACAGCAAAAGTAATACAGTTTGCTTTTTGGCCATGGCAGTGAAGACATTAATTGTCCTTCTTAGTAACTTACTTATTACTGTGTATCTGTCCAACAGACCAAGATTTTTCACCTCTGGAATTTTTGTTTGAAGTTTGCAGCAAAGGTGCTTACGTGTCTTTATGAGCAGCCCTAAAGGACTGTTGTAAAGTTCTCAATGTTTTTTGCTGCTTCTTGCTATCTCATTGGTTTTGAGGCATCAGTGCTGCTTTCAGATGATGTACAAGTGCTTTATACTTCATTGATCAAAGTAGGACAGTGTTTCATAAGAAAAAAATAGGTTAGGCTGGTAATGATCCACAGTAATTTCCTGAATTAGAGTGCAAATCTGATTGTGGAATCATTGAAAAGATCACTTCTCTCTGTTGATATTCTCTGTATTTTGCAATGAGTTGCTTATGGAGGAGATGGAGCATATTTTGAGGACATTAGAATACTTGCCTTTGTTTTGTTTTTTTTTATTATACTGTCCCCACCAGTATAAAATCTCCTCCTGCTGTGTCACATTTCTTATCACAGCAGATAGGTGGAAGCTCATAAGGTCACAGGATCTCTGTAGTTTAACTAGCTGATCTCTCAATTGTGATCTCTCAACTGTATTTTCTGTTCCTTTTCTCCAAAAACTTAAGCTGCTTTGTGTTTTCAGCAGATTCAGGAAGTGATGAAGATTTCCTCATGGAAGATGATGATGATAGTGACTATGGCAGTTCAAAAAAGAAAAATAAAAAGGTCTCCAAGAAATCCAAGCCAGAGAGGAAAGAAAAGAAGATGCCGAAGCCCAGGCTAAAGGCCACAGGTGAGTCTGTACAAAGTTAGGCAGTTTGCTTTAGAGGTTGGGGTTTTCTTCTACTGTGGAAGGCTCAGCAGAGATCTTGGGAGTGGTGGGTATTCATACGTTGTGCTGAAGGGCTAATTCATGTAACGTGCCATGATTTAAAGCACCACTGTGACATAATAAGGTTGCTTGAGTTCTTAAGAGATCGAGTTACTATCTCTGTCTTGTTCACAAAAAGCTGCAGAGGTTGCAAAGCCTACCCTCTTGAGGTGCCGCGCGCTGCCTTTCTGCATCCTAGCCCAATGATACGAGTCAGAGCTTCCGCTGGGGCTCGCAGACTCTGCCATCACAATTCTCAGGGTGGAGGAAGATGGAGAAATCTGAATCGAAGGAAAATTCTATGCATTTCTGCAGGAGGTCTAAAATCATAATAGCAATGTGTATACTGGTTTGACAGGAGGCTGGCTATGGTAGTTTATGATGTCATATCCAGTAATTAGTCAGGACTTGCAATTAAATAGTTTTTAAATCTTGTTAGCTAACTTTTCAGCTCAGTTTTACTAATACGGGGTGCAAAAACCACTGTGTGTGGGGTATGGTCCAAGCAAAATAAAATCTGCTACTGAAGTTTCTTATATATCTTGTTTGTATAAAGCCCTGTGACTTTCCTGTCTTTGATCAGAACCTCCATAAGCTTTTTCTCTTTCCAGTGACCCCCAGTCCAGTGAAAGGTAAAGGGAAGGCAGGCCGCCCCACAGCTTCCAAGGCAACAAAAGAAAAGACCCCGTCCCCCAAAGAAGAGGACGAAGAGCCTGAAAGTCCCCCAGAAAAGAAAAAATCAGCCAGCCCTCCACCAGAGAAGTCAGGGGATGAGGGATCTGAAGATGAAGCACCCTCTGGTGAAGATTAAATGGCAGTTGAGGAAATCTATGAATAAAAAAAAAAAAAAAAAA
The DNA here is from genome assembly GCA_025345505.1 of Todiramphus chloris collaris. NCBI lineage: Eukaryota > Metazoa > Chordata > Aves > Coraciiformes > Alcedinidae > Todiramphus > Todiramphus chloris. The sequence continues at coordinate 3,599,788 of JANVCC010000045.1, forward strand.
AAAAAAGAAAAAAAAAAAGGAAAAGAAAACATACTTAGGGGTAGAACACGGTTTTGGCTGTGGCTTGACTCATGGGCTTTGAATGCTGTCTTTACTTTCAGCTGTTTAATACAGTGTATCCTTTTTTTAATAAGAGGAAACCCTTACACAGTGATATTTTGAAGTCAATGTTCTCTGTTGGCCATTCCGTTCTCCCTCCCCCACCAAATCTGAAAGCCATTTGAGACAAATTAACAGACCATTTAAATATATATTTTTTTCAAGGGATACTGCAGTTGTGAAGCAATAAGGTTTGAGACTGATACGTGGAAACCATACTTACAAAGCGTTATGTAGAATAGATTTCCCAGTGCTGGTAAGAGTTCTTTAAAACTATTATTCTGTATTGGAATACGTGGGAAAAAAATGAGCCTATGTTTTAACAGCCTTTTGTTGATACGAGTTCACTCAGAGAAAAGTATAGTTGATAGGAATTCCAGTTGAGGAGGGAACATGGGGAGGAAACCTGTGTTTCTTGGATTCAGGCACGTTTTTTATGGAAAGCAATCAAGAGACTTGTAGATGGTCCACTGTCTTATTTAGAAAAGACTCTCCAGTTGAGATGCGAGATCTTCTGTCTTTGCTGGGTGGAATCCTGTTCTGCTTTAAGCAAAGTGCGGTTTATTCTAGCCAAATTCAGATGTTCAGCCTACAGGCTCTTCACGTCCGTTAACTCTGTTATGTTTCTTCCAAGGTTGGCTGTAGATGGGCAGAATAGGGAAGAGATTTTATAAACTCTGGTTTCCATTTGGTATTGTGGAAAACATCTTTAAAGTTTTTCGAAGGAAAAAAAAATCCTGGGTAGCGTAAACCAAAATTCCTCAGCTTTTGGGGCAAGGGATGTCCTTTTATAAGTACGAAAGAAAGGATTCCTGTAATGCTCTGGTCAGTCTTGGATCCCATGAGTCACGCTTAAGTGTTTCTCTTCTCTCCCCCCCTGTGCCCTCAGAGGCTCTGTAGTCAAACCTCTCGGCCTCGCCAGCGGCAGTGTCGGACAGCAGACTGCCAGCGACAGTCCGCATCGCCGCTTCCGTTCCTTCATCCTTTCACCCGACAGCGCGGGAGGCTTTGCTCCCACATGGCCATGTCTGCTGCTGACCGTTGGTCATCGTTCTGCTCCCTCAGCCTAAGAGGTGCTGAATGGGGAGCAGTGCTGAGGATGAAGCTGGGAGGAAGTGGCGTTTGGAAGCAGTGTAGCAGGGCTCTTGTAACAAAAGCAGGGTGTCCCTCCGGAGGCGAGACACGAGGTGTGTGTGGTGGCATTTCAATGTGTTTTTATCAAAGCAGCCATATCCTTTTTTAAACTTTAATTGAAGTACACAAGCCTTGGTTTTCAAACCCTGATACAGAACTTGCTGCCATGTTTGTTGGTGGAAATACTGAAAACTGGACCTGCCATTTTTTATTTCTTTTTTTTTTTTTCTGAAACCCTTTGTGCTCTCTGTATGTTGCTCGCAGTTACCTTAGAGCTGACAAGCTTTGCATCTTTTGTTCTGGTTTTTTTTTTGTTGTTGTTGGGTTTTTTCCTGTTTTTTGTCACAGAACTACACATTTTGTAACCAGTCTCTTGAAGGTAACATAAGGCAGCTAATTAGTTGGATTTCTGGTAGACATGCTACCAGATTTTTAATCCTGTTTGGATTTTTAAGAGCTTAGAGATGCGATACACGCTAATGTGACCAGGAAGGACACTTGGCTGAATTGCGTAGGGAGCCTGAAGATGCTGAGCACAGTCTGGAGCCTAAAATGTGGAATGGGATATTAATATAACAGCCAAGTGATTGTCTTGTGTGATTCATAGCCATGGATTTTATTGAGGCTGGTAAATTACTTTACCTTGGCTTATAAAAAATGAAGTTCTCTAACATTCTTTACTCTCATGAAGCTACTGTTGCCGCTACAATAAAGATGATCGGTGTTTCCATTGTAAATCTTTTTTTTTTTTTAAAGTGGTTTAATTTTGCAGAACAGCTTAAGCCTGGAGTGAAGTCTCAGTCTTGAGAAAGAAGCAGAAGTAATCACTCACCTCTTCCCAGCTTTCAGATGGCTCGGAGACCAGAGTCTCTTGCATTCCCTCCCCTCCTAGTCTAGTGCTTCTGGGGTAATATGGACAAATAAATGGCCTATTTTAAAATAAAATAAATTAAATTTGGGGATAGAATATGCTTGTGAATGTCTGGTCCACAGAGTTGTTCCCCTTCAGTCCAGACTGTTTCAAACTATTCTTGTCTTGGGTTCTTAGGGGTTTTTTGGTATTAAAATGTACAAGGAATATTAAGCATAGAATACCTCTAACTGAGCTGGTCAAACAGCTGCTTCTTTACCTGCTAGACCAGAGTTTTTTCTGAATAGTGTATTTTGTAAGTTCCACTTAAAAATATTTCTTTTAAGGCTGTGAAAAATGTTTCCGTTGTTCTCAGTTCAGCTTTTTGGACTGGATTCTTTTATGCCTGGAAATTTTGGCCCTTTATCTCAGAGAACTGTTCTGCTTTCTCACATGTTCATCTATCATGGTTGTTAAGGCTGCACAGTGCTTGCCTTTCAGTTTGTCACTACCCAAACACTATGTAAATCCTGTACTACTTGGTGGGATTTTGTACCTTTTTCTATATCTTCCTGTTGTGCTGATTTGTGCAAACACTAAGCCCTTAACAGACTCTTGGCTACTGTTAGAAATACAGCAGTTTACATTTTTACAGATAAAAGAAAACAGTGAAGGTTAACACATTTTTATTTGGGTTTTTTTTAGTACACAGCATTTTTCATTAGCGGCAGGTTTAACATCTTTAAATGTCCTTTCTGATTAATTTGTATTAAGCATTCTGATTTAGTGGAGGAAAGCTAACAAAAAAAAGGCTTTTCTTTAGGAGTGTGAATAATTCTCCACAGAGCAGAAAGTTTCATGCACAGAAGGCTCTGAAAACATTGTCTTCTGTTACACAGCTGTAGTTTCAGAGCCTTTCCAGAGAGTTAAACGGATTTATTCCAAAGTTCAGCTCATCTAGTGCCCTGCCCTGCTCTTTCTCTTGAAGTGGTGGTTCCTAACTACCTTCCTTTGTCTGTCCTCTTGCACGTTCTGTTTCTGAATCCACACCACCACATCCAGTTCTGCCCTTGCTTGCCGAGAGTACTGCCTTGAACTGGCCACAGGGCTCGGTGAGGAGGAAAAAAAAATGCAATTGCAGTTGGAATTTTGTCCAAAAGATTATTTGCTTCAGTTTCTGGTCAATCAGCCTGAGAATGTCAAACACGCCAATCTAAATGGGTTTCAGAGTGGATTGTGGGTGACGGCGAGACGGGGGCACAGGGCAGCTGAGAAGCTTTGAATGGAAACGGAAGAGTGGGGAGAGAAGCAGCACAGCTCGGGTGACTTCTGCTAGGGCCCCTCCCCGGTGCCAGGGAACGGTTCGGAGCCTGCTCGGCTCCTGTGCCAGCACACGGCCACAGCCACAGGTCATGGACTGCCAGAAGATGTGCTTGAATTCCTTTTTTTTTTTTTTTTTTTTTTTTTTTTTTTCCTTTCCTTTTTCCCCTCCACTGGTGATGGTCGCAAAGGTACAATAGACACTGAGGCACCCAGGTTAAGGAGGGAGGCAAGTAAACTGTAACATGCTGGAAGCTTTTGAGCTGTAGAAACTGGTGCTTTGCTTTATGTAATTTGTTTGTGAAGTGTTTATTTTTATAACAGATCATATTGTTGAACACATGGTTCTTTAAAAACTACAAACTGATCCATGAGTTTAATATTTGAGAAGTGGATGTTCATCTGTTGGGGGAGGCAGGATGTGGAAATGTAAGGAGATGGATATTTAAAGGGACACTGTCACAAAATAGTTGCTGGCATATAGGATACGTTAGTTTGGGGGGGGTGGTGTCACATCTATATGTTGAAATTATATATTCTATATGTATATGATCAAATAGAAGAGTTTCCCTGAACTTTGAATATTTTCCTACAGTTTTGGGAGGTTTAAATACAAGTTCTGCTAATGAAACTAGGAAGCAAAACTACCTATTCTGTTCTGCTGTCCAAGATGACTATTTTATTCTTTTTTTTAAGTACTATGAGAAATAAAGTGAGCTCTGAGAGATGACAGTGTCCTTTCCAGACCTCCCCAGATCAAGTGTATCCTCTTTCCCACTTCAGTAGATGACTGGCATTTGAATGTCTTTTCCATTGAACTCTTTCTATTAAACCAGAACTATTTCTAAGTCTAGTCCAGTTCTCGCCATGTGCTGACTCTGTGTATCAACCACTATCGGAAGCGACTCTCTAGACTCTGCCCCTTCAGCCGCGCGAATCGAGTGGGTCCATCGGTCTGAGCATGCTCAGTGTGACTGCAAACCACCATTGTGCATATGCTTTGTATATTGGGGCAAGGGTTTTTTATATATATATTTTGGGAGGGGTAGCGGGTGGGATGGAGAAATACTCAATCAGCTTAAGCCAGAATAATGTGTGTAAAAGCCCCTGAAGTATTTTGTGTGTGAGTGCGCGGGTGTGAGTGCGCGCATGGGAGTGTCTGACATCTTTATTCCCTTTGGTTTTGGAAGATTTGTGAGTTTTACTTTGTTTGGGTCCCCCCCCCCGCCACAGAAGCAATTGTTACAAAAATGTAAATAAGAGCTACATAATTTTTGTTTAACCATGAACATCATGTCACAGCAAACCCTGACTAATCACTTTGAAGGTAGAGGAGGAGACTCCAGGTAGGGCCTTGGGCCTTTGGCTATCAGCAAGGCATCGTTACACGGTATGCAATGAATATTTGTCTGGAGCGTTGGCAATCCCCTGTCGAGCTTTTCTTAAACATCGGGCTCTTTGCAGTTCCCCTCCTTATCCCTTTCAGAGGTTTTCTATCTGGAGAGCAGAGAGGAGAAGGGGCAGCTGCCAAGGGTGTGCCAGCGCTGCTGGCCCGGGGTCAGGGTGTGTGCAGACGTGGTGGGCATCACGGCCCCGTGGGGTTGGCAACTCTTGCAATACCTTGACACCACTGAGATCTACCGCACGGTACTAGGAGTTCAGTCTGAATGTAACATTAATGCTTTATTTAAAATAAAAACAACACTTTTTTTTTTTTTTTTTTATAAGGGGTTGAAGTGAACATGACTGTTGACCATGTTCGTGAATTTATAGATGCAACATTCATTGGTAGAATTGTGTGATGGTCTTTTGTGCTACTTAATTTTACATATTCCAGTCTCTGTATGTACCTGCAAAGAAAGAAAGAAAAAAAAAAAAATAACAAAACCCTGCTTTGCTTTTATTGAAAGGGTTCCCAGGACTGCATACCTGCTCCTGAGCTCTGTTTTAAGTATGTGTATCCTTCGCTTGTATTTTGTATTAAAAAACACAAGGAAAAAGAACCCTTTATTGTTCAGCATGTTGGAATTGTGTCCCCTCTTTTATTTTTTTCTCCTTTTTGGAATATATTAAGCAACTCATTCTTCTGTATCTTTTATTTTCTTTTGTAAACTTTTTGGTTTTGTTTAAAAATGGCTTTATAAAAGGGCTTTTATAACCCAGAAACATGCCTTGTGTAGTTTTTCTGCTCTTCAGAGGAGTTATTTTTGTGCAGCGTGTTTCGTTTGGGGGATGTTGGTGAGCTGTAAAACTTATCTCCCTCTCACTACGGCTCAGGTTTGGGGTTCAGGCCCTTGCAGAGCTCCAGGGTTTGGGTCAGAACAGCTTGGCAAGCACAGCCTTCCCCTGGTACCCTTGAGGGGTAGGGAAGGAAGCCATCGGGCTTGCACACAGCACGTCCTGGGTTGCCAGGCTGGGCCAGGTGAGGTTTGCAGGCTCAGCAGCGCTGGGGACAGGCAGAATGTCCTGATTGCATCCTTAACTTCGCCGTAGCCCTGAGAGCCCCTACCCAGCCTGTTCTGGGTGGTGTGGTGTGAAAGAGGATGAGGATGTGTCGGGAATGTGTCAAACCCTCCTTGGATGGTTGTCCTAAAGCAGATCGAGTTGGCCCAGCTCCGGGCTGCCCTTGTCTGGTGCCAAACCAGGCTGCAGTGCGCAGCCCGTTCGTGCTTCAACCCCTCCCCTGGGCAGAATTCATCCCCTTTCCCCCGAATCTTTAATTCCACGCTGTACCCCAGCGCCGCTTTCACGGCGTGTACCGCGGGGGGGGTTTCGGGGGGGGTTTCGGGGGCGCTGCCCGCGCTGCTCCCCCGCTGCGCCAGCAGGGGGCGCCCCCGGCCCGGCCCGGGCGGGAAGGGGAAGGGGAAGGGGAATGGCTGCGGTCTCTGCCGGGACCCCCCGCCCCCACGGGCACCCTAAAGTGTCGGTCGTGTAAAGCGAAACCCAAGCGTGTCGCGTGTCTGGGCGCTGGAGTTGCGCTGAGAGCTGTGAGGATGGTGAAGGGGCTGGAACGTCTCTCGCGAGGAAAGGCCCCGGGGCTGCTGAGCCTGGAGAGGAGGAGCCTGAGGGGAGCTGCTTGATGGCTACAAATATCTGAGGGGTGGGGGTCAAGGGGAAGGGGCCAGGATCTTGTCCGTGGTGCCAGAGGTGATGGGCACAAGGTGAAATTCCACCTCAACGTGAGGAGAAACTTCTTCTGTCACTGTGAGTGCCAGAGCCTGGCCCAGGCTGCCCAGGGAGGCTGTGGAGCCTCCTGCTCTGGAGCCTTTCCAGCCCCCCAAGATCTGTTCCTGTGTGGGCTGCCCTGGGTGCCCCTGCTCTGGCAGGGGGGTTGGACTCGATGCTCTCCAGAGCTCCCTTCCAACCCCTGCCATTCTATGATTCTCCAGGACAAACACTCAAAAGCATTTGTCTCTCAATGGACTTTAGGACGAGCTACCTCCCGGGATCCGACAGGACTGAGTTTTCCTAAAGAGAAAACGGCAAAGCACTTGTGACCTTTCTGGGTGAGTACTGTTGCCATGTCTGTTACTTGCCCCAGTTCAGCAGCAACCCCAACCATCACAAAACCAGTCTGGGAGATGCGTGGCACTTGGTGGGGCTGGCCAGCAGAGCAGGTGGCTGCTGCCACCCGTTGCAGCGTAGGATGGTTCATAGTTGTTCTCTGAGGTTGGTTGGTTGGGGCACTTTGTGAAACTCCATCTCTGTTTCCCAACACCAAATCTCGTACGCTTATCGACAGCCATAAACTGAGGCCTGGCTTCAGATTCTTCATCTCTACCTGTTGATTTTACTCCACGGTGTGGTAAAATGGATTATGTAACACAGGCGTGTTTGGTTTTGGATACTGATGTTGAGAATGATGCTCCAGGCTTCTGGAACAGCATGGTTTAATCATGTGGCTTATGGCATTCCTCTTCTTAACCATACCAGCCAATTAACTGGGACAGGTATTTCTACCTCACCGCTACGGCATCCGCAGTCTTGCTGTGGATTCTTTATCTGCAGAAGTTCCCTGCCACGCTACTTCAGGTTTAGGATCCATTACCAGTTACCAGATGTGGCATTTCTTCTGTCCCAGAAGTAAACACCCAACTCTAAGAAAGGGTGCAGTACTCAGATCTGTGAAATCTTTTTCAACAGCTACTCTTCTTCCCCACTGCCACTGATCTCTGTCCAGCCTTTGGCTGCTTTTCTCCTCATTGCCTTTTTGAACCCAGAGTATTTACCGACTGCTCAGTCCTGTAGGCAGATGCTCTGCCAGCCTGAGTTACAAGTTCCCATTGGCTTTGTAGCAGTATTTGCAGGGAATTAACACCAGAAACAACTTCTCTGTTGTCACATTTACCGGCTGTGCATCTGAGCAGTGGACACACAGGGTTTTGTAACTACAGCGAGCGCTGCCAAGCCAGGGGGATAAGATTCCCTTGGCAAAGAACCCCAACTGTCAAGTTTTAATCGTAACAGAATTTTGCCTCGGGAATATCCTGTTTGTGTTACTTTTTGTACTATTTGGTTATAAGATGAAAATAAAGTCAAAAGGTGAAATTCGAGATTAGATCCGTTTTTTTTGCAGTGCAGTTTGTTTTGGCCCTATAGGCGGCCTTGATAGAGTAAGTAAATGAGACAAAGTTGGTTTAAAGAGCTGCTATTCTGCTCTTGCCCATCTTGCACCTGGAGAAACTGTGGAAATTGAGAGATTTCCCAGCACATTCCCTCTATTCCATGTTTTTAGGTATAGTTTTGATGCAGCAAACCACAAAGTGAACAGTTCTGTTACTTCTTTCACTGGTATTTGGGGTCTATGTACCATGCAATAAGATAAATCAAGTATAGAAAGATCCATCACCTAACTAATAACCTAAACTCCTGTGGAGCTGGTACAAAGGCTGTGCTGGCGTGCGGGGTAAGGAGACTGCAGAGCTGGCAGAGGGGTCTGTTGGTTGGGCATTGACGGAGAAGCACTCGAGGTCTGTAGCATGTGATACGTTAGACTTGATCTGGGAGCGCTGCTTGGTTAGTTCACAACCACATCCTGGGCTAACACACATCTCCAGCTTCAGAGTTTTACGCAGACCAGGAAATGGTTTTGTGTGTTTGGGGTTTTTTTCCTCTTTCCATAGATACAGGTCAAGTTCAAGTGCTGTTATCCCACTGTGGGCCAGCCCAGGAATGCGCTCTCCCCCCGCGAACGGCAAAGCCCGGTAAGGGATCGCTCCTTCCCAGAGCCCGTGCAGAACTAAAGTCTCCAGGTCAAACTGAGCCCTTGGCCTTAAACCCTGGTTGCAGTTTGGTCTCCTGCGTGTGTGGTTTGCGATGGACAGCAAATGAGCGCGTTCTCATGCGAAGTCAAAGCCGTTTCCTATTCTGTCTCTTCCATAATATTTCATTCACCCTTCAAAATGGTAAGTTTTGGTTTACATTCAAGGGTTTGCTTTATATTCACTTGCCAATTCTGTAGCTTGAAGAGAGCCTGATATTTTATTTGAATAATCTCTTGTCTTTCAGGTTGAATAACATTTGTGTTTTGAGTAGATAAGATAGCAGTTCCAGCAGCCATAAATTTCCTGTTGTCACACTATCTTTTTTTCCTTAAGCGTTTCTAACTGAGCGGTTGGCCTTGTCGGGAGGGTTTGGTTGGTGTTATCTAGCAGTGGCTTTCCTTAACAGTGGGGTCTGTTCATTACAAACATTTTCAAACAGTTTTGATTAATTGGAGTGTTTTATGTCCAGCAACTTCTAGCCTCTTCTTCTTGTGAGATGAAGTTAGTACTGAATTTAAAAAGAAAATGCCTCTTTCTGCTTGGATGGTTTTATTTTTTTTCAGCTAAATGGTCTTCTGAATGTTTTCTACAGAGGGTATCACTGTAGTCTCTCCTAAAGCATGTGCTGTGTTTCTGCTTCACTTCCTGAGAAACGAATGAAGGGAAGAAATGGTTCGAATATAAACCTATTTATTATACAGGGGCATCATTTCTCTTTCTCTAAATTGCCTTTTTTTTTCTTTTATATTTAATTTCACTGCTGATTATGATACTGTACTTGAAACAGTTCTTTCTGTTCCAGAAACAATTCAGTACAGTAGTTTTAAACTAATAGGCGACACATTTCACAAAGGGAAACTGGGTCTCGTGTTTGGCAGTGACTCAGGTTCTTTCAGTCTCACATTAAACTGCTTTTGCACCTTTAAACGTGTAACACCACTTCAGTGACTTCTTAAACGTTTTTTTCCCATTTCCTTCTTTTGTTGAGCACGGGTGCCAAAAGGAAAAAGAAACTATCCTTGGGTGTAAGTCCCTGCTCTCACTTGCAGCTCCTTCTCCCCACACCACCGAGGGCTTTGAAGTATAAAAGACCAAGTTGCAGAGTTTAGTAACTTGTGTTACCTCTCATGTTTCATTTTGCCAAGTCAGTTAAATGCAATCATAAATATTCTTAACGTGAATAGATCACTTTGAACAAGGGAGCTGTTACATAAGTGCTGAATACTACTGTCTTGGCTCAGATCTCAGGTGAGCTTTCGGGGTGATTGTTTCTTTCCAGAAATACACCGCTGCACAGAGAGCATCCGAGACCCGTGTGCCCAACAAAGGCAGCGTGGGAAGTAGGCTGTAGGGAATTATTCTCTTTGCACGTTCAGTCGTTTTACTTCAAACCCAACAAGGAAGAGACCAGTTCTCTGATCTGATGGTAAAACAGTGTACTAATTAAAAGAAGCAAAAATTCCCAAGACTTTAAATGCTTGAAGGCGTTACTGACACCAAAACAAATAACCCAGCTTCTAACGCAGCCCTGCTCTGTCTGGCAGCACTGGCAGAACAGCTGCTGGCGTAACATACTTTAGAAAGGAAAGAGAAAAGAGAGAAAAGAGAGAAAAGAGAGAAAAGAGAGAAAAGAGAGAAGAGGAAGAGAAGAGAAGAGAAGAGAAGAGAAGAGAAGAGAAGAGAAGAGAAGAGAAGAGAAGAGAA
>JANVCC010000045.1:3610168-3627746 GCA_025345505.1 Todiramphus chloris collaris
AAGAGAAGAGAAGAGAAGAGAAGAGAAGAGAAGAGAAGAGAAGAGAAAGAAAAGGAAAGAAGAAAAGAAAAAAAGAAAAGAAAAGAAAAGAAAAGAAAAGAAAAGAAAAGAAAAGAAAGACCACCACCTCCTTTTCCTCACTGACACTGCAACACTTCTCAACACACTTTGATCTCCAGGCTTTGCTCTGAAGTACATGGACCTAGAAGAAGGAAGGGGTGGGAAATGGCATCTCCAGGCGTGTGTTGCATGTGCTCTAGGGGAGCTGTTTGCACAGCAGGTTGGAAACTCCTCGGTGTAGACAAAGTTTGCCCTGGTGTGTAGTGAGCCTTGACAGCAAACTTGGACTCAACCTGCTGCTATTTCCAGCACATTCCTCATTGGAATATATCTCAAGTTACCCTGATCAAAAAAAGAAAGGCAGGGAAGTCAACTGAAACAAATTACTTGTGTTCTTGGGAATCTTCTCCATATATCTGAGGAGCAGACTTGGTGCCAGACTCCTGCAGCCTTCCCCTTTCGCTGCAGCGGGGTGGGAGTGAAGCTGCTCTCTTTCTTTGTAACTGGGGGTCATATGGTGGAAAAGTTGAGAAATGCTCTGCACAAGTCAGGGAAAGGAGAAACAACCTCAAGGAGACTTGTCCTCCTGAGGCTGACTCAGAAGCCATCTGAATCATGTGCACCTCTCTGCCTGTGCCTGGGCTCTGCACTCAGCTGGAGCACTTGAAGACGTTCCCTCTGAATTTTACTGAGCAGTGGCCGTGGGCTCTCAGCTGGGCACTTTGGAGCTGCCCTGCCGTAGGAGGCAGGGAACCAGCAGCCTCGGTTGCTTCTCGGGGCAAGGCTGGCTGATGTTTCCAGCTCTCATGTTGGGCTTCTGCAGCAGAAAAATTCCTCTCTAAAACTCAAGGCAAGCGACAACCGAAGCCGCTCCAGCAGAGGTTTCTCAGCTCCTTTAAAAAAAAAAAACCAAACCAAAAAAAGGGGCTAAGGGGGGTAATAGATGGTCCTCTGCAGCTGATCCCATTCTGACAGTGCTCATCACATCACATCTGAGCGCTCACTCTAGCATGCGGAGAAAGGGGGGACTCTGTCTAGGACCACTGCTGGGGAGAGTCTCCAGTGATGTTTGTGTGTCTTGACCCCGGGCGATTCTTCCATTCTTCCTTTGTTAAACAAGGGGTTTGTTGAATGCCGGTGACCCCTGGGTAAGTCTCCGTGCTGGAGGGACCCGGGATTGTCAGTGAGGATATCTGGGAGCGTTCAACCTGGCACAACCTTCAACATTCGGGCCAGAGTCACCCCTGGGGTTTAAGACAGTGAGGCTGACTGAGGGTGGAATTAAGCACAAAGTTATCAATGCCAGCTTGCTATCGACATTTTTTGGTTGGTTTGTTTGGGAATAGCAGGAGCAGAGCTGCTGATGCCTTGGCTGGTTCTAGAATCCTTCCTTCCTGACTCCCAGCACTGTGAACGGCAATATAAATACCAGAGAAGTGTGACACAGACAGAGAAAAAACAACTTTTAGAGAGATTAAAGGGAGAGAAGGGCAAGACCTGTGAAGACACAGAGCCCTGGGACGAAGGTAAGCAAATAAGAGAGGCAGTTTTGCCCTGGTCTGTCGCTCTGAGATCTCGATGGAATCCTCTCAGTGTTCTCCTGATGATTGCTTTGTTATTGTTTAATTCATGAAATAGAATCAACGTTCTCCCAATCCCACAGGACCACTTTCCTGTTTCCTGGGTAGACAGGTGAATGGCCTCATCCTTCCCCACCTCGAGCATCTCTGCTCCTCTAAGGCAGGATTCATCACCCAGCAAAGACACAGCTTGTCTAACAGCCGCTTTCCCCCGTGCTCCGGGAAGCAGCAGAGCTTGGGTGGCTTTCTTCTGCAATCACTTCCTGTCTGTACAGTGCAAGTATTTCAGAATAAACACGCTGGGAAATATTTGCACTGAGTGCTATAAACAGGGTGCACGTTGTTTACCTGAAGCAAATATCTGCCCGTCAATTGCATAATAAAACAGGCAAGAAAAGGGACGTTTTAATCTTGTGAAGTTTCACAGGTAATTATTCTTGATCAACTGGTTTGACGAGAAATTTCAGCAAATATGGTTGGGGTGGTTTCTGTAAATATTTTATTGTTTCTGTTTCAAGTTTCCTGCTTCATCCAATGGTGATGAATTGTGGCAGTTCTCTGCCTTCTTTATTACTGCTCTCTACAGCTGAGCTGCTGGAGCAACTACCCCTGGAAATCTCTTCCTTCTGGCAGCATCCACAATAGCGTTCTTCGCCTGATGGATGGAGCTTGATCACCGTGCAGCCTGGAAAATGTATATTTAGACATATATAGTTTCCTGGGAGCTCAGGCCTCATCCTGTCTGGTGCTCTGAAGGACGGTGAATAGGTCTGTGAGTGCTGGGCTTGGTGCTGGTGCGTGGTGCGTGCAGGTGGGCTCCTGGATGTGGCTGCTGCGGTAACAACCGGGATCTGCAGACAGGGCAAGTGGCACCTGGGACACCTCCATCTGAGCTGAGGGCTGTGGCACTAGAGGCTGTGTGGAGGAAGGGTTTGGGTTTGTAACCTAAGAGGGCATTTCTCATTGCTGAGGCCCTCCTTTATTCAAGGAACTGGAATGTGTTAGGTCCCTTTTTCAAAAAAGTAGGATTTCATGAAAGAAACGAGATGGCCCCCAGCTGGAACCGGCAGCGAGTCCTGCTTTTTATCTCGTTGTCCTTGTTCAAGAGGGACTGGCATTAGCGAGTTATTGTTCAGTCAAGGTCACCAGCCTCGCATACCAGGGCCCCTGGTTTCATCTGTTACCTACCTAATGGCCCGGGGTCCCCTGGCCAGCGCTCGGCACTGACGCTGCCCGGGGAAATCGACTGGATGGCTCATGGGGTGCATCATTTGCAAGTGGCTGAGCAAACGTGCTGCAGGGAACGGCTTGGAGACTGAATGGGAGCTGACAGTTTCCTTGGCACCCGAACCAGAAAGAAATCCATTGCTTTGTCTCTAGCTTAGCAGAACTAAAGGGTGGCAAGGCAGAGCTTTAAGTTGCAGGTACCAAACATGCAGGGTGGGAATGATCTCAGTCCACAGGCAGCTTTCTCTAACCAGATTTGAATCAAAATAGGCTATTTCACAAGGAAGACCGTCAAATCTTATCCTGTGAGCTGGAAATTGTAAACTGACAGCAGAGTTGTCTGCTTTGCCCCATGGCAATGTGACTCTGGGCTGCAGTGAAATAAAATTTACACCCTCTGGGTAAGAATGGGAAGGAGGTGGGCAGGATGCCAGCAATTACCTAATACTCTGCTGAGGAGAGTTTGAGCTACATCAGAGGACAGTGGGACCCTTCCTAACCTGGCATCTGCCAGGCTGTTGCCGAAGGCACCGGCCAGGAAATTCTTCCCTGCCTCATTTGAGAGGCTGAGGTGAGTGAGGAGCGATGCCCGAGGGGAGGAGAGGCAGCGTGGTACCAGAGCTGCTCTGTAGGCTGTGGACTATGGTGGTGCAAAGCCATCCTCCTCTTTACAGCAGCCTTCCCAAGTGGTGCCTGTCTGTCCTCGGGGCACAGGGGGTTAAAGAGCCTGCTGGGGCCAGAAGCCGGGTGTGGGGGGCGATGTGGCTGTGCAGGGCAATGGATTGAAGCTCACAGTGGCCAGGGGTTCAGAGAGCTGGAGCCTGTGCTCCCAGAGTCCGTGGCTACTGGTGCTTCCTTCTGCACAGGGGACACGGGGGCTTCACCTGCTCACTGGAGGGGACAGCAACAAAAAGTGCCAAGCAAGGGCAGGGAGGGAAGGGGATTCGGCAGAGCTGTTGTTTGTTCCTCTCTAACTTCCCCTCAGTGAAGCTGTTTGGATTTTGAGCTGCTGTCGTGGTGGGCTGTTTCTCCTTGTACATCGATAGCAAGGACATCCCTCCCCGCCGGGTCCTGCAGTGTCCTCCTGGCAGGGCAAGGGGCAACCACCGCTCGCTTGGCGGGTGGCACAGCACAAAACCCGGGCTACATCCTGGAAGGCAACAGAGCACATGATGCTGTGTATGGGGGAAGGAGGCTGGCTAGAAGAGGCAGAGGTTAAGAATGCAGCCCAGGGAACAGCGGGGGGAATGCTAAAATGTTTGTCCTGCGCTCTGTAAATAGAGCAGATATGCCCAGATTTCAGACCCGGTTTAGCAACGCTCGTGTACACACGGTTCCACGGACAGCTTCTTTCTTTCTGCATCGCCTGCAGGGACGGTAACGTTGATGCTAAGCAGCAAACAGTGGGAGCTGTTCCAGTATCAATAAGGATTTTGATGAGGGAGCCAGTTTGTTTGCTTGGCTGCAAAGGCCTTGGAATCCAGTAAGTGGTACACGCTGACCCCGTCTCCCTAAAACCTCTCTAACCAAATCCAGCCCTTCCAGCAGGAGACAGGCTTTGCAGAGTCTCAAAAACCATGAGATTGTTTAAGTCTTTGAGACTCCTAATTTTTTTAAAAATACACAGTTAATTGCCTTCTGGTTTTGGCAGTTCATGGCAAACCCTGGTTCCAAGTTCTTCTCTGCAACCAGAAGATGTGGAAACGGATCTTTTTAAAAACCAAAACCAAACCAAACCAAGACCCACCTCACCAAATCCCTGACTCCCAAGTGCTTTGAGACTAAATATTGTGAAACGTAGGGCAAAAACGGGGGAGCTAAAAATTGTGCAAAGCCCGTGTAGTGCTGATAGTGTCCTCCCTGCAGCTTACGCAGAGGAAACCGTTTCTTTGCCCCACTGCTTGGGGATGACAACGCGAAGCAAGGAGATGATAAAAAGCTGTGGGATGATGCTGCTGCGGTTTGCTGGAGGAGAGGAAGCCAGAACGTGTGCTGTTCCCTTCGGTCTTCGGGAGCGGGCACCTTCCAGCCTGGCACGACTCCAGCCAGAGCTAACGCCTCTACCAAGGGACCCTTACTGCCAAGGAAAGTGCGGTTTCAGTCATTTCCCTGCCCCAGATTCTGCCTCCTCAGTTGCGCTGGCTGCGGCGGTTTTTGCACGCACAAGAGCTGACCTGGTAGCCCCACTTACATCCCTCGATTTTCCTACCCCTGGGTGCAGGTCTCGGGTCTCATGAGGGAGTTGAAACGCTCTTTTTTTTGGCACAATCTGAAAGTTTTAGCCTGGTGGCTTCTCCTGAAATGCTTGAGACAAAAATACATTTCCTGTTTAGAAAGAGAGAGAAGATAAGCCCTAAAGTGCAGCCGCCTGCTCTGGCTACCTCCAGTATAAACAGCCCGCACAGCCGGGCGCTGCTTTTGTTTGTTCTGGTGGCTTTTTCTCTTTAAAGGTGCATTAGACACAGATAGACAAAGTCCATCCTCCGGCAGCATCGCTCCTGGCTGGCACGAGAGAGCTGGGGCTGTCAGCTCGGCAGGAAAGGTCCTGCCTAAAGACCCTCGTGTCCAACGTGAATTCCCACCTTTGCTCTCGAGGCAACAGCACTAAGTACCACCAGTGTTTCTGCGTTGCATTTCTCTAACGCTTTTCCACTCCGGGTATCGGAGTGCTCCGTAAAGAGTCACTCCTAACCTCCCTGGGTGGGGTGCTGAGGATGGGTTTCTTTTCTTGGCTTCCAGAGAGTGAAAGGTTTGAGCTGCTGGTCACCAGAGTGACTGCAATCGAGCTCAGGACTTGGGGTTTTCTGTAATGAAGCACAACACGGGCTTGAAGCTGCTTTTGGCCAGTCTGGGGCTGTGGAGGCTCCCAGAGTAAATCAGAACATCCATGAAATCCCCTGTGTGGCACGATTCAGAGCTGTACAGGAGATCAAGACCGTGTGTTCTCTCTGTGTAGCTGCAGCAGAAGAGTCTGCGCTGGCACCATGCAGCCTGTGCCCAGGGTAGAGCTGAGATGAGCTCCTGCTCTCTGGCTCCTTGTTTTATTTGCCACGTGTGCTGGTGCCTGACACCTGGCAATATTCTAGCCGATACCAGGAGCCCCCTTGTTGGGGTATGTGAGATTTAGATAAGACCAGGGCAAATCTATGCTATGATCTAATCGGGCACGAGCAGCTGAGATGGCAGTTGACTCTCTGTTTCCCCTTTCTGATAAATTAATCTAGCTTGCAGATTCCCACGATGGCTCAATCCTGCAACGTTCTAAACCTCCCAGTCCTGCTTCAGCAAGATTGTTAGCTTCATTTATCAGCCCAGAACTGGATCTACTAAAATTAGTAGTATAAAAAACCACCAGGCTCTTATGGACGTGTTTAGGTACCCAAATATATGGTCTAAATTTTCAGAGTTGCTGATCCCAGAAAAGATCCCACTGGGCCCTTGCCAATGTGCTTCTGGGAACGCCCGGGATCCTCTGTAGCTGTCAGCACGGAGCCCTGCCACAGGGAAGCATGCCGTGGGCTCTGAAATCCCTGGGTGGTCGGTAGGGTGAGTTCCAGGAGCACAGAAGAAAGCTCAGGTGACCCCTAGCCTTTAGCTCTTGCTCAGTCCTGGGGAGTTGCCTTCTGGTAGCTGGAAGATCTGTAGTGGAAGGAAGGAGGATCTGAGCAGGGAGGAGTGGAAGTTCCAGCAGCATGTGGCTGTATTTTACTTCTTGTGGTGACACGTCCCTTCTTTCCCTCCGGTGATGGTTATGAAGGGACCGTGGAAGGCCCCGGCTGAGGCTCTGTAGGCAAGCACCAGTGCTTTGGAAACAGAGGAGCACGAGCTGGTGAGGAGCTGCCCTGGCAGCTGTCCCTGCTGGGCTGGGGACCGTAAACTCCAGTTTCTGCTTGCTCATAGGTACACAAGTGCTGTCCCTGACGTGCTGCCCCCTTAGTCTCTTACCTATGTTTCTGGCTGTAACTCCCAGGGCTTATTCCAGAGGAGTGTCAGTTTTGACCTTTTTTTTTTTTTATTATTATTATTATTTTTTCCTTCCTTTATCTCTGCAGGACTAGTACCTGCCAGCTTAGAAAAAACCATGGCCTTGTTCCAGAGAATGCAACCGTCCCGAGCAGGAGACAGGAGATGCCCTGTCTCCTGCTGTCACCAGAGATGATGAGACGTGGAGCTGCCGTTGCGCTCTCCGGCTTGCAAAGCTTCGCAGAACTCCCGGCCCGTTGACACGGAGCCAGCGCGCCGGGGCGTGCAGCGAGACGAGCAGAGCCTCCTCTTACTGACGGCCCAGGAGCAGCCACCACCGCAGCCTGCAATTTCTTCTTTCAAACTGGCTGCTTCTGCCTCAGCCGAGAGCAGGCAGTGAGTCAGAGCCGGGAATAGAAGATGGGAAACTCAAGTTCATGCTGAGTCTAACCACTGAGCCCTGCCGTGCCGAGCTCCTCCAGCGCAGCGTAGGCACAGCTTTTGGGAATCCACCTACTGAGGTCACACGCTCCGGTGCGAAAGGGAAGAAAAATAGAAAAAAGAAAAGCAGCACTAATAGCTATTTAATTGCTTGTGAACTTCCCTGACTAGAAAACAGGGTCAGTTTTCCCCACCCAAATTTGGACCCTGGCACTTTACCAACTGAAGTCATAGTCTAACTCTTCAGCCCTTTGTGATGATGGGTTGGTTGGTTGGTTGTTTTTTCCCCGTGAGTTCCTAGCTGCAACTGGAGTGCCAAAAATCCTTTTTCAGGAAACAGCAGTGTCAGTTCTCCTTGTCAGCCAGCTGGGTGAGTGAGTTCTCATCAGTTCAAGTGACAACAAATGCAGGTGCCTCTCTGCTTTTTCCATGTAGGGCGAGTCCTTTCAGCAAACTTTGGGAGGGAACAGCTGCTCACAGTGGAAACAAGACTATCCTGCTGACCCAAGCTGAAATGTGACATGGAAATGGGATTTTTGACCTTGAGAGGTACGAAGTTGCTCAAAGGAGGGACCCTGTGAAGATTAAAAGTAACTAGATCTGTATAATGCTTCTGCAACTGGCAGAGCTGGGTGAGTTCACGGCAAAGCAGAGGGACAAAGTCTGACATAGTACAAACTAGCACAAGTCTTGTGATGACCTATCAACTGAAGAGCTGGCAATTGCAAACGTTAATTTAAGAACAGCTGTTTTTGTCAACTGCATTCTTGTCTCATTTTTCCAATCCCCTGCTCGTGAGTGTTCATACAAAACAAGCCATTTGTTGATGCAGATGTTTCAGGAAGGCTGCTCTTTCGAAGGGCTCTCCTCTCCAGGACTGGATTTTGGAACAAGAGCATTTTTCCCTCAGCTTCGTGGTTCTGTTCTGGTCGGACCAGTCAGGTACCGGTGTAGCGTCTCGATCTCTTTCCATAAGCAGATAGATTGTGTGTCTCTCTCCCGCGCACACGCCATGTGATTTCAAGCAGTCATCTACCATGAATAATGTCCAGGGCCCAGGTCACAAGCTTCCCATAGCGTGGAATCCATTTGCATACAATCCAAGCAATTACAAGTAATGAATAGATTAGTAAACCCAAACAAAACAAGAAACTATTCATCCTGCGGGTAACTCCCGAGCGGAGAAAAGGGAGAGAGAGGAGGGGGGAAAAAAATAAAAAAAAAAAAAAGAAAAGGAAAGAAGCAGCAGGGCTTTTATTCCAACGCGTTATTCACGCTGAACGACTCGTCCCCGAGCAGTGACAAACCCACGAGGCCGATGGCAGCGGCCCCGCGGGGCTGAGCTGCGGGCACGGTGAGCGCTCGGTGCCCGGGACCGGCGGCGCGGGGCGGGGCAGCCCCGGCTCGGGGGGCGGGCGGGCGGAGGCTCCGCCAACGATGCTGCGGGGGCTCGGGGCGGGGGTAGGGGGGGGGTTCCCCCCGCCGGCCCCGCTCCGCTCCTCTCCGCTCCGCCCGCGGCAGCGCATGCTCCCTGCCGGGCCTCAACCTGCCCATTTAAACAGCGGCGGAGGCGCGGGCGCTGCACCGGGGCCGGGCTGAGTCCCGGCAGCCGCCGCCGAGGTAGGGCTGGGTCAGGGCCGGGGAAGGGAAGGAAGGGGCCGCGGCTGCGGCTCCAGTGGGGATGCGGCTGCTGAAGTTTGCGGTCCCGGGTAGCGGGAGCGGCTCCCGCGTTGCTGGGGTGGGGGGTGCGGGAGCTGCTGGGGCGGCTCGGAGGGCTCAGAGCAGCGCTTGTACTTGCAGCCCAGAAGAGTCCCAAGTCCCGGCCGGGGACGATCGCTCCGCACGGACGAGGTAGTTGCAGATTCAGCTTCGGTCCTGCTGATGCTGCGTGCGACCCGGCGCTGGCTTTGCTGTGGGAAAACAACGAAAAAAAAACCCCAACCACCTGGCGCATCAGGAAGCGGAGCAGGAGCGGCTGCAGGTGAGGCTGCCGAGCAGTGCGGGCTGCACCTCCTCCGGCCTCCCTCAGCCGCCTTATTTGTTGTACGGATGCAGAATGAGGGTTTTTTTTTTTTTCCCCTCGTACTTCTCATTGTTAACAGAGACATCTTCTGGGACCAAACTCGCTTTAAAGGTTATTGGACGGGGAAAGAGTTTGGGAAGTGCAATGTGACCGTGGACTTCCAGAGATCCCGCAGACTCGTGGGGACAGGTCAGTGAATCTTTAGAATCAAAGGAAGCCAGCACTTGACAAAGGGAAGTTTTCATTGCACCAATTTGTAGGCTCTGCTTAGGTTTGCTGCCAGGTTAACCTGCCGCTCTCCTTCAGCCGCGGCGGGAGCTCGAGGAGGCTCGATGTCATCGTGTGGCTGTTCCATTGATTGCTGACTTTGGCATGACGACAGACTTTGGTGGTAAAATGCCTTAGTTGTTTATGGTAAACATAAACTAAAAGGCTAATTTGTCTTCCCACAGATGACAGCTTTAGGAGGAAGAGAAAAGCACTAGAATAAACTAATACTTTTATTCTGGTGGTGGCCAGACTTGGCAAGACGCTTCATTTTCATGCTTATGTTAAAAATTGGAAAGGAAGTGTATCAGGAACAGCTTTTCTGGTCCTCATCTGGGTCTGTCGAGACTCAGAAAGCAGCCAGGCTCAAACTCTATCTCAGTTTGGCTCTTTTCTAGTTCTAGATGTGGGTTTGAGAGGGCAGTGTTTGTATTTGTAACGTGAGAATAACCAGAAATTTATAGAAATAGAACATGAGTAAGAACTTCAAAAGTACCCAAATGACCTGGGCATTGAAATCATGCAGGCACTCCTGAAGAACATGTACCAGCATTTAAACATTTCCTATTATTCATCCTACCTGCAATTTTCTCTCTTGGTTTGTTTTTTTTCTTTAACCGTGTGATGCTACCTGGACCTTCTTGCATCATCTGGAGCTGCTACCCTTCTACTGGGTGGGGAGCGGCTGTGGTGGCGGAGCCAGGAATGCCAGATTCCCAGCCCTGCTCTTGGATTCCAGGCAGTGCCTTAAACTCTGGAACTTATTACTGCAAAGCGTTGTGGAAGCCAAGAGTGCTTGGCTTATGCGATTTGGAAAAGGATTAGGAATTTGATATGGATAACAAGAATCTCCAGAATTAATAGCTAATTAAACGAGAGCTTTGCAAGGGTTATAAATCCCTGTATTTCAGGGCATAAACCAATCTTGGGATTTAGAAGGCAACTTCTCCTTGTAGGGAGATTTTTCTTGCACTGTCTGCTGGTGGGTATGTTCCCCTACAGCTTGTTGTGCCCGTAGCCTGCACAGTGTCATCTGTGAGAGTGTCTTATCTGGAAGAGGTTCCAATTAAAGTACCTGAACCCCAAGGTGTTTCCTAACATGAGGCTGTTGCTGGAAGGCCCAAGCCACATGGCTTTGTGTAGGTAACGGTAACGTTATCAGCAAACAAAGCAGAGTCTTTAGATAGCATCACTGTAACATAGCAGAGCAATAGCAGGTACTGCAGCCTATTCCAGACAGACTCCACTGGCAGCACCTTTCTGAAGCTGCGCACTCAGTTCTTGTTGGCAGTGAGAACTGCTACAGCCCTGGTGTGAGAAGCTGACCTCGCTGGAGTGATCACCGAGTTAGAAAATCCAGCCTTTGGTCTGCTCTAGCTTTGCCAGAGTCCCCAGAAGACACGGATGTGTAGTGTAAACTCTTGCTAACCTTTTCCCCAAACTGTTTATTTCACTGGAGCACTCAACTGGCAGTGTATGGGGGGCAGGGTTGTTGGTTTTGCTTTTTCCCCAAGTTACACCTCTCTGCTCTTTGACTAAAGCTTCCATGTGGTGTTCAGGGTGGTGGCCGGGCTCTTGGGGTCGATGGCATTGTGAGCGCACACTCAGATATAAAACAGATAACCTCAGCTGCCTGGTTTTGGAACGAAGCTGCTAGCAGAAGCTTTGGGCAGGGCATGGACCAAAAAAGATGTTCCTAAAAGCATCAAACCCGTCATGTGATGATGTGACAGGGCAAGAGCTGCTCTTTGCACGTAACTCTGTGGGTCTCCTGGCGAGCGGTTTTGCAAAGCCTCTTTGGAAATATTAGCCCGTCTGCGTGGGTCTGAAAACCTTAACCCAGAGCCTTTAGTCTTGGATCCCCAAGAAGCTCTGAGGATTTGCAGATTACTTCTGGGGAATGTGGAGAAGCAAAGGAAGGCAACACACCGGTGCTCTGTAAAAGTAGTCTTTATATGTGATATTGCTAATCTACTAGATTATATTTGTCTCCTTCACTGGCTGTGACTTGTGGTTGGTTTGATTCAAGCTGCCTCTGTTAGTCTCTCTGCTCTGGTACCAGACTGACCAGCGCTGGGAGCTTCAATGACAAGAAAACACACGTACCAGGCAACACAAAGCAATTTGCTGTCTTTCTTGACAACCGTATATTCTTGGGCTCGTTAGAGGTTTATGCTTCTTCTGTCACTGTGGGATTGTAGAGCCTCTCAGAAGAGCTATAAGCTGTGTGAGTAACATCTGTTTGTGTTTACCCTCCGTGTTTCTCCACAGTGGAGCAGTTCATCCAAGGAGTGTCTTGTTTTGGTAGTTGGCTGTTTAGGGCTTTCTTTAAGGTGTGTGCTGCTACCTCCTTATCTTGGCTAAGGCAACATCAAAGCAAAGCACTTGACCCACTGGGTGAAAGTTGTGGAGGTTTGTGGTGGATTCAAGGCTGCGAGGGAGCAGAAGGACCAGAGGGATGGGAGGAGGGCAGCTGCAGGCAGGGGTGATTGGGCCATGGTGGTTGTAAAGCCTTTTGTGCCAGGAGAAGGAAGCATCAGAAGGTGTGGAGAGGGATACACAGAAACCAAAAGGAGTCCCATCCTGGCAAATCTCCTCCGTTCACTTCTGCTGTTGCAAATAATTCCATCATGTGATCGTGCCCAGTGGCTTCTGCGGGAGGTGGGGAGCAGGCAGCGTAAGGCAGCTACTTTTAACTACAACTAACCCAGGACAGCCAACCTGGGGAGTCTTGTGATCCTTCAGCTGTGCAGCTCAACTCATGATCGAGGCTGTGCTGCGAGTGGAGCAAGGGAGTCATGAGAGGCTTGTGAGCAGCTGTCAACTATTTTCAACGTTGCCTTGATTTCTGAATACTCCCTATCAGACAGGAAAGCTATCCATGTGGAAACAGGAGCCCTAGGGCTCAGCTAAGAAGTGGGACAGAGACCCTCGCAGAGAACCTCTAAGGCAGTCTCTGCAAGGTAGCTATGCACTACATATGCTCCTGGAAGACTGACTGTGAGGTGGATCTGCATAATGTATAGACAATCTTGCACTCACCACAAACTAAAGAATAGGAAGAGAAAAAACCAAGGGATTGCTTTTTCACTGCTGTGTCCTGATGCTTGTATTGCTCAGTTAAGGCTGGCGATGTGTTGAATCCATGTATCCCTTGAATCCTGTTTGGTTTCTTGTGCTGCTGTTGCTCCTCACGGCTGTAAGAGTCCAAGCCTGGTCTTGTGTTACAGAGCTGCAGAAGTTGCTGATGTGTCCACCAACTAAGCTCTCGAGTTGCTTGTTTAAAAAACATAGCTAAGGGGAGCTATGGTCACCATTTTATTATTGTTATTTGTGTGCATGCTGTTCCTTGGAGGTCCTCAAATTTGTGCCCTTCCTCCTTGTTTTCATATCCTAAAATGTCAGTTCCTCTCGCAGTTCACAAATATTTGTTTAACATTTTGCCAGCCTGCATAAGAGGAGAAACAGACCCCCGTGAATATTGTCTGGCAAAATAAGAAATGTGATGTAGGAATGTGGTCCCAATGGCTTCTTTGTCTCCGTGCTGGAGGGTGGCTGGAACACACACAGCAATAAGCAGGTGCTTGATCTGAAGCTCTGAACCATTTTCCTTTTTCCCTGTTACTGTACATCTACTGAAAGAAGCTGCTGCTAGTCCAGATCTCAGGGACCTGGCCCTGTCTTGCATCCAGGGAAAGCTTGTTTGAGTAACACTTGAAATCAGCTCCATCAGTTTCAGAAACAACCAGCTTCTGGTGTCTTGCAGGCGAATTCTCCCAATTGCCAGGTTTGGAATGTTCAGAAGGTGTAGGGATGGCCTCTGGCAAAGTAATGAGGTTTATCTGAAAAAAAAAAACCCAGAAACTTAAACCACTGATGGCCAGGGGGTTTGGTTTGTGAGGTCTTAAGGCTTCTCTCTTAAACCAAGGGAGCCTATTTTTTTCCACCTTCATTTTATAGAAGCTGAAGTTCTCCATGGTGCTTTGTCTTCAGGAGCTGAGACTTCAAGAAAAAGGCAAATATAATGAATTCAGTGACTCAAATCTGTGCAAGTTGTCAGCACTCAAAAGACATTTATGTTCTTGCAGAGCAGGCTGGAGCCAACTTCAGGAATGATGTGTACATAGTTGTGGATAACATCTAAATCTTGCTTTAGATTTATGGGTTAAGACTTCCAGTGAAATGGTGCATGCAATAAAATCCATGATTCACACTTGCTCTACCAAACATTAGGAGTGATGCCTGCTGGGATCAGACCCGCTACATCAAAGAAGCTGAGGTGGTGATCCAACCTCAAACCTAACGCTCTTCTGCCATCTCTTCCCAATTGCCTGCTGCTGGTTTAGGAGCCACGGGCAGAACTGGCTCTCCAGTTAGGCTGGGAGTGGAGCTAAGTGTACACTCTCAGTTCTCTGTCCTCTGCACAGAGACCAAAAGCTTCCAAGTTACTCTGGAGCCTGTGTGTGAGTTCCCTGCTGGTGATTTCATGCTTCTTCCATCAGCAATGTTCTATCTGGAAATGTTGGGCTGGATTCTGCCTCTGGAGAAGCCTCTGCTTCAATCCAGGACGTTACGCTGCTCTCTTTGCCCTCTGCCCAGGGCTGTAGTCCCACTTCTGTTGTCAGAGGGTACCTAGAGTTTTGGTGATCTACTGAGTGAATTCTGAGTGTCCACTTGTCTTTTTCATAAGGAAGAATTTCTCTGGTGTGAGAGTGTGGGAGCCTGTGCCAGGCTGCCCAGAGAGGCTGTGGAGTCTCCTTCTCTGGAGAGATTCCCACCCTGGCTGGACCCTGCGCTGCTGGGCCCCTGCCCTGGGTGCCCCTGCTGGATGGAGCAGGGGGTGGCACCAGGGGATCCCCAGAGGGCCCTTCCAGCTCCCACCGAGTAGGTCCGTGGGTCTGAGCGCTCTCCCAGTGCAGTGTGCTGGTGATTGCAGTGCTACCTTGGTCTGGATTCTGGAAAAAAAAAAATCTCCCTTTGCTTAGAGCTGTGCACACAGAATAAAGGATTGTTCTGGCCGCGGAGAGAGCTTCCTTGTAGGTCTGTGGTGAGAGGCAGCTCATAAATACAAAGAGATGGAGCACAAAGGAGCCAGGAGATGACAGTGGCTTTCCAAGGCAGCAGCCTGCGGGTACCAGGTACCGGGCCTTGGCGTGACAGGGGAGGGCTTTGTGCGGGCACTGTTGCTGTTGGAGTCCAGAGGTGCGCTTGGGAATGTTTGTGACAAACGAGCCCTGTGTGCGAGGGGCGGTGGGAGCAGCTGGAGCAGTGCTAGAACAAAAGGCTGCTGTGCTACGGCCAAGGCCGACTGAGCAATTAATGGGCCTGGAAGGGTGGCTTTTCATGAGAATTGACTCAAGCTAGGTTTGGGAGAGTGGCTAAATGCAGTCTGGAGGGGGGTCTGAGCGTGCATATGGAAAGGAGAGCACGGGTTGGAAGGGAAGGAAGGATGCTTCCCACCTATTAAATCTCTTAGCCCATGGATATTGTTTCAGGGGAAATTCTTGCAACCGCAGTGCACGAGATCCATCCATCCAGGCTGGACAAATCACTGGAGAATGTGCTGTTGGGAGCAGGCCTCCAGCAGCCCCGGGGAAGATGATTCAACAGGGCCTCTTTCATCTTTGATTTCTGGGAACACAGTCCACGTTTGTGCTGCCCCCAGATACTCCCATTCATCACTGTCTGTGGCCAGTGTTGACAGCAGCGTGGAAGCCTTTTGGGCGAGAGTGGGGAATGCTGGCTACCCCCTCTGCTAACAGGAGGCTCACTGAGGCTACTTAGCCCATGCTGATGCACAGCCAGCACGGCCTGGGACAGTGCTGGTGATGAGCCCTTTCCTGGCTTCTGCTGGGCAAAGCCAGCGCTGTGCCCTGGCTGTTTGCCCAAGGCAGCCCAGAGCATGTTGCAGGAATATCAGAGGTCTTTCTGCTTCATTTGTAGCTCATTGAACTTTACTCCAGTAAATATGGGCAAGAGAGAGCCCAGCGCGGAAGGAAAATCCTGCCTCTACACGGAGGCTGAAATGCACAAACTTCCTTTTATCCTCTGCCACTCCAGCAGACTTTTTCAGCAAGCACTAAGTGACTTCAGTGCTCAGACCACTTTCCTGCCTGTCCTCCTTGGAGATGCAGCCTGGACTCTGTAATGGGAGCAAGAAGCTAACCACGTGCAACAAAAAGCCTGAGCAGCCCTGCTCAGAGTGCCCTGCAAGATCCAGGGAGCTTTGAACTTGAACCCCATGCTTAAAGACTAAAAAGCTAATAATTCGGGACTGAATTTCTCTCCAGGGCTCAAACCAGAGGTTAAGTTCCTGTTTGTAAGGAGGGACAGGGTGGGGAGTGAGAGGAGGTGCTAAAAAAGTCTTGCTCCATTCACCTCCTGTAGAAATGGCAGCTTTGAGCCTTGTCTCTTGAGAACTGGGAGCCTGCCCTTGCAGGTACCCCGAGCTGCTGCGTGTTCTGCGTGTCCAGCTGCAGCCTGATGCTAAGCCCCTGCGTGTTCCGAGTCCGTAACACATCAGACTGAGAGCGAGCGTGGGCAAAGGAAAAGGCTTCTTACGTTTCCCATAAAGACCTTCCGGTGAAACTTATCTCTCTTAAAAAAATGGAATCTGATTGCTTCTTATCTTTGCAATTATCTGGACAATTTCAGGCAGAAGTGAAATCACAGAATCTCATGTTTTCAGACCCGGGCCTCATGACTGCTCTGTCATGATAAGGAAAAGACTCTCTCCGCTCCAGCAGTGATCTGAGGGCCCTCATTAACCCGGGGAAGTTCATGTGTGAAGTCAGAGCTCGTGCAGTTTTTGCCACTCCAGGCCCATAAAACTGCTGTTCTTGTAAGAAAGATCTCGGGACTCTGAAGTGTGGTCTTTGACCTTAAAGCACCCTGGAGAAATCCTGTTATTCCCTGCGCACGTGCTCTTCACCTGTCCCTTTGGCAGAAGGTGCTGGCCCGCGGCTGGCGTGACAGAAGGTGCCCTGCTGACAATCTGGCACACTGGCTTAAACCCAGAGGGTAGGCTGGGGACACCGGAGCAGGGTGGGAATGGCCACTCTGCCGGTGGGGACAGCGATGTCTCCCAGCAGCTCCCAGGTGTCCAGAGTGTTTGGAGCGTTGTGCTTTATTCCCTCCCCCTCTGACTGCTCGCCCCATGGGTGGCTGCCTGTTCCACATCGCTTCTCACGCCGCCTCCGATAGAGCAGTTGCAAGATCTCCTCTGAGAGCAGGGGGGTAAAACCCAGCCGTTCCCCGGAGAGCTGCGGGCTGCTGCCCGGCTCTCTCGCCTCTCAAGCGCTCAGGGCCTGATGTGAGTGATGGGGGTTCTGTGCTCACAGCTGTCTTGGGGCTATTCCTCACGCTGCAAAGGCTCTTTGTCTCATTCAAAGCCATGACCTCATTTTAGAGACAGAAAACAGAGAGGGAGAAACCCACCAACCTGCCAGCGGAGGTCAAAGGGCTTGCCGAGAGATATGTTAGCATCAAACTTCTCCGGCAGGGACACAAATAACTGGAATTGCAGACCAGAAAATTACCATGAAAAAATGGACTAACTACCATGTGATTACAAAAGAGCCCATTAGTTGTGTGTGTGTCTAGGATTCAAAGTATAGCCTTTGAGGAAGAGCACGAGGTCACGCTCCCAAAACTTTTAAGCAGAAAGGACTGTCTGACTCGTTGCCTGATGCTCTCCAAGGACTGCCGTGCGTGGACGTCGAGCCCGTTGCTCCCCTCCCTCTTTCCTCGGCACCGACCTTGGCACACGGGCACACGTTACTGCTGGCACGCCGAGGGAAGGTCGGATTTCAGTGGTGGGGTGGCACCAGCTCCCACTGCACTTGGGTTTGTCCAAGCCCTCAGTGCTACGCTCTAATCCGCCCTGGGGCACTGCTGGGGCTGCCGGACACCCCCCGGGCCAGCCCTGATGGCCCGTGAGCCGTGGGTGAGGGTCTGGAGTTGCAGCCTCACATCCCGGTGCCAGCCGTGGGTGAGGGTCTGGAGTTGCAGCCTCGCA
>JANVCC010000045.1:3627756-3675481 GCA_025345505.1 Todiramphus chloris collaris
CCCTGGGTGAGGGTCTGGAGTTGCAGCCTCACATCCCGGTGCCAGCCATGGCCTTTGCTCTGGCCCCTGGATTTTGCTAGTGCATCGGAACTGTCCTCTCCACCCCAGGGTTGGTCTGAGACTCACCTGGCCCCGTGACTGCCACAGCTTTCCAAAGAAAGCCAGAAATGATGACACTCTATCATGGGGTGGAAGTCCTAGAGCTGCCTCGGAGCCACGGCACGCCGGAGGCAGGAGGAGCCAAAGTTTGGTGTTGGCTTCTGAGGAGTCAGACGTCCTGTTAACGCAGCATTTATGCTTTACTTGGAAACAAGACGTTCCCATTTCACTTCCCATTTTCCCCGCCCTGTGAGCTGGCATCGCAGAGTGGACGCGCTAGAGCAGCCAGGGTCTCTGCCTTCCCACTTCTCCTCTCTTAACAGATGGGCAAATTACTCTCCTTCTACTCAGCGCTAGTGATTAAACCTCGGGAGCTGCGTGTCGCTGTTTGCAGCACGAAGGTGACCCGTGTGGCACGAAGGTGACCCGTGTGGCACGTGGCGGGGTAGCCACTGTGCTTTCTGCGCGGGCTAACGGCCTTCCTCCTGAACTGGTTTGCTTCTTCTCTTTGCCAGTTCTGGTCTGTGGGGTAAGTGCTTTACTCCCCCCTTTCCCTGGTGCGCTCCTGCTGATTGTTTCTCCCTAAGGAAGGCTGGAGTAAAGCAGACCTGGGGCACCCCACGTTTCACTTGGGCAGGGCTGGTGGCCAGAGGACTTCGTGCCTCTAACCAGGGCGGTGGTGGCCACCCAGAAGTTCACGTGTGATTTTAGGAGCCTGCAGTGGAAGAAAATACAGGTTCAATGTCCACGTGGGTGTTCCTGGAGGTTTGATAAACATGAGATAAGTTTCACTGGAAGATCTTTATGGGAAACATAAGAAGCCTTTTCCTTTCCCCACGCTTGCTATCAGTTTGGTGTGTTACGGACTCAGAACACACAGGGGCTTAGCATCAGGCTGCAGCTGGGCACTGGGCACTGCTGGACCCCAGCCCCGCTCCCCTGGCAAGAGAGGGTCCTGTGTCTGGGTGAGCATCATCTCTGCTCAGGAGGTGTCCGTGTGTCCATCTGGGGACAGCAAACGCATGGCAGAGCCCCAGTGCCCGGCTCTGGGGGCAGGGTGGCTGGGCAGGAGGTGCAGCCCAGGCTCAGCGTCCCTGGTTTCGAGCTGGCTCCGCTGCGGGCTCCCGGAGAGGGGGGGTCTGAGGCACCTGTTGGAGTTTCACCCAGGGGAGGCTGCTGCCCTTTTTAACAGTGTCCATCTATTTTTCCTCGCTCCTCACTTCCCGGTATTCCCTTTACAACCAGCCCATTGTGCCGTGGGCTACGGCAGCTGGGTGGAGTGTTTCAGGCTCAAGTGTAATTTCAGTGCCTTTAAAAGCCTTTGGAAGGTTCCCTCCCCCCAGCCCCCCCTCCTGAAGAGGACAGCAACGCCAACAAGGGATAATTTGATGGATTACTCTGCGGGGCTGAGGGGCTCTCCTTAATCCCCTTTGTGGGTCTGTTTGACTAGACGCGTAGCAGAAGCCCCCAGCCCCAGGCAGAGAAAAGGCGGCTCAGCGGGGTGGGTTTTACACGCTGACATATAAATACGGGCCCTGGTCATGTGGTGCCGGATATAATCTGTGCCCGGTACTACGCTGTGGAGAAGGGGGGCACCTAGAGGGGGGCTTATTTTTTTTCCCTTCCCAGTTCGATTTACATTTTTATTCTTCTGCTAAAAATAATAAAAAAAGAAGAGGGGGGTGGGGGAGAGGCTGACTCAGACCAAATGCCAGGGTGATGGGCACAGTACTTAAACACCAAAACTGAGCTCGACTGAAAAGCAGAACCAGATCGTCTCTCATTTCCCCTCCTGCTCCAAAACAGGGGCTTCTCTCATGAATAAAAGCAAGAGCTTGGGTCATGCAGCAGCAAAACAATGTGATGTAGAGCCAGCCAACCTTGTCTGGAGTTGTTTATAGCAGACCTGCCACCGACTCAGGAAAGGGAGGCTAGAGGGAGCGAAGCTCTTGAGAGCGGAGGCTGAAAACGCCGCTGCTTCGGTTGCGTTGTGTGCGTTGAGGAGCACGAGTCTTCTGTGTGCTTAAGGAAGTTTGGTCCCGAGCAGGTCAAATGCTGCGAGGCCGTCCTACGGGGTAACAGGCACAAGCAGTTCCACGGGGGTTCCTTCCGCGGGGTCTGAAGATCCCGCGGCAGCTGAGCTCAGCTATGGGACGCTTCCCGGAGCGCCCAGTCCTTCACCGCATCGCAGCTGAGCTTGGCCCTCCGGAGCAGTCCCTGGAGCTGAGTTACAGACCAGCAAGGCAAGGGCTCAGCCGAAAGCTCTGTGCCCAGCCCCTCTCTGCACCCTGCCCATCTTGGCCACGCTGCTGCTGGCACGGACCGCAGCAGGATCTCCCCGTCAGCCTGTTGCTGGGCTAACGTGGCACTGCCAACAGCAGGAGAGCTAAGGACACCCGCTGGCATCGCCCTGTGTGCCGGGCTGGTGATGTCTGTCCCGTTGAGAAGCGTGGCAAGCTCCAGAAGTGTGGCCGTGGCCTCCGCTGAGTCAGTGACCTCGTTAGTCAGACAGGCGGTTCCTGTTTGTACTGGGGAGGAGGATGGGCTGGAACTGGCCACTCTTTGCTGCTGTGTCTTTTCCACTGGTTAAACATGCAGGCATGGGAGCTGAGGCAGCCAGAGCCTGGGAGGAAGGCTCCTGCCAGCAGCAATTCCTTTGGCTGCCAGAGGAAGAAGCAGGCTGTGGGACAGGAGGGCAGTGGAGCTCGTGGGCTGCCCTGCTGTCTGTTTGACGGTGGTGTAGCGGAGTGAAGATAAAACGTCTGTTCGGGCTGTTGGCTCAGCTCCTGGAAGGGGTGTGAGATACCAGTAACGTGCAGGGTGAAGGACAAGCAGGACAGATCTCCACCCTAGAAAGCATCCTCTCTTCATGACAGGGCAAGGACAGTGCCGTTAGCCTGCTGGGCTGGGAAAGCATCCTTTCCCAACTCCCATTCTTAACGGATATTTCAGCCTTCTCGTGCCTCTCATAGGGACCTTCATTTGCCTTCCCCTGGTGCCTTTGCTTTACCCAGGTGACGAGTGGCTTGGTGAGGCGAGAGCTTCGCTCATCCTCTGAATGGGTGCAGTCTGGTTTAGTGGGGGGTGCAGCCCCTGAAAATCAGACGCTAGCTGCAGGTGCTTAAAACTTGGCCCCTTCTTCTCTCTTTGGCTTCTTCCTTTGAACTGACAGACTGGGGATGGTGGTGACCTGCCTCCAGTCCGGGCACGTGCCCGCTGGATCAGCCTGTACATTGGGCAAGCGGCGAGCACAAAAGGGGCCTGAACTGAGCTCTGGTTTCTGGATAGCCCCAGAAGCAGGATGAGCACGTTGTAGGTGCTGCAGCGTGGTAGGAAAGAACTGTGCCCCAGCCCTGTCAAATTCAAATGTCTCCCTTGAACTGAACTGGGTGGAAGGTTCTGAGCTGTGCTGGGGACCTGCCCCTTCTCGTAACTCTGGACACATCTGTAGCATCCAGCATTTGTCCTGAATTCGTATATCCTTGTGTCTGGGCTGCTGGGCACTGCCCTGTGGGCTGAGGGAGGGCATTTCAAATGGGTTGGGGTTCTTGTCTGAGGGGGTTTCCACCCGCTCTTGCCCTAAGCTGAGCTGCCGAGGCTGATATAATGGAGCCCCTGAGCTCAAAGGAAAAGCAGAGTTAATTCAGGGAGACTAAATAAATCGCCCTTCTCTCATCCCCGCTTAATGACCACTCCCCTCTCCCCGCACTGAATGGGGTCAAGGAGATTGGGGAGGGGAGGGGGAAGGGGAGAGGGTCAGGAGGGGTCAGGTGAGTTTTCCATTCCATCCCGCGCGGGGCTGCCAGAGCTATTCTCCATGGTGTATTTCACATTCAGCCGCGGTGAATGGGCACTGATAGCTGTGAAAGGCTCTGGCACTGGATGAACAGCCCTTCCCCGAGCGCTTGCTCTTGTGCTCTCTCCCACCCTTTCTTCCAAAGGGCTTGCAGGGGGCGGGGAATTAATAACGTTCATAAAGAGCCCCTCGGAAGGTTGGAAATGTAGTGTCGTGGTTCTGAATGGAGACCCAACGGTTAGCAATGCCCTTTGCCCTCCGCTCTCGCTGCTGCCTCTTGGGAAGGGGTTCCTGCCTCGAGCCTGTCGTACCGCGGGTGCCACGGGCCCGTGCCACCCGGGAACAGACTGGAGCAGCCCCTGCCTGGCACCATCTCCTGCCTCCAGCACCCACCGGTACCCGCTGCCTCGGATGCTGCCCCGAAGAGCTGCTGCTTTTCCTTTGCTGAGTAATTTTCTCCCGTGTAAGACAGGGTTCAGGTTATGGCAGAGCCCTGACAGGTCACAGATAGTTCACGAATCTAATTCTCTGCTGTCTGATCATTACTGTTTGTTGGACTGCGGGGCAGGGGCACGGCCACCACGGATCAGAGAGGCTGGTACTGTGTTTAACAACATCTCCTGTCCCTCCCGCACCCGTGTGGGAGACTGCAAGGGTTATAGTGGCTGGATATGGATTCTTCTGAGGAATAAAGGAGTTTTTCTCTGCCACGTAACTATACCCATGGTTTATTTTTAAGATGTCTGTCCCTCAGTCTTCATTCTGTCGAAGTGCTGTGAAGATGTGATTACTTGTATGATCCGATGCTGGAAAGATTTGAGGAGACTGGGAGGAGAGACTTCCCTCAGCCTTTGCTCGTGCACGTCCCTCAGCACCCTGCGCGTTGCCCGCTTTCTTTCTTTCGGGTGTCTCGGGGTTTGTTCCTTCTGAAAGTGAAAGGGGTGGTTCAGAGTCTGCTGGCGAGGGCACGGAGCAGCTGAGAGGAAGCGGGGAGAGGGCTGCTGCTGGCCGTGGTGTGCTGGGTGCCGATGAGCCCTGACCCCTCGCTGCTCTTGCTGCGCTCGCAGACTCAGCCGTGGGTTTCCTCAGCTGCAGCTCCGCGCGGCGAGGCTTGGGGCGAAACTCGTTCTGTAGCGTGTGGCCTCCACAGAAATGGACTCTGGGGAGCCGTTTCTCCCACCTTCAGCCCTGCTCCTTGCTCCCTGTTTAGTGCTGCGGGGTGAGCTGCGCGCTGCCAGGCTGCCAGGCTGCCACCCGGCCCTGCTGGGAGCGTGGGTGATGGGAGAGAGGGCAGGAGGCAGCGGGACGGCAGGAGGTCCAGCCCTTCCTGCTGTGGTTGCTGCTGCTGGAAAGGCTTCTCTGCCCGGCTTGGTGGCAGAGGTCTCTCTCCTCTGCCCGGCTGGGTGGCAGAGGGCTCTCTCCTCTCTGCCTTTGTCCAGTAACTTGCTGCCTTGCTCCTGCCCCAGGACCCGCCCTCCTACCTGGCTGCCAGGTGAACCAGCCTCCCAGAGTTGATCTGTTGTTTCTCTGCAGAGAGAGGAAGGGAAAAGTTTGGTTTGCAAGCTTAAAAGTAAACGAAACCCTGGGTTCAAAGATGCTTTAACTTCTCCTTGTAGAGGGAGAAGAGCAGAGGAAGAGCCTTAACACTCAGCAGCAGATGATGTCCCCGTGGCACGACAGCTCGGTGAGCAGCTGTGAAAAAGCCCCACATCTGTCTCCCTTCTGCTTCTGCATGCAGGAAACCTTGCACGTGGGGGCTGGTGTGCCCCTTTCGGGGGGCTGTTATCCTTGTCACGGTGCTTGGCATTGGGCTCTGGAGGGGAGGACAAACACTGTCCTGATTGTAGGAGTTTGGGGAAACTGAGGCCAGGGGGCAAAAAGTGCCAGCTGTTGTGCAGCTTTTGGACCAGCCACCCCCTCTGTCTGACTGTGAAATGTCTCCCAGCCCCAAGATGCCAAATCCCACTGGTCTGGACAGGCTGTTGCTGGTTTGATCAGGTGTGATGTGGAAATGCTGCTCTGTTAGAGCAGGATCTCCCAGCTAGGAGATGGTTTCCCTGACTCCTTCCACATCAGGGCAGAGCTGTGGAGCACAGACCCCAGCCAGCCCTCCCGCAGAGTCTGCCGGGTGGATTGTCCTGGGAGACACGAGCCGTTTAACCGAAGCATCTGCTCTGCTGCTGGGACTGCCGTTCAGAGCCAGGCCCTTACCTGCGGAACAGCGGGAAGCTGCCTTCTCTTTGAACAGAAAATAATAACCCAACGTCTCTCTGCGGGCTCTCTGTGAGGCAGCAGCAGGTCACGAGGGAAGGGGACAAATCCAACGCCAGGGCAGGGCTTCTGGGCAAAGTTCGGAGCTGGAGTTTCCTCCTGAGCCGGGCTGGGGCAGCAGCGTGGCAGTGCTGTGCCGTGGGGTCGTGGGGCTGGCATCCACGGCCCGGGTTCTCTCAGCACCTCGTGCCAGGGGCCCAGGCGTGGCTGTGGTGCCAACAACGTGCCAGCCTCCAGGTTATCGGCAGGCAGGGAGGGCCCTGAAACCAAACCCGCGTGTCCCTGCGGCTCAGTTCCACCTCTGCTTCCCTGCACGCCACCAGTTCAGTAGCTTTTCCCCAGACTGGGCTGGCTGCTGGGAGTGGAGCTGGGCAGAGCTGCGGGCATCGCCCGTCCCTGCTCTGTGCCGCGGAGGTGAGTCCTGCCATCTGGCTTCCTTTCAGCCTGGCTCCTGCGAGCCTCCCAGATCTTCCTGCTTCATCCCCCTGCCCTGTCCTTGCAGATCAGTGGTTCAGATGGTTTTCCTGGTTTGCCCTGGCATTTCTTCCCAGCTAAGCCGTCTGTCGCTCTGTATTCTGTGAACAAAAGAAAAGAAAGTAATTGATGGGTACTGGGACAGAACGCAGTTTAAACAGGAGAGGGTTCGTAATCTGCTGCAACTGTCTCTGCCAGGGGATTGCTGTTGACAGCTTCTTAGCTCTGGCTGTGCGTGAGTATTGCCTCTGGGTGCACTGGGGTTTGCCTTTTCCTTAAAGCCCTCAGAGAGTGTGGAAGGGGAAGAGAAAGATCTGCTCTTCTCTGCTGATAAGAAATTCAGCTTCTCTGCCTTCACTTGAATTTCTCAGGCACTCGGGGAGACGGGCAGATTCCAGCTCCCTCCCCAGTACTAGAGATGTTGCTCTGATAAAAGGGAAGATAACCAATTTCTTTTTTCCTCTGTGTGTGTGTGAGAGACATCTTAATGTTTGGGGCTTACCCTGGGGTAAGTCCCCTCTGCAAGCCCTCCAGACCCTGGACTACAGCAGGCAGTGGACATCACATCTCCTTTCCAGGTGTAGCTCGGAGTGATGGTGGCTGGGCTAATTTTGGCTTGTTTGCTTCTCGAGCTAAGGGCTCCTGTTGGAGCTGGAGGGCTGCAGCTTCAATTCCTGTCCTGAGCCTGTCAGCCAGCTGGGCACCCATCACAAGGGACAAGGCTGAGACATCCTGTGTCTAGCCCACATCTAAGCAAGGTGGTTGCTGCCCCCGGTTGCTTCCTTGCAGATAGAGTGCATCTGAAGTAAGGCTGGGCTATCTGGGGCCTCCCAGTATCCCTTTGAAGCCTTGTCTGGTGATTAAAGGAAAACCATTGCTCTTCCCCCTCTGCCATCAGGTTGCTGTTTGACCTTGGGCAAGTCATTTACGTGTTCGCAGTTGTTAAAAGGAGATCTCTTGTGACAGTCTGGAGGTCTGGGCAGAGTGTGGAGGGGGAAGGTGAGGGATCCTGGAAGGAAAATAATCAGTCCTTATTGTGTGCAATTGGCAGCCTGTCAGCCCCTCAGCTCAGGAGTGAGTGGTGCCTCTCCTCTGCAGCAGCAAGGCGTGGAGAGCTTCGCTCCCATCCACCAAGCATGGCCTCCAGCGCTGGGCATCTCAGCTGCTGGGGAGGAAGGGCTGCTGGCCTGGAGACCCTTCCTGCAGGAGCCTTTTCCTCGCCTCTGTAGTTGAGGCAAAGGATTCAAAGGGGGACCAGGCTGTAAAGCTGGGGTTTCATCTTTCTTCTAACGGGTTTGCTCTCTGCAGCTAAGGAGGAGAAGCTCTGTCCCAGCTGGCTGCCCTGGCAGGGACCGGGTGTAGGGGCAGCCAGGGCAGGAGCGGGTGGACATCAGCTCCTCCTCCTGCCTGTCTCCCGTGCTGCTCAGCCCCCTCCATCCAAGGGTCCCCAGCGCTGTGGTGGGACAGGAGGCAGAAGGATCTGTGCAAACGGGGAGCACACTGCAACGTCCAGGAGCTGGGTCACAAGCTGAAGCGTGTTCGGGGCGGTGGGACCTGTCGTGCCTTGTCCCCGCGGGGAAACTCGGTGCTGCCTCATTTAGGGTCACAGGTTAGACCATGTGAGTCCTGAGAACAGGTAGGCTTATAAAAAGTTAGTAAGGCGTCTGTAGCCCCTGGAGTGATCTGGTGGCCTCTCCCCTCTGAAGGAGGCTGGAGAGAGGGAGCACGTTACAGGGCAAATAAATGACTCAGACTAATGAGTAAGGTAATTGCCATTCACTGTTAGTTGAGGCTAAAGTGGGTCAGGTTTGTTTGTGAAACTCTATGGAGGCACCATCTGTTCTCTGTGCCCCATCTCAGAGGCTGGAGACAGGACTTGGGTGAAACTGGTTCCCTGGGAACCTGCGGAGCATCCGGGAGGATGCCCCGGTCTTTAGGCAGTGGGGTGGGTCTGCAGAGGTGACCCTGTGTGACCAGAGGTGAGTGCCTGCAGCCCTCAGCCTCGAAAGGGACTCTAATTGAATCCCTGGGAGAGGGGACCCTAAATCCTTTGTCTCTCTGCTGCCCATCTGTAAGGTGGGGCTGGACAGGGTGCCCAGAGGTCTCTGGAGCTCCTGTAGCCGGGAGGCAGGATTGGATTTTCCCAAAGTGTGACTGACAGGCGCCTGTCTCACCTGTCCCCACCCCTGGGAGAGAAACCTGGCACCAGTGTCATGTGTGTCTGTTAACCCTGTGGCTCTCCCAGATGTTCTCTCTTCATCCTCCTGTGCCTGCAAGCCCCTTGGGATGGGGGCTGTCTCTTTCAGCGATGGCGTGTCTGTGTGGTACCTGGTTTTAGCCCTTTCCCCTGCCCTGGACCCTGCTGTGTCTAACAAGCTCTCTCCTCTCAGACCACAGCATGTGAGCCGAAGGGGAAGTCTGGAGCAGCATCCCTGCCGGCCCACGCCTTGACTCAGAATTGCTGGGGCCACATCTTGCACTAAGAGGAAGAGGAAAAGACGACGGTTCGTTCGCCATCGCTAAAAATGGGAGGCAGCATCTGTCCAGCAGACCAGGAAGGGAAGCTCCAGACCTTGCCTGTGGGGCATCCCAGGGAGTGCTGCAGCCAGAGCGACGCAACCCTCTCTCAGTAAGGGGTGTTGGGGCAGCATGGCTCAGAGGGCCTGGGGCAGCATGTTCTTCCACAACCGCAAGACCCAGCTCCTGCTGGTCAACTCCCTGACGTTCGGGCTGGAGGTCTGCCTGGCTGCCGGGATAACCTACGTGCCTCCACTGCTGCTGGAAGTGGGTGTGGAGGAGAAGTTTATGACCATGGTTTTAGGTAGGCAGTTTTTTTTTCTCCCGTCTTCAAGGTGCTTGTTTCCTCTTCAGGTCTGGAGGGCAGGGGCAAATAAGGGCATGGAGGCTTGTCTGTGCAGGGTGGTTGTAGGGCTACTCTTATTTCAAGGGCAGCCTTGTGTTTGGAGGAGGGGGCTGGGACCCTCTGAAGGTTGCTGAGTTCCTGAAGCACCCCAGGCTTTTTCTACAGTGCTTACACACAAGTGTCCTCCAGGTCTGTCCCCATAACACCACCTCTTTTCTCTTTGCCAGGGATAGGACCTGTCCTTGGCTTGGTTTTCGTCCCTTTGATCGGATCCGCCAGCGACCACTGGCACAGCAGCTACGGCCGAAGACGACCTTTCATCTGGGTGCTTTGCCTGGGAGTCCTGCTGAGCCTCTTCGTCATCCCCCACGCCGGCAGCCTGGCCAGCCTGTTCGCCCTCAACACTCGCCCGCTGGAGATCGCCTTCCTCATCCTGGGCATCGGGCTGCTGGATTTCTGCGGCCAGGTCTGCTTCACTCCGCTGGAGGCCCTGCTCTCAGACCTCTTCCAGGAGCCAGACCACTGCCGCCAGGCCTTCTCCATGTACGCCTTCATGATCAGCCTGGGGGGCTGCATTGGCTACCTGCTCCCAGCCATTGACTGGGGCGGCAGCTTTCTGGCCCCGTACTTGGGAGGGCAGGAGACCTGCCTCTTCAGCCTGCTCGCCCTCATTTTCCTCGGCTGTGTGCTGGCCACGCTCTTCGTCACGGAGGAGGCAGCCACCCAGGCAGACGTCCTGGATGGCCCTGCCCTGAAGGACGCTCCCCCGAAGCCCCCAGCTCCTGCCTGCTGCTCTTGCCAGCTCTCCAGGAGCTCGTGTCTCCTGCAGGCCAGGCACGTGGTGCAGGCCCTGAGAAACCTCTGCGCGCTGGTGCCGCGGCTCCACAGCCTCTACTGCCGCATCCCCAAGGTCATCCGGCGCCTGTTCGTGGCCGAGCTCTGCAGCTGGATGGCACTCATGACTTTCATGCTGTTCTACACAGACTTTGTCGGGGAAGGGCTGTACCACGGCGTCCCCAGAGCCAAGCCAGGCAGCGATGCCAGGCGCCACTACGATGAAGGTGAGAAAGTGAACCAGCTGCCCTGAGGCTGCGGCACCTGCTCCCTGGGACAGGAGCGTTCAGTGGGAGCTGGGAATGGGCTCAGCTCAGCTAGGAATGCAAAACACAATACAGGCAATTAGCCATAGTGCAGATGGGTCAGGAAAATGCGTTCCCCTGTGGCCCCCGGAGCATTGCACAGTGGACCAAACACCTCTTTGTCTTCTGAGGTGCCCCACGCAGAACTAGATCTGGGATTGCAGCCCTGGCCTGGGGCTGTATTGTTAAGTGGCAGAACAATCTGGCAGGTTGCACGCTGAACAGGACCTATCTGGCTCTGTCCGCAAGCTGTGGGTGCCACTGCCAGGTCCTTTCACCGCTTTTTCCTCCTTTAGAAATGCGGGGTGATGGTGCCCCCCACGCCTTGGAGAGCAGGGCTTGCAAAGCCAGGATGTGAGGAGGGCTTTGCTGCACCTTCCTGCCCTGCTGCTGTGGGCTTCCCACCTCACAGTCGTATCTGGGGAGCCCTCAAGCAGCTTCCCCAGTCCTCACCCCTGCCTCCAGTGCTTTCTGACGGTGCTTGTCACTGGAGTCTGTAGCTGCCACGTCCAGAGCGTGGGGTCCCGCTCGCTGCAGCGCGGGGTCTGCTCGCTGCTGCTGCCGGCCGGCCCGTTTGGGCTGCAGCATTGTGCCAGAGCCTCCACTCGCTCTCTAGCCTTCCTTTCCCTCTTCCTGATCCAAGTCTTTTATTTTCAGAAGCACCTTCCTGGCCCTCCTCCTCCAGCTGTCTGTGTTGCCCTCTGAGTTTTCCCCTGGCTGCCTCGGTGAGCCCTGCAGTACACTGCCTCTTTGTGCCGAGTGGCTGTTTAACTTCGAGAGAGCTTAATTATTATTTAACACTTGCACTGTATAGTTTCCAGCAGGTCAGGCCTCCATTGTGCTGGCTGTCGTAGAAACATGTGTTGAGTAATGATCCTTGCTCCAAAGAGTTAATGGTTTTAATTCCCTGAAATCTGATAGAGCTTTGGAAAGGGTAAGGTCCGCATTGCTACCGGATACTGCAGCCGTTCAGTGGATGGTGTGTACTTTACCTTGGCTTAAGCACAATTCCTTGTTCCTTTTGTTCTGTGGCTCATTTTCACATCAGATAACAACAGATCCTGGTTCATGAGCAGGTGACAGATCTTGGGTCAAGAGGCAGGAAGGTGCGAACAACGGCTCCTAAAGACAAGAGTGGCGTTTGGATTCCCCTTGCCCATCTGGTTATACTGGGGTGCTGCTGGTGGAGGGTGGGAGATGCGCTCTGGCTGGTGCAGCCCTGGGATAGGTTAGGTGCTGCTGCTCTCCTTCCTGACCCAGACGTGTAGTTGTCAGGGCTGCTTGCGGCCGTGCCACCCTCAGCGGGGACTGTACTGAGGCGGGCACCAACGGGCACCCAAAGGTGCTTGGCTGTGTGAAGCCTGGGCATGGTCAGAGCAGCGTCTCACCACCTCTGCTCACCCGCAGGTGTCCGGATGGGTAGCTTGGGCCTCTTCCTGCAGTGCACCACATCCATCTTCTTCTCGACAATCATGGACCGGATGGTGAAGCAGTTTGGGACACGAACAGTCTACCTGGCCAGCGTGGTGTTCTTCCCCGCCGCCGCCTTCGTCATGTGCCTTTCCCACAGCGTCACCGTTGTCACCGTCTCCGCTGCTCTGACGGGCTTCACCTTCTCTGCCCTCCAGATCCTGCCGTACACCCTGGCGTCGCTGTATCACCATGAAAAGCAGGTAGGGGGCTGCTCCGGAGGCCGGTGTGCTGGGGAGCTGTGAGGGCAGCTTGGCGAGCCTCTTGCCACTTGCAGCCGGTCCGGTCGGTTCAGCCCGTGAAAGAGAAGCACGTGCCTGTGTGCAAAGGTGTTCCACGTGTGCCTCTTGTCTCCAGGATGTGTCTTCGCTGAAGATTCATCTGAAATGGAGGAGACAGGAGAGTTTTGCATCTCCTTCCTGAGGCATCCCTTGCTGGCAACGAGCATTATGCAGTTATAAAAAGCGGGGAGCGGGTGAGGTGGGAGAAGCCAGCTGGGGCTGGTGCACCGACAGGGGAGTCCTGTCTTCTGCTGTGATCCACGTGTTCCTGGGGAAACCGGGGCGGGTTACTTAGACCTGGGTGCATTCTGCAACCAGCTCGCTTCTGTAGCCACCAACAAGAGGTGCTAAGAAACTCAGGAACTGTCAGCCCTTAGAGGCCCCGCTTTCCAGTCTTGTCCATAGCGTGAAGATCAGTAACGTGAAAACTGAGGCTCTTCCTATTCCCCCAGCTCCGAGAAAACGACATGTTGTGAAACCTTAAACACCAACACAAAAGCCGGTGACTCTGCCCCACAGATGCTATCCTTGTGGAGATGTCCTAGGAGGTTCCTGACGTGCACGTTGGATTAATAGGAGTTTCTCTTGTGCTGCAAATGCAGAATTAATTTGTGGTTTGAGAGCAGCTCTTTCATCCCAATGGCAGGCGGTTCGCTCCGCAGTGAAATAAGTAGGAGTTTTTACCACAGGCATCCAGATGTTCACATTGGACAAATATTTCTGACCAACCCATCCCAATTTGCACCAGGCATCCTGTTAAAGTAGGGGTGCGAGGGAGGGGTGTTCTTTCCAAGAGCTTCAGTCGGTCTGGGAGCTCCCACGGTCGTAACATCAGCAGAATGGGAACCAAACTCCGCAGGCTGGGAACGCGAAGGCCACATGCCCAACTGCCTGCCAAAGGCTCGATGGGGAAACACGCTTACTACAGTGAGGTGTGTGGTTTAGCTGGGTTTGGTCTCTCTGCTGCCCTGACTTGAAAGTTCCTCCTCCCTCTGCCAGCTCCTTTGCAGCAGGCTGCAGGGAGACCCCACAAGTAGTCCCTGAAATGCCTTTTGCAGAAAAGTCTCCATCTTCCCCATTTCTGTTCTCTTCTTTTTTTCTTACTGTTGAAATCTGGCATCGTTTTCGTTTGCCTTCCCTCATTCCTGCCTCCTCTCTTCCCTCTCTTTTTTTTTTTTTTTTTTTTTTCTTTTTTTTTTTTATCTTTTCCACCTTTAACCACTCCTCCTGAAGCGAAGCAGCGGAAGGGGCATCCAGAGTGGCTGTTGCTTCCACCCTGTGCGGGATCGTTGGCGCAAGCCTGCGAGGCCACCTCAGCTGGAGCTCCTTGCTTTGCACAGCCTCTGTAAGTCTCTCTGTTCTCCTGCATGCCCTCTCATCTCCGCATGGCCACCAGACCTTGCCTAGGACAGGAGGAGGAGATCTGCATGTTCTAACAGCACCTCAGGGCTTGGGTAGAGGTGAGATGCGTGGTGGGCATTCACACCTTCTGCGGGGCATGAGGGAGAGCAAAGCTCCTCATTCCCCCTGCTCCCCATCAGCCACAGAGAGATGAAGCTGCTGATTGAGGCACCAGTGACTCCTGTGGCTCTGTCCTGTCTTACAAGAGGTGATTTTAAAGCAGAAATTCTCACTAAGCTCATTCCTGCGAGCGTGTGTTTAAGTCGTTTTCTCCAGATTTAAATTAATTCTCCACACTAGGTGTTCAAGCACCCCTGCCAGAACTGGAATCTCTGAAGTCCTACCCTGCATTGGTATAGAAATCAGGAAAACGTGGCATGGGCCTTCAGGGCAACGGAGCAGGCTTCTGGGAATGTTGGTGTCAAAGATGAAGGGCT
Organism: Todiramphus chloris collaris; assembly: GCA_025345505.1. Classification (NCBI taxonomy): domain Eukaryota; kingdom Metazoa; phylum Chordata; class Aves; order Coraciiformes; family Alcedinidae; genus Todiramphus; species Todiramphus chloris. The sequence goes on from JANVCC010000045.1 coordinate 3,641,988, forward strand.
GGAACTGGGGGGGACATCCTTATTTGGCTCACACAATGAATGCCCTTTCTGTGCTGGGTTTTGAGTTGCTTTGAAGTCTGCTGGCAATGGGAGGCACGTGAGAGGATTTTTAAGCTCCAGATAAGATAAGTGACAGTCCAGATTGATGCGTTTAAGCGTAAATTCATAAGCCTTGGCAGAACTGAGGAGTCGAAGGGTAGGTACAGTGAGCAGCTGAGCAGAGCCCAGCTGAAGCTTTTGGAAGGCGATTGCTCTTTAGTGAAGTGTTTCTCATCACGTTTCTCTTCTCCCCTCGAATCTGAAACTGTGCTACAGAGCTGCAGCCATGGCCTGGGGCAGCATGAAGAGAGACTGGCTGGTGCTGACGTACGCCAGGGCAGGGCTGGGTGCAGCTGGGTGGGTGCCAAGAGGGCTGAAAGCCCCAGGATGGCCACACTCCTGCACCAGCCTCTCCTTGCTGTCCATGGTGTCTGGGTCCCCCCCTGCAGAAGGAAGGGTAGGTCAGGAGAGTGCCTCTGGGCCCCACGGCTGGGCACAGTGCTCCCTGCTCTCAAACAGGTGCTGGTTTTTCCTTCTTTTTTTTTTTCTTTGTTTGTTCAACCTCACCGTGCAGATAATGGATTAACGTGCCCTTCGTTATCTGCTCTACCCCATGCAGGCCAGTGGTTGTGCATAATTGTAAATGCCCTGGAGTTTTAAAGCTGGAGCTCTGCAGCGTGTTCACCGTCTGCACATGACTGCCCATTCTTTGTTGGCATTAACGTGGAGAACTTTTTGATCCAAACACTCTGTGTGTGAATACCGCTTGAGTGAGCAGCGCCCTGGGGATCTCACAGCCTGAGTAGAGTGAGGCAAAAAAGGGTGCAAAGACAAAGATTTTTCTTCCCTACACCCCACTTTTCTAGCCCGAGTGAGGAGGCTCAGGTCAGGCAGGTGAAGCAACTCAGCTGAGGTCATGCATGCCCGATCTGTTGGCAGAGCTGAGGAAAGAGCTCTTTCCCAAGTTCCAGCACTGTGCCAACTCAACTGGTGTCACTTTTAAGTCTCCCAGATACGAAGAAGTGGCCTGAAGTGTGGTAATGCCCCCTGGGCTCTTCTGCAGGAAGGGTTGGAGTTCCCAGTCAGCCACTTTAGAAACTATTCTGCTCACACTGGAGTGGACTGTCTGGCTTTGTGATGTGTCCAAAATTGCCTCTGGCCCTTTGCTCCTGTCCTGCAAGCGTGCATCAGGTGACTTCAGGATGGGGTGAGCTGTACCTAGTGCCCAGATTCCCTTGGCACCCAGCGAGGAGGTGACAACCGAGGGCTCAGCATGGAGTGTCCTTGGGGCTTGGGGCTGCAGCATCCCCTGGGCCCCAGAGCTTCAGCACAACAAAAGCACCTCCTGGCTGGGTTCCCCAGGTGAGTCAGGGCTGCTTTGTATCCCGTGCCAGTCAGGAAAAGCCAGGCTGGCTCCTAGAGGCTGTCTTACCCGGGCCAGGCTCACTGCAGGCACTCCCCACCTCCAACAGCCTGACCCAGCGCACGCAAAGCACGGGGTGGTTTTGTTCTCTTGCGTAAGAAATGGGGGCCCCCTCTGCCCCCCGCCTCGCTCGCCGGGCTGCACCTTCCTGGCTCCTGCCTCACGTGCCCTCCTCCTCTCCCGCAGGTGTTTCTGCATAAATACAAGAGCAAAGAGGAGGAAGATGCGGCTCGGTTGGACAAGAAATCAGTCTTCCCTAAAGGCCACCTTCCCAGCCAGAAGCTGCCTTACCAGAATGGACATACTGGGAGCCTCTTCTCCTCCTCCTCCTCTCCCACCTCCTCTCCTGCAGCCGCCGGCTCGGCTCTGTGCGTCAGCTCCTCCTGCGACGTCTCGCTCATGATGATGGTGGGAGAAGCGGACTCGGTGCCTCCCGGCCGAGGGATCTGCCTGGACCTGGCTATTTTGGACAGTGCTTTCCTCCTCTCTCAGGTCGTCCCCTCCCTCGTCATGGGCTCCATCGTCCAGTTTACGCAGTCGGTGACTGCCTACATGGTGTCTGCCGCTGGCTTTGGCCTGGTGGCCATTTACTTTGCAACCAAAGTTGTCTTTGATAAGACTGACATGGTGAAGTATTCTGTGTGACGCGGGCAGCACGCGGGGGGCTGCACGTGGCAAAGTGAGGGGGGTGGGGGGGATGTGTGTGTGTTCACGTGGCCGCTCGTGGGAAGCCCCGTGTGGCTCCTGCTCTCCCCGAGCTGCTGCTGCAGCCCCGGGGGGCAGTTTCAGGGCTGGGGGCAGCAGGGCTAATCTCAGGTGTAAATAGGAGGCGTCAGGGCATTGTGCCTTCATCAGCAGAAAGCGCTGCACAGCCAGCACCAAAGGGGGTTATACCCGGGGTGGGGGGAGAGGAAACGGACATTTCCTTTGGTAACGGGTCGTGTTTCTGAGCAGGAGAAGCAGTGATGCGGGGAGGGAAGCAATCATTGTCTCCCCTGATTTCCAGTTACAGCTGTATCCTCTTCCCATGCCTGTCGGAGTTTTCCCCAACTTCTTGAGCAATACTTCTGCAAATAGGGCACTGGGAGGAGATTTCCTCGTCAGGGGGGAAAGGTGGCTCAGGTTTGGCTGTGGAACAGGGGGGGGTGCCTGCGTGTGCCCGCGCTGCCGTCCTTCCCCTCCTCTGTTCCGACGGGGAGAAACCGTTTAGGAGAAAAACGACTATGTCTTGTTTTGGAAAAACCAGGAACGTTTCCTTAGGACCGATTCCAAAAGGTGACTTATCTTTTACCTATGTACCAAGGTGCAAGTTGCATCAGATGGAAAGGACTCCTTAATTTATTTTGTTCAAATGACTGGTTTTAGCTGTCCTCCCACAGCTCTCAGGAACTCCAGGCTCTCACTCCTCAGCACTCACACCGGCTGCCCGCTCTCTCCCCGAACACCTCTAGGCTGTTGTTGCCTCTTCCACACCTGGTCCCTAAAAGATGCTGCCGTGTCACAAAGATAATCTGTTCTCAGAGGGTTTTCAGTCCCGTGGCGATGAAGTAGAACAGGAAGAGCTGTCCTGCAAGGCTGCCTGGGAGCAAGCGTGCCAGGCCTGAGCAAGGAGGAATCTCTTGTCCGCTGATGACGAGGTGAAGGTGGCAGCGGTCACTGCTGTCCTTGGTACCCGGAGCTGGTTGCTGGCTGTGTCAGAAACCTGTCCCCAGAGCAGCCTTGTAGAGCAGCCTCTTTTCAGACAGGAAGGCTTTTGCTGTGCTCGCCGGCTGGCAGGAGTGCACCTTGCAGAGCAGCTACATCCCAGTGCCCGGCACGGTGGCTGGGTTGACACGTGCTGGGCACAGCGTGGTAAGCAGGAGGTGGGGTGGATGGATGTCCCTGCAGCCACGCTGGCAGCTGCTGACAGCAGGGTGAGGCTGGTTCTTGGCGTGCTGGACAAAAGAAGGAGCGGGACAGAAACTCTTGATGCTGTTGTGCCTGTGGTTTGCTGATCCAGATTTCATGTTTACTATGAAACACTTGTTAGGGCTTCTTAAAATTCACTTTATTGTATTTCTAGAGAGGAATCAAGACTCTTACTGAGGCACAGCATAAACACAGCTACCTGTGAGAGTAAGGCAAAGTGCCTCTTGCTCCCATAGCACTGGGAACAAATGCTCCTGGATTCTTCAGGTTGTTTATCTCCCAGGTTTGAGTCCTCTTCCACTGGCAGAGGGGTGCCTGTGGTTGTGTGTCCTTCAGCCCGTCCCCAACCAGTGGGCAAGCTGGAATAATTCTGCTAGTCGCAGGTATCTGCCACTCCAAGACTGCCCGTACACCAAGTAATAGCCGAGGACCTGGCCCGTGGTCAGCGCTTCCCTTTGACACGATGCAAACTCTGCCCACGGTGCGTGGTGGGAAACATGAGCTGGTCCTTGGGAGGCTGGGCTGTGAGTGTGCAGCAGTTCAACGGTCCTTAACTCCGGCTGGTCTGCACCGAAGTGTTGGTGACTGACGTTCTGCGGAGGTGTGTGGGCACTCGGGTGGACTGGGGAGGTTCTGCTGAAGGGCAGAACGTTGCTATTTTGGCAAGGTCTTGTCAGACTGTTCCGTGGTGTGGAAGCAAGTTACTCCCCTGCTGTCTGCAGACGGGTCCAGAGAGGGCTTCAAATGTTTTCAAACATTTCTTTCCCGTAAAGGGTCAGCGCTTTTGCTCCATTTCTTCTAAAATTATATGCCTAGCAGCCTCCCCCTCCCACAACAAGGCTTGTGTGCTGAAATGCGGCTGTTTTGGAGATGGATTTGGCAGCTACTTAACCACCTACGGAAACAGTTCCTCGTCTGTACTTCCTACCCTAGTCTGTCCACTTCAGGAGAAGGGCAAAATGTTACTGCCAAAGGTGGGGGGTTTCTTGGATGAATGCTCTTAGTGATCAGCGATCTCTGACCCCAGACTCCTCAGACAGTCCCTACCTGAGTGCTGAAGAATCCTCTATCTTTACTTTTTCTTATGTAAAATGTGAGGAACCTCCACCCGTGGAGACCGCTGCCACGCTCGGTGCTTTTGATAGCCAGCTGGCACAGCCCCGGCCTGGCCTTTGGCCCTGTCCATCGAGCACTTCGTAACCCTCGATGCTCACAGCCTCGTGCCAGCGTGATCCCAGCCGCGTCGCAAGAGCTGCCTGCCTGCTCCGAGCTCGGCCGCTGAGCTGGGCCGTGGGCAGCTGCCTGCCCTGACCCCGCGGGGACGGTGCACTTGCTGGCACTGCGCCCGTGTCCCCTGTTAGTACCAAAAGCCTTCCTCCTGGGTCGGGTTGTTGCATTCAGGAGAGGCGTTTTTCCAGAGCTGCTGTTGAGAGGTTGTCCCCTCTGGCTGACCCCGCGTGCTTCCGCTGAGAACAGCCTCTCCGTGCCGCGCTCGCGTAGAGACCGGGCAGGGAGGCGGGCGTGTTCTGGTGAGGGTTCCTCACCAGAGAACCTGCGCACACGGAGACCTCTCCAGGCCTTGGTGCACACCCTGGAAACCTCTCCAGGCCTTGGTGCCCACCCTGCCGCCACGGGTACCAGCTCCTCGGAGGTGGTTACCGTGAGTGTTTCTCTCCCGGGGGGCACTTCTGCGTTCTTCTCCCGGGGGGCTCGTGCTGTGCCGCTGCTCTCCGTGGGTGAGGTGGGGCAGTGAGGGGTGAGGTGGGGCTGTGAGGGGTGAGGTGGGAGCAGCGGGCAGCGGGGAGCGCGTCTTTAGCGTGGGACTCTCGGAGTCACTGCCTCGGGGGGATGTCTGGATGCTGTTTGTTCTTTTGAGGTCGTATCCTCGCCGCGGGACGTTCGCGGTTTATTTATTCCACAGAGTGACTATTTTGTATACAACGGAAGAGGAAGGTTATTATAAATTTTTATGAGGAGGAGGAGGAAATAAAAAGGTGATTAAAACGGGACAGCGTCTGCTCGCTGCGCGGCACCGGGGGGCGCCAAACGCCGAGGGGCGGGGCCAAGGGGTGGGGGCGGGGCCGAGTGATCGAGGGGCGCGGTCCAATGGATCGTGGGGCGTGGTCAATGGCTGGAGGGGCGGGGCCAAGGGCTGAGGGCGGAGCCTGGAGGTGATGGGCGGGGCCAACGGGTAAGGGGAGGGTTCGGGGGCGGGGCTGGAGGCGGGCGCGCCGGGGCCGGGGCTCGGTGCGGCGGTGCGGGGAATCCCTGCGTTGCGGGGCAACCCTGCGATGCAAGGCATCCCGGCGGTGCGGGGCAGCCCTGCGATGCAATGCATCCCGGCGGTGCGGGGCATCCCGGCGGTGCGGGGCAGCCCGGCGGTGCGGGGCAGCCCTGCGATGCAATGCATCCTGGCGGTGCGGAGCATCCCGGCAGTGCGGGGCATCCCGGCGGTGCGGGGCAGCCCTGCGATGCAACGCATCCCGGCGTTGCGGGGCATCCCGGCGGTGCGGGGCAGCCCTGCGATTCAATGCATCCCGGCGGTGCGGGGCATCCCGGCTGTGCGGGGCATCCCGGCCCGGCGGCCCTGTTCCGTTCCCGAGCATCACCCTGAGGTGCTGCACCTTCCGGACACCGAAGCTCGGGCCGCGGGGATCTCCGTGCGCACGGTGCCGGTGCCGCCTGGGGACGGGGCTGGGGCTGCTCCCCGCCTCGTGCTCCCGCCGCCCGGGAGATGCGGAGCCGCGTTCAGCGTGTTCCTTGTGTGAACATCCCGCTGACTCCGCTAGGTGCTGTGCAAACCTAGAGAGAGAACGGCTCCCCGTGCTTATCCCCGGTGACTCTGTGCCAGGGTTTAAACCGGAGCCGTTTGTGTCTGAACGCGGGGCTTCTGAAGAGCTAAGACGCTGTCAGTCCCTGCAAGGAATTGAAGTATTATCAGCACTTCGCTGAGACACGGGGTAAATGGCACCCGGAGGCACAGCAGCGACTCGGGCACAGATCTCCAAACGACCCTGCAGCTTCACTGTTGTTCTGGTTTTGTTTTTCAAGAGTGGAGCCTTACTCTGGTCCAGGGGTTTTTGTTCAGGCTCAAAATCTCCTGCTTCTTGCAAAGCAGAGAAACTCTCTTCCTACTTCCTTGGGTTTTCAGGGCACCCTGTGGTAGATCAGACCATACTCTGGTCTCTTCCGAGCAAGATTACAACCAGAAACTCCTTTTTCCTATAGGGGCACTGTCTGCCTTAAAATTGACCTGCGTGGAAATACGTATCCCAAAACGCTGTCACCATCAAACCCTAGAAGTGGTTTGGGAGAGCCAAGATAAACACGATTTCATCTCTCCCAGTGTTTGCCTCTGCCTGGGGCAGCACTCTGTCGTTTTTGTCGCTCTCATGCTTTTTTCCATCCCAGGGTGCACAGCTCCTGTGATGCCATAAGGAACAACAGGCATTTCAGAGTGACCGCACGAGCCTGGAAAGCCACTGCTGCTGGCAGAGGATTGCTCTGGGGCTGTTCTGCGGGGTGCACTGGGGCTCAGCCTGCACTGTCAGAGGCAGCCTCAAGTTTGGCCTCGCAAGGGCTCCCTCAGGAAGCCACCAGCTGCCTGCAAAGCCACGGCGAGGACAGAAAACCTCAGGCACCTCATCACAGCAGCAGCGTCTGAGCCCTGTGGCCCTGCCAAAACTATTCAGACTTACAGCATGGTGGGGTTGGCAGGGCCCTCTGGGGATCCCCTGGTGCCACCCCCCTGCTCCATCCAGCAGGGACACCCAGAGCAGGGGCCCAGCAGCACAGGGTCCAGCCGGGGTGGGAATCTCTCCAGAGAAGGAGACTCCACAGCCTCTCTGGGCAGCCTGGCACAGGCTCCCACACCCTCACACCAAAGAACTTTCTCCTCCTGCTCAGCTGGAACCTCCTGGGTCCCAGTTGGTGCCTGGAGCCCCTTGTCCTGTCCCTGGGCACCACTGAGCAGAGTCTGGCCCCATCCTCTTGCCCCCTGGGGCCCTTTAGCTCTTGCTCAGCATTGCTCAGCTCCCTTCTCAGGCTTCTCTTCTCCAGCTGCACAGCCCCAGGGCTCTCAGCCTGTCCTCCACACACCGATCTCTCTTGAAATGAAAACCCGTGCCCCAGCAGCCACCATCACTGCTGCTGCCTGCTACGACTCGATTGGGTTTTTTATTCGTGAACTGTTGGTGAAATCGGGACTGTTTCCAGTGTGAATCGGAGGAAACAACGGCAACCTGCGGCAAGGTCCGAGGCATCTCCTCCAGGACCAGCTCCAGCAGTCAGACGAGGCAGCAGAGCCGGGACAAGGCGAAACCCGCGTGCCCTTGGCCGGGCAGTGCCCGGTGCCCGGTGCCGGCCGCCGACGGGGCCGCAGCCGCAGCCGGAGCCGAGCCCCCGGCGGGGCGGGGCGGGCCGGGAGCCGCCCCCGCGCTGCGGGAGCCGCCGCGCAGCATGGATCGGAGCCGGGTAAGGGGACCGGGGGGGGACCAGGGGGGACCCGGGGAGGCTGCGGGGGGATCCGCTGTGCAGCGGTCCCCGGGGGGGCTGCCCCACGGAGGGGCGGCTCAGCCGTGGGGCAGGGGTGGGTTTTTTTTCCCGTCCCCGTGCAGGGATGAAGGGAGCCAGGGTCAAGCTCCTGGGTCCCGGGAGCTTCCAGCCTGCTCCTGTCCCTGCTCCTCGGGGTGAGGTTTCGGGAGGGGGGGAGCGGTCGTGCCAGGCTTTGCTCGCAACTCGCGTGTCCTTGGCTGGGTGGCAGCGTGGGGCATCCCTGTATCGCCGGGGGATCTGCTCCACGTGCCGCTGGCTGCGAGTGGCTGGCTTCTTTACCGTGTCGTAGTCGCCCTGAAAGGTTCTGCGAGTCCAGGTTTTGCGTGGGCGCCGCAGATGCAGTTGGCGGCTCGGAAGAGGTTACAGGTGTTTGCTCGCCTTTGGTCACGAGAGGAGAGTCGTAACCCTCGGCTCAGTTCCCAGCTCCCGCTCGTTGGCTGACCTTGGGCAAATTACTTTTTCTCTACGTGCTCAAACTGCACGTCTGCTGGTTTCATACAGTAACCAAGTGCTCTTAGGGATCTCAAAAGCTATAGGGATAGGAGTGCAAAGTGAAGCTTGAAAACAACGTTGACCTTGTCTTGCTGCATGCTTCCCTGAAGGCCAGAGGCAGATCAGAGCACCCCAGCAGCTACACCAAGGTTCTCCAAGAACCAGCAGAGCAGGAGACCCTGCTCAGATCTCCTTAGGCCCAAGACAGCAGATTAACCACCGGACCTTCCTCCCCTCTGGTTGTGCTTTTCTTTGTGTCGTTATTTCAACAGAACGGTTCTCTCAGAATTTGCAAGATATGTAGTAAATAAGACTCCTGAGCTAAGGAGTTTATAGTTTAGTTCCGTTGTCCTGGGGGCATAAGGAAGGGACGGAGGCTTCCCGAGCTGCTCTGCAGGAAGACCTTGTTGGAAAAGCAGGTTCTAAAGCTTTCTGGAAAAGGTAAGCAGAGGTGTTTGGTAGCCAGAGGGGGAAGGCTTTTCTGGCCTCTGAAGCGTGTAGAAAAAGGAGATGGGAGTCGGAGAAGCCAAGATGAGAAAGAGATGATGAAACTGGTGTGGGGGGAGGAGTGGAATTGGGTGGTGCCTTGGAGGTGATGGTTCAGAGCACAAATTTGTGTCGTGATGAGAACTTGAAGCCTGAAGGTTGAGATTGGCCCAAACACCTTTCCTGCCTCACGTGTGAGCAGCAATGGTCTCTGCTCGTCAGTGCGGGGCTGTGCTGGAGACAGACCGTGAGCGGCACTGCAATGGCCCCGAGCAACGGGGCGTCTTGCCCTCGGCAGATTCTGAACGATCTGGGGGTTATTTCTTCTTAAGGGGAAAAGCCTTTATAGCACATCCAGGCTGCTTCTCAAAAATTGCCTTTCCCAGCTCTCAGGACCCTGAGGAGGCACCGATAACGAGGACTGGCTTGACTGGTTTGCAGCTCTGCAGAAATCTCATGGGCTTAACTCACTTACTCTGGAAAAGGCTCAGAGGGGGCTTTGGCATCGCTTTTCTTTCTCTTGGAAACTCACTTCCTGCTTTAAATGTAAAAAATAAGAAGGTCCTGCCTCCGTGGGTGGCTTAGGTGCTGCCAGAGCAGGATGTAGCCCCCGGGCTGCCCTCTCGCAGGGGCAGGGATGGTGTGGGGCCACTCTGGCGCTGTCCTCACAACCCTGTGAGCTGCAGCAGGGCTTTGATGGGTTGAATCGTGGGAGACCAGTCCCCTTCTGGAGACCACCCAGGTCTCACCTGGAGATCCTGTGATCTTTCTCACCTGCTTTCCAATGTGGTGCTTGTGTCCTCAAGGGCCCTGTGAGCTGACCCCAGACAGTCTGTCTGCGATGCTTTCTGGAGGTGTGAGGAGCTTGGGCAGACCTGCCTGAACGGGCTCCAGACTCGCTCCTGCAGGCACCGGTAGCCGGTGTAACCGCAGCAGCGTGGCTGCTGGTGGCTGCTCACCGGAGCCCTGAGCAGTTTGGCAGCGGGCACTCTCAGAGCTGTCAGCTTATCTGTTCCCAGACTCACTCGGTCTAATCCAGCAGAGATAGGCCCGTGTCAGGCTGTGGTTGTACCAACGTTTGCAGCGTGGAGGAACGAGCGCCCTCTCTTAGATCGCAATTAGCTCCTAGTTGTAAGCCACAAGTCATCCTCTCTGCCATCCCACAGCCCATACCTGCCCTCTGGCGTGGGTGGAAGAGGAACGGAGTGTTTCACGGTGTATTTTTACCTTAAGAAACTCCCCAGAGAAGTTCACTGCTGGGAAGAATCTAGCTCTTCACAGCTTGTTGGCATCCTGCATAGGAAGATGGTTAGCATGTGTTTTCTGAGCAACAGGCTCTTTAAAAACAAAGGCTACGGACTAGTCTTGATGTTTTCTTTCTAATGCACAGACCATTTTATTCAAATTTGAGGTTTTCTTGTTTGTTTTTTAATTTGGAAATAACCTTGGTGGTGTTCCCTTGCAGATGAACCAAGACTTCCCCAGCCTCAGGAGCCCCAGCTGAACTCTTACAGAAGCTTCTGCTTCAGCCGAGCCAAGGGCTTTGTGTGGGTAGGAGACGTGAGTCAACAAATGGTCTCTGTGAGCTGCCAGGAGCTGCTACCCTCCTTGACCAGCTCTTCCCTGCTAGAGAGCTTTGCCAGTGCTCTTCACTGCAGCCTGCCACCATCTCTGCCAGGACATGGCACCGAGAGGATGCCTGGCCACCCAGAAGGCTCTGGCCATCTCCTCGCAGGCAGCACCAGCCGCTCTGAAGGCACCACGCTCCCTTTGCCCACTGCAGAGGGGGAAGAGGTGAAACCACAAGTCACTGTCTGCGAGGCTCACCTCAGGCTGCCCGACTTCTGCAGCAGACTGTCCCAGGACTTCAGTCCCACCCTGGAGGAGATTGAGGAGTTCCTAAGGGAGAAGGCTGAGTTCCTCAAAGATGAAGCAAGTGAGCTTCACCCAGCTGGAGGGAAGGCTGAGATCAAATCTGAGCTCAGCTTAGGTAGCTCAGGGGGACAGCCTGTCTCCAGGGTGGCTCAAGATGTCCCAAATGCTGCCCAGCCTGGAGGGACAGCTGATGGTAGTGACCAGGCAGTAGCTGCTGGGAGCATCCCTGTTGTCCTCCAAATCCAGCCTCTCCAGGTGGACAGTGGCAGCCTGCTGGCACAGAGCGCTGGAGGTGATGTCGGGCTGGCCCAGATGGTTATCAGCTTGCAGGGCCAAAACCTGTCCCTCCTGCCCCAGGTCCAGTCCCCCGTGGCCGTCACGGACCAAAAGTACATCAAAATTGCCCCCCTGCCAGTCGCCACGAGGCCGGGGGCGCCGGGGGAAGGGCGAGAGGTGGAGGCACCCCCCAAGTACCAGAACCGCCCCCCTCCCCTCGTCCGCGTCCATAAGTGCTCGCACGCGGGCTGCGGCAAGGTGTACACCAAGAGCTCCCACCTGAAGGCTCACCTCCGCCGGCACCGCGGCGAGAAACCCTACCCCTGCGCCTGGCCCGACTGCGGCTGGCGGTAAGTGGGGGCTGCGGGACCCCGCGCGAGTGGGAAGAGCTGCGGGAGAGCTCTGGGCTACTGAAAATCCAGCATGGCAATCACAAGTTTCCTTTTCCCGAGTGAATTCTTAGGTGAGAGCTGGAAGGGGGCCCGGAGGAGTAAAGTTTGCTGAGCACTTTGGGAAGTTTTTCTCTCGGTTCGACGGTGCTGAAAACCCCCTGGCTGGGGAAGCGTGGCTGGCACCCTCCCAAAGCCCCCGGTCCCCCTTGATCCGGGTGCCTAAACTCCCTCTGGCAGTGCAGCTTTTCCAAGCGATGCTGTAACTCTGTGAGCTTTCTCTGTCTAGTTCAGGACAGTTTCTGCAGTCGGGCTGCAAAAGGGCTTTTCCTGTGAGTATTTAGGAGGAAACCGGAGTCTCCCTGCTCCTTCAGGAGCCAGCGCAGAGCTCGGTGTCTGTCCTACACCCCTTTGCCATCTCTTGCTGTTTGCCTGCCCTGGTGCTGTAGCCCCAGACACCTCTGGCCCTGCACCGTGTCTCCACCTCCCACTTACTTTTGTCTGCTGTCGTTTTCTTCCATCTGTCTTCCCTAAATTAACCCTGCTCTTTAATCCTGCTGCACTCCTCCGATTCTATTTCTGCTGTGCTGTTCTCTTCCTGGTGCCTCGTCCTTGTCCTGGGGGCCGGATGCTCAGGGCAAGAAGGGCTGGCAGTCCTCGGGTCTCGCGTGGCACTTTTCATCAGCACCGCGGGGAGAAGCAGGGCTGGCAGCGCTGAGCTTTCCTGGTCTCTTACGCAATGCCTTAGCACACGCTCGCTGCCGCCTTTCCCCCGACCCTGTGTTGTGGCTTCTGTCTCAGGGTGGTGAAACTCTGGGAAGGGATGAGATTAGATCTGAATTTTGGGACTCCCTCTTGCCAAGCTGCTGCCCTTTCGCCATCAGCAATTACCCCTCCGTTTCACCTCTAACCACACTGCATGTTTATATAGGCAGCAGCTCCTTTTCCCAGTGCCAGCCAGCACTGCTAAACCCTCCTGCACCTAACGCCTGGAGCCAGGAGTGGAGGAAAGGGGCAGTGGTGACCACACGAGCATCACTTTTCCCCCTGGGAGGGAGGGGATGGAGCTCACACGATAGCCCCCCTCGGGCTGTGCTCTGCTCCGGGGCTGTCCTGCCCTCCTGCTCCTTGGAACTCGCTTCTCACAGCGGAGCTGGGAAAGCCCTCGGTGGTTTGCGCAGAGGACCCGAGGATAGCCTTGGGATGCACTTTATTTTCACAGAGCCTTTCATGAGCCACCGCAGCTTTTACTGCAGGTGTGAGCTTGAAATCCTATCGTTGAGAGCCTGGGGTTCCATCTGAAGCTCTTTGCTTTGTGCTTCTTTGCGTGGGCTTCTTCCAGCCAGATGGAAAAACCCTCCTGTCCTAATGCTGCTGCCATCTGTGTGGGCTCCTTAGAGGAGAGAATCCTGCCCAGTCCCTCCCCAGCACTCCCCTGACACTCAGGACATGCACAGCGTGCTGAAGTTACACCAGCTCCCAGACCTCGTTGAGACCTTTGAGGTGGCTCGACACCTAAACCAGCTGCAGATGCCCCCAGGTCTGGGGCCATGCGTGCCAGGGGAACGGAACGGTGCCAGGGAATGAAGTGGGGACACGCAGGTGGTTAAAGGGACTTCCCAGACTGGTCAGCTGCTCTGCTCCAGGGGTGGGAATTCCACAGATGAGCAGTCTGAACACTGAATCTTCCTGTGGTCCTCCTTACTGCATCCTCAGAGCAGCAGCCAGCTTGCTCCAGCACGGTGACCTCTGCTTCTGTCCTCCAGGCCGGGTGTCTTTGCTTTGCCTCCCTGTGAAACACTCGCTGCCATTCTGAGATACGAGGGGATGCTCGGGAGGACCTGTGCTCTCTCAGGAAAAACAAGCTTTCTCTTGACAGTGATGCTCTTCTTGGCTGGATGTGGGAGTTACAGCAAAGCCTGTCCATCCGCGCTCCTGCACAGTGTCCTTGAGTCACTGCCTGCCCAGGCTGATGCCCCAAAAAAGCTTTCTCTTGGAGTCTGCCCTTGGGGCTGTCAGCTCCCAGAAGCATAAAGTGAAGGGAGTAGGTGGACAGGAAACTCTCAGGGGCTGAAGTCTTTTCCTGTCTCTAAATCGCCCCTTGCAGGGGTTTATTTCTGCCCATTCCTCCCGCAGGAGCCCGAGGAGCCCGTGCCTCCCTGCTAGACTGGATGGGGCAGAGCAGCAGTGACCTGCCTGGGGTCTGCCCAGGGTGCCTGGCCGGACCTTAGGCTCCCGTGTGCCGAGGCACTCACGCTCCCAGTCCTGCCTCACAGCAGAGGCTGGATGCACCACTTCCCTTCCCCTGCAGGTTCTCCCGGTCGGATGAGCTCTCCCGTCACAAGCGCTCCCACTCCGGTGTCAAGCCCTACCCGTGTGCCGCCTGCGAGAAGAGGTTTGCCCGCAGTGACCACTTAGCCAAGCACATGAAGACCCACCGGGGGCAGCCCTACGGCCGGCAGACGCTTCAGAGCAGCGGCAGAAGTTAAGTCCTGCTGCTCGGCCTCGTGAGGCTGGGTCCAGGAGGGGCTGAGGCCAGGCAAACGATGCAGAAAGCACTGCGCTAATGAAGTGTGGAAATTAATGAACTGTGGGAGACCCAGGGTTGTACCTCCCTGCAAGGGTGACCTGCAGAACCAGAGAACTGGTTTGGTTGGCAGAGACCTTGAAGATCATCGTATCCAACCCTTCCCCCAGCACTGCCAGGGCACCGCTGACCCCTGTCCCTCAGCACCACAGCTCCAGGGCTTGGAAACCCCTCCAGGGATCACGGGGACTCCACCGCTGCCCTGGGCAGCCTGGCACAGCCCTGGACAGCCCTGGAGGGGAAGAAATTGTTCCTCAGCTCCAACCTAAACCTACCCTGGGGCAGCTTGAGGCCGGTTCCTCTTGTCCTGTCACTCTTGGAAGCAGAGCCCAACCCCACCTGGCTGCAACCTCCTGTCAGGAGCTGTCAGAGCCAGGTCTCCCCTCAGCCTCCTTTGCTCCATGCTCAACAAGCTCAGGTCCCTCAGCTGCTCCTCACAGACCTGTGCTCCAGACCCTTCCCCAGCTCCGTTGCCCATGTTTGCATCCATGACCTGTTCTGGTCCCACTGCCCGTCTCAAATACAGGTGATGGAAACCCAAGTTAACTCAGGGTGGATGTGTGTGTGTGTAGGGGCCGGGCTGGGGCAGGGGACAGCTCCACGAGATCCCTTTCTGAGCTTGTAGGTGTCACCTGCCTGCTGCGGTGTGGCAGCTGGGACCTGGCACCCAGTCCCCCATCCCCTGGGCTGCTGCAGCTCCGGCAGCCGAGGCTCTGGGTCAGCAGCATTTCAGGGACAGAGAGGATTTGTTCTGGCTGGCCTCACTCGGAGTGCCCTGCGCACGAGTCTCCCTGGCAGGGTGGCACCCAGGGTGGACGGGGGTGCCGCTGTGTCGGGCAGCAGCTGCAGGGGCTGAGGGCAGACCTCGGGGACGGCTTTTCCAGCACAGCTGGGGTGATGGTTGTGTTGGCCCTAACTCTGCTTTCCGGTGCTGGTGGGTTTTCGCCTGGCTGGCACCGGGCGCGCCGGTGTCCTTGGGGAGCGCGACGTCGTGGCTACCGTTTGAGGGGGGGTGGCAAGTGCTTCTGCTCGCTCAGGCGTGCGCGTTGAAAGGGGGGCAGGAGAAGCGTCAGCAGCACCAGCGAGGTCCCCGCTGGCAGGGAAGGACAGCGAGGGCTGCCAGCCCTGGCCGGGGCGAGCGGTGCAGCTCGCTGACGTCCTTGGTGTGTTTGACTTCTGGTTAATCAAAGGCCAACTCCTCGCTGCCGGGCCAGCTTCCCGAGCTTTTGCAAACATCTGGGAGGGGACGAGGTGCTTGCACAAACACGGAGTAAGCGTCAGGGGTTTGAGGGAGGCAGCGGGGCTTTGCCAGCACGTCTCAGGCTGATATTTAGCGCCTGCAGGCTCCTTGCAGCTGGGCTGTGCTCGTGCCCTTCTGCCAGTGCCACAACGCTCTCCCAGAGCAGAACCTCACCCACGTGTCCCAGGCCGTCCTCAAGCTGGCTTTGGCGAGGAGGATTGGGTTGTACCCAAAATGAGGACAAGGAAATGAGCTAAACTCTTTTCCTTGCCCTGTGGAGGGCATGTTGGTACAGAAAAGATGTTCTCTGGTCCCTGCAGCCCTTTTCGAAAAGCCAGGCTGGTGGTGGTGGGTACGGTGTCCAGCTCCAAGGGTTGGTACCAGCATCGCTGGGCGAGACACCAAACTCCTGTGCGAGAAACACAAGCTTATAAAGCATCCATCCTAAAGACAGTGTCACGTAGCTGGAGATGTTTGCTGGTGGTGGCTGCTCCTTCCTCAGAGCAGTGACCAGAGCCCTTCCAGCTTTGCTGACAAGCTACCACCGTGTCACTTCAGGGAAAGGAGGAGCAAGAGAGCTGAAAATCCTTGACTTCTTAGTCTGGAGTAATTGAGGATGCTTAGGCTGCCCCTGAAGGGGCTGCTGCTGCTGTGGAGATTAGAGGTGGATGGGATAGGGCACTTTCCACCACAGAGGTTCTCTGCTGCACTCAGGGTCCCCATGATGAACGTGTTTCTCCTGCTGTTTGTTGTTCCAGGGCTGCAGGGCCACAGTCCAGCCCAGGACTGGTGCTGCAGGTCCCTGTCTAAGCACCAGAGAGAAGGGTCTGCTTTCACCCCTACAAATGGCAAAAGTTTCTCTCAAGTGGAGACTTCAGGGTGCGGAGAAGAGGTGTCCGCAGAGGAGAATCATTACTAAAGCAGGCCTGGGGTTTGGATTCTTCCTTGCCAAAACAAGCATCCCGTGGCTGAGGGAAGGCTCTCTGGGCAGCTTCTAGCCGCGGGGAAGCGGCTCGTGGCTCAGCCAGCTGCAGGGAGTGGAGTGTGAGTGGAGTGGATCTGCTCTTGGGCTGCCAAAGCGCTGGCGTGCCCGGGTTGCGTGCTTCTCGAGCACCTGCATCGCCTCTCTCCTCGTCCCCGGGCGGCAGAGCAGGGTTTACGACAGACATAACTGGAACCGTGCTGCTCGACTTCGGATCCAAGCTTTCCCCAAAGGTCTGGGAGGGCTTTTTCTGGATCCCAGCTTAAACTCCTTCATCCTCAGCCCGAAAGCGGGTAGGTGTGGATCAGCGGGGCGGGAAGTCGCTGCCTGCAGCGGGGTTTCTTTCTGGTGCAAGGGGATGCGTGTGAGACCTGCAGCCCTCGCGGCGGCTGCCTGGAGAGAGCTCTCCCTGCTGGGGAAGGGTGGCAGCTTTTGCAGCGAGTTGCTGGAGATCTGGGGCTGCCTCGGGGAGCGCTCACAGCGCTCCCGCCTCTGCCCTGGCCTGGCCAAGCATGGCCAGATGCTGTCCAGAAGCTCAGCCCAAGTTCGTGTGATGCCAAACCTTGAACGATGAGCCAGAGGAGACAGGTATGCGAGGACCTATTTTGGGTTGCCTTTTGTTTTAGTGGATTTTTGCCCGAGTAGGAATTTACTTCATACCCTCTTTGCTTGAGGGCTCTCTTCAGAGGCCGTATGCCAACATGACTCATGCCCGTCTCATGCTTTTATCTGTCCCCCCTTTGCTCTTTTCCCTCGCTCCAGACTCTTTCACAGCACTCCCTGTTCATTCTGGACCTGCCCCATCCTGCCTCCCTCTGCTCTCAGCCGAAGGCGACTGAGGAGGTTGCGTGTTTCCAAACTGTGGAGCCAGAAGAGCTGTGCCTCATCCTTAGTCCCAGGCCCTTCGTTCTCCAGCAGATGATCTGCTGAGCAGCTCCCGTGGAGTCCGCGCTGGTCCCCGAGGTGGATCTGCTGCGGGTGACGGGGCTGGGAGCGCTGGCAGCGGTGACTTGCAGCTTACCAGGTTTGTTTTGCCATTCCTTTTAAAGAAACCACAGAGGGAGGGGAGAGATCTTTTTATAAAATAAACCTCCCTAGATCCGTATCTCTGGTGCAACGCCTTTTCTAGTCTCACCTGCTTCCCTCTGGGGACTTTGGATGAATGGCTTAAAAAGGTTTACTGATGGCTCGGTAATTACCTGTCCTTTGCTCCAGTGAGGATATTACTCCACAGTAGAAACGTTCCTTGTGGAAATACGGATGAGATCTGTGACATCGGGAGGGATGAGGACCCTTCTGGCTTCCTGCAGACAAAAATGCATAGGAGCTGCCAAGAGGTGACACGAGCTGCCCTGGTGGCACCGAGGCTGCTGGGTTACGAGGCGGCTCCGTCTCGGATGGTGCTGTTCAGCGAGCGGGGCCGCGTGCCTGCCACGGTTCCCCTCTTGGAAGAGTGGGACTGGGAGGAACCAGTTGCCTTGTGCCTGCCACGGTTCCCCTCTTGGAAGAGTGGGACTGGGAGGAACTGGTTGCCTCGTGCCTGCCGCAGTTCCCCTCTTGGAAGAGTGGGACTGGGAGGAACTGGTTGCCTCGTGCCTGCCACGGTTCCCCTCTTGGAAGAGTGGGACTGGGAGGAACTGGTTGCCTCGTGCTCGAAGTGGAAAGGCTGTCAGGTTGCTAAGCAGTGCTTTTTAAGCCGTGAAGCGCAAGCAGACGGGAGTTGTAGCAGGGCAGGACGTGGGAGAGCACAAAGAGGAAGGCAGGCGCTGTTGCTAAATCTGCAGCTGGGGCTCTGGATTTAGCAGCAGGCAGCGCAGAGCCCTCCAACTCCAGCAGCCCCAGTGACAGTGCTGACATCCCCGGGCTGCAGCCCACGGGGAGCTCGTGCTGGCTGCTCATCCTTCGAGAGGAGATGGGGCCAGTGCAAATCCACACTTTAAAGCTCTTTTGGAAATAGATCTCTTCAGATGGACCATTAGGCTTTTCTATTTTTTTGCCCCAGTAAAATCAGAAATGGATTTTTATTGAAGATTCTCCTTTCCAGAGTCCAGTTTTATGTGGGGCAAATGCAGTTCTTGGCATAGTTTCTGTTTCTCCTGGTGTTTAAGCAGCAGAAGCTGGTTTGGGGCAGGGAACAAACTGGAGCCTGGAGTTTTCTCAGAAGAATAAGAAAGAGCTTTTGTGGGCATGGGACCGCCCAGGCTGGTAAACAGGCAAGGAGGAGCGAAGAGGGTCAGCTGAATCCTCCTCTGCTGCCTCACCAGCTGGGCCAAATCCTGACCCTGAGTTACAGAAGGTTGGCAGCTGGTGATGGCAGACAAGGGGGAGAAGGTTTGCAGCCCTACCAGCGGGATGTTAACCCTTGGGTGGCTCAGGAGCACTTCTTGAGCCTGAAGCTGGAAGCAAAAGGGACAGGAGCCCCTCATCGCTTTGCGTGTGTCCTGGGAGGTGGTTCAAGCTCTTCTGGAGCCAGAGCTGAGCACAAAACGCAATGTTGCCTGGCCAGGAAGCGGGGTGTATCACAGCCTCGTGCCACCACTGACAGAACAGCCCCACCTGATGCTCTGCTCGCTTCTCCCACCTTGCAGCTGGTGAGAGGTTTGGGGGCTGCTCCTCAGAGCTACTGCCCTGGGAGCAGGGGGTTAAGGGCACAGCGGGGCTTAGTGAACAGCAGAGCTAAATTAAAGCAGCTGCCTTGACTGGGCCTGGTGGTGCTGGGTGACTTAGGGCTTCCTAAGCAGCTTTCTGAGTAGCCCAGAGCCCGTGCAGGGGGCAGGGAAGCCCAGCTCTGTAGGAGTAAGGCTTTTGTCCATCACTTGCCCTGCACGGCTCAGGGATCCCAACCCCGGCTGGACGCTTGGTTTTAGGGATGGGCTTTGGCCAGGCTGTTTGCAGGGATGCACCTTTCCTAGGAGCTGCTCTTTGCTGCCTGTGCAGGTAAAGCACTTTGCTTTTGGATGCTTCTGGGGGAAGGTTCCCAGCTGATGGGATAAACTCCCTGTCTGGAGCCCTGCAGGGGAGGGTGGGGGTGTCAGGTCGGCTCTGCCACTTGTCAATTGATCCGGGAACTGGGCAGTGGTACAGAAAGGGCTTATCCTTCTCTGCTTCCCTGGAAAATCCACCCAGATCAAGCCTTTTTTGGCTTAGAAAGCACGCAGTGGGAGGGGGGGGGAAGTTAGATATGCAATTCGACATCCACGGATCTGTGCTCGCTTTTGGAAACGTTGGCTTTCCTCTGTGAATTACACCGGCTTCTCCCCTGGCTAAGAAGGCTGAGCACACCAGTCTGCTTCTCACCTCTTCTGCTCCTGGCCTTGGGTTGTTTGCACAACCCAACTCTGAGGTGAAACTGGAGATGCCACTGAAATGGTCAGGATGGTCTTGACTCTGCTGTTACCAGCTGGGACAGTGCTGTTGGGTCGGGCCAGGAGCAGAACCAGTGAGTTGTGTTCAGGAATTTTGTTCAGGATGTGGGAACTTCACAAGGGGAATTGTGCTTTTAGTAGGAGAAGGGCCGTGTAGATAACGCGGGGGAAACTAGTTTGGCAGCATTGTGTAACAACCAGAGATCCTCTGCTGCACAGCTTCAGGGCTTGACTTTCATAAGCACCTGAAACCACCTCCAAGCCCACCTGAGCCAGGGGGGAGCAGCCCTTCTGGAAAAATAACCAGCCTTCCTCCTGCTGTATCCAGTTCCTCACTGCACAGTCAGGTTCTCATGTACCTGGGTAACTCTGCTTTTTCCTGGACTAAATACTGAGTGTACCTTTGGATTCTAACAGCTGTTGTGTGACCTGGGCATTGCACGTCCCACTCGGCAGAGTGTTGAACTCTGGAGCAGTGACCTCCCCTGCCTGCTGACGAGCCCCAGATCTGCCCCAGCCAAATATCTCCCGTGGGAGTGGAGATAGAGGTGGACTGGATTAGCCACCCTGTGCCTGCTCTCGGATGCTGAACTTCCTCTCTCCCTCTTGCCTGGTCCTGGAGGCAGAGCCTCTTGCGTTGGCAGGCTGGGAAATAACAGGGATTTGGAACCAGCAGACCCGTGGCTTCGAGGGCACGGGCAGAGGCTGAAGTAGAGGAAACCTGCAGAGGTTTGTGCTCTCTGCAGAGGAAACCCAGAGCACAGAAAAGCCGGAGTGCAGGAGGGCTTTCCTGGGTCTGAGATGTGAGATTGTTGGCAGCTTGGGGGTGAAAGGGAACAGAGGGATGGGGATTGAGTTACTTCTCCATCTTCTTCAAGGTGCCCGCTTTAGCTTCAGCAAAGGCAGCTGGTATTTGCAGCAATACCCTGTGGGCATCCTGCGGCATCTCTGGGACCTCTGTGAACTGATGACTTCCCACATGAGCGAGTGCCACCACATCCCGGGGCCCCAGAGGTGGCAGCTCTGGGAGCAGCGCTGCGTTCGCGTGGGTTGCAGAGCCAGGGCTTCGCCGTGGGTCGTGAGCCGGGTGGGAAGCTGCTCTGAACCAAGTGACAGCAGATTTCCTGCCATGCCACAAACTTGTCAGGTTGATGACTAGCACCATCTAGGCCTCGGCCGCAAAGTAGCACTCGTGCCCATTTTTGGCAGAGCTGTAGGGTCAGGGGGTGGTTGGGACCATCCAGCTGCCCATCAGCGCTACTGGGCTGACTGGTGCTGCTGCTGGTGTCCAGCAGTGCGGATTGGGAGGGTGAGCAGGGGCCCTGCCTTCCCCCCCTTTCATCCCCAAGGATGTCTGGGGAGCTGTGGTTTAAGGTGCTAACGTTGGTAACTGAAGCCGGAGCGATCAGAGAGGGCACTGAAGGTTAAACCTCACGAGAGCAGTTCTCCTGAGAGAGCAGCTGGTGCAGTTTTGCTGTGAAACTTGGAAAGCTAATAAATAACCCTTCCTTGAGCTAACGGCATCATTTTCTGTCTTTCCCGGTGCATGCACCTCCCCTCTTCCTCCCGCTGCGCGCCCGTGCCAAAGGCCACGTGGTGGCAAAGTCAGAACCTTGCAGCAAGATTCCTTTTTTTGTTTTGTTTTTTGAGAATCCAGTGCTTTTGGAAACCTCTGTGATCTCTGGCTGGCTTGTCCCGTGCTTTCCTGGAACTGGCAGTTGCGTATCGCTTCATGACTTTGTCCTTGCCTCAGAACTTGCAAAATCTATTTCTAGGTGCCGCCGCCTGATTAACCTTCACCAGAAATCCCAACTGAAATGTGTGTGCTTGACTTCCTTTTTCTGCTGCCTCTCTCTTTAAAATGCCTTTGCATGTGAGCTGCTTTTTTAAAAGCCCTTTGCGTATGAGTTTTTCCAAACCTTGCCTTGTTGCCTGCTTGATTTTTATTCCATCCCTTTGTCTGTCCTCTATTTTTTCCCCTTGCGATGTTGTCTAAGATGGGAACAAGCCCACGTTGGATTGGAAACCCACGGCGGAGGAAGCAGAAAAAAGTGAGAGTTGCACAAAGTAGGAAATATCCCTGTAAGAAACATGTTCGATTGCTCCTCGCTGGAGCTGCCCCAGCTGATGGTGGCTGTAGCTGAAGCCCTTGAGGTCTTGTGGGTGTTAAGGTGGAGATGACTTTTGTGTGCTCTCCCTCTTCCGTGGCAGCCCGCGCTGCCTTTTTAGGTTCAGCTCGTGCGTTGCTGCCTGCATGCTAAGGAAATGGGAAATTCTGGTGTGTGCTGGTAGGTTTGGCTGATGGCAAGTGGAGACAAAGGCAGGGAAGAATCTGGAGTCATGGTGGTGCGCTCAGAGATGGAGCTGTGCCTTGCAAAGCGTGTTTGGACTCTGCTGGAGTCTGGCATGTGCTGAAATGCCGGGTTTGTGCGGTCATGTGCCTTGTGAAATGTTCCTTTTCGGAGCTGTATCAGTCTCTCACTACGCAAGTAAGTGGTGCTCAGTGCCAGACGAGGAAAATACACTCCAAGAAAGAGCGTGTGCCAGTGCCAGAGGTTCTTCATGGCCACAAAGGCTACAGGAGCTCCTGGAGAAACCAGCTGGTTCCAGGAGCCCTCCCTGAGCGAGTCGTGCAGAGGCAGGTGCTGGTCCTTTCCCAGACAAAGGGCTTTAGCTCTGTTTGAGGTGCTCACAAGGAGCTGTTGGCAAACCTCCCACGTGTGACCCTGCAGGAAGAGCCTGAGAGCGCACAGGGCTTTTCTTTATTTTCCTCTTTGTTTTTTGATTCATGTGGGAGAAGAGTCTGAGCTCCAAACAGAGCAAGAGGTTAGGATGGAGCATGGCAGAAGGTAAGAGGGATGAGCGCAGGGAAACTCTTGACCAAAGGCTTGTGGTGTTTGTTAGCAAGTCTGGCTCACCCGTGGAGTGTTAGTTGTGTTTGTGTCGTCTGCAGTGCAGGAGATCAGGTGGAGGTGAGGAGAAGGCTCAGTGCCCTGGGAAAGGGCCTCCCCAGCTCCAGACCTCTGCTCTGGATCTTCTTGTTCTTTTTTCCTTACCTCTTTCTTTTCCTCCTCTCTCTGTGGTGGGAAAAATGGAAACCATTCTCTTAATTTTATTTTAAAATGTGGTAGTTAACTTCTGTAAATACGTAAATAATGGCCAGCTTGGTTGGAAACTTCCTTTCTCCCCATGACAGAAGGGGGAAACCCCAGAAGGTCTTCCCTGTAGTCAAAAGGCTTCTCAGCTCTCATCTCCCTGCTGATCCCCTCTGACTGCCACGAGTGCTGATAAGGGGATGATATTTGAAGGTCTTGTGCAAGGCAACATCAGGTTTCCCATCTTGCTTCTGAGTTTACCAGCCTCCCTTCACTTCACTTGGTTGTCGTTTGGCTCCATGAAATGGGACCAGCTGAAGATGACCAGGTAGCGATCGATCGGGGAATTTGCCTTCATAGGAGCAGAGTTCATTGCAGCTGGAGCTGCTTGGGCTGAACTGGGATCTGAGCTACAACTGGGGATGCTGGTACTTCCCAAACACAAAGGCACCTGGTTGTGTAGCGCCGTGGTTTGTACCCACGTGTGGAGCAGGGCTCGACTCTGCGAGAAGGCAGCTGGGTGAAGTGTGCAGAGCAGGCTTTCTACCTTTTACCGGCCTGTGTCTAGGGAGTTGAGAGCTGGCCGTTTGACTGGGAAGTGCTGCTTGTATTTATTATATTCATTTATTTTTCTTTTCCTTCTCTGCCCATGAGCTCTGATGTGATGAAGGCTCCTCCAGCCTTCAGCTCCTCCAGCATCACCTCTCCCTTCCACCCAGTCTGAGGAGCCCGTGGGCACTGGTGCCTTTGCCCCCAGCACACTGGGATGGGGTGAGCCGTGGAGAAGACCCAGGAGCAGAGACCAGCCCTGGAGCCTTGGCTGGATCCATTGGCCCATCGCGGGGGATTCATCCTGGTGAGACCCTGGAACCCAGCAGCCTGGTGCTACCACGTTTCCCAGGGAGAACACCGGTGCCTGGTGGCACCTTTTCTGCCGGGAGGAGCGATTTTTATGTGCAAGTTTCTGAGCACGGGGAGGAGCAGGAGCTCTGCTCCCGAGGGCACAGGGCACCGGGGGGGTGAGCGGTGGCAGCCAGGGGTGTCCCCGGAGCCCGGATCTGCTCCTCCGCCTCGCTCTGCTCCACTGCTTCCCCGGTTGTGCGGGATTTCTTGTTATTTACTCATTCTTTAATTAGTTTTTTTAGGTTTGGGGTTTTTTCTTTAAACATTCCAACGTTGTGCAGCTCGCCCCGCATCTCTCCGGACACGGCCCAAGCCCCGCAGTGCCTGGGGGGACCCTGCCGCTGCTCAGCCACCGCTCCGCCCGCGGCTCGGAGCGCGGAAGGGGGGGGGGGGGGGGGGTCCGTGTTCCTCCTGAGCCGCCACGCAAACGTCTCCCGGCAGCTGCTCCCGCCTCGGGCTCCCGCCGGGCTGGGGCCGCCTGCGCCGAGCCAAGGGGCCGGGCCGGGCCGCGGGCACATGGCTGCGGGCGGGCGCTAGGCCCTGCGCACTACACTTCCCAGCGGGCTGTGCGAGCGGCGGGCGGACGCCGCCGTCCTATTGGTCCGTGGCGCCCTCTTTCCGCGCGGCGATTGGCTGCCGTGCCGGAGCGCCCCGCCTCCCTGCGGGGGCCGTGGGCGGAAGCGGGGGTACGGCGGCCGCGGAGGCTCCGCGGCTCAGGGACTTGCGCTTCGCGTCCCGCCATGTAACGCGCCGCCGTCCCCCCCGGGCCCCGCCGCCGCCTCCGCGCCGCTGCCCTTCGCTGCTCGCCTGGCTCCTCCCGCCCGGGATGGGGGCCCGGCGCCCGGCCCGCCGCGGGGGCCCCCGGCCATGAAGGGCGGCGGGGGAGCCGCTCCCAGCACCTGCCCGCCGCGAGGGGACCGCGACGCCCGGGGACCGGCGGGGCTCCTCCTCGGTGAGTGGGGGCGGCCCGGGGAGGGGGGGGGGCCGCCGGGCTGGGAGCGAACGGGCTCCGTCCTGCGCGGGGGAAGGAGTGGAGGGGACCCTTCGGGGGCTTCAAGGAGCCGGGGGGGGGGACACGGACGGACACAACGGGACGCGGGCGGGGGCCGTGGCCGGTGGTCGCTGAGGGGAACGGGGAGGAGCGGCCTGGGGGCATCTCCGGGAAGTCGCCGCCTCGAGGGCTTCTTTTGGCGGAGAGACCGGGATGGGGCCGCGGGACCCCCCCCAACGCCGTGCCCGGTGCGTGGGGAGGTGGCGGGTGTTTGTGGGCGCGGGGCTTCGCCTGTGCCGGGAAGCGAAAGCAGCGGTGGCGGCTTGGAAGGGCTGCGATCTGCCGGTGCCCCGGGGCCCTGCCGCTGCCCGGCTCCGCTGCCGCGTCTCGAGTAGGGACGGAGCGGTGAGAAGGGAGAAGCCTCCCCGGGACCCCCCCTCGCCGTCTGCCTGTCTTTGTAGCCGGGTTTGGGGGCTGCCCGAGCGAGCGGAGCTCGGGGAAGGGTCTGGCTGGAGGGGTTCCCGGTGCTGACGGACCCGCCTCTCCCGGCTGGTGGGAGATTGGAGTGAGAGGCAGGGATAAAGTGGTTGGCTTTGGCTGTTGGGTTTCTTTTTTTCTTTCGGCCTCGGCTGCGGGGTTTTTTTTTTTTTTCTTTTGAGCCTTGTGTACTCTCTCAGTGCAATGGGTGGATGCCTGCCCACATCAATAAGTGAGCCCATGGAGAAAGTATGCAAATACATGCTGTTACACTGTTCTGATTTTGTATGCACATATACATAGACACACACGGGTGTGTGTGCACTGTGTGCTAATTCCACAATGCTCGCCTTATTTTCACAAACTTCTCATAATCCCCATTGTGCCGCTGCCTAAGGGGGTTGGAATCCGGAGCTCTGGCTCTGGTGGTGCTGTTTTCAAGTAGCAGCTCCTGAGAAACACAGGAATCGCTTTGTAGGCGAGTGCTCTGCTCGGTGGGGGCAGAATCCAGGCATTAGCATTTCTTTATCTCCATCATATTCTGAACAAGCACGATCCCTGCACCAGGCGCAGCCTGCCTGACAAAGCTGCGTGTTCGTGATTTTTTGTCGGCCTGTTTATTTTTAGGGTCTTAGCGCCTGTTTGTAGAGAATAGTTGTTCCATCGTCATAGCAACCGGGCCGAGTGTATTATAAACATTATTAAAGGAAACCTTTTCCATCTTAAATGTGACTTCCCTTTCGTAATGAAGTTAGGATCGGCATCAAGCATTTAATCCCGTCGTGCGGGGCTCGCGTGATGCGGGCGCCTGACCCCTTGCTCTGAAATGAGGGTTGCTTTTGCTTTCGGCGGACGTGTTGTGCCCGTTGAAGCCAACTTAATCTGCTGTTGGTAAACACTCCCCGCAGCCCATTGCGGTGGCAGATAAGGAGGAAGCAAAAGTGTAATCTGCTTAGAGGGGAGCTTCCACAGAAGTATTTTTATGGCTGACTCGGAAACAATCACGTCAGTGTCAGAAAGCAACCAAGTAGCTGATCAAAGGCGCTTCGGTCTTGCAGTTTGCCCTTCTCCTTGTTTGTTCTAAACCTTCCTCTGTTCTCTTTGGTCTCATACCCTTTAAAAGGAGGGATGGAAATGGGAGAGACTGCATCAAAGTACAGAAAAGCAGGGAAAAGAGGAGTGCTGTCCATAAAACTGGCTGTGCTGGGGTGTCGGTGATCCTTGGGCAGGGATGGGGGGTCAGGGGTGATCCTTGGGCGGGGATGGGGGGGTCAGGGGTGATCCTTGGGCAGGGATGGAGGGGCAGGATTGTAGCAGCTTCAGGAAGTACCTGAGCTGTGCTTTGAAGTCCCCTCCTTGGCTGCGTTCAAAGAGGTTTAACATTTTCAAGTGTTGGGGTGTGCTGGTCACAGTCAGAGCGGGCACCGTTGTCTCTGTATCAAGATTTAAAAACCCCAGAAAGCTGCTTGGCTCATCTGCTTCTACCCACTTGAGTCTTCAGCCAAAAGTCCTCTGGGAATCCTGACACCACTGTTCTCCTTCATGGCTTGTGGTCTGGTGCTTGTTTGCTAACACAGGAAGGTAGAGAAGACTAGAATATGCTTCCAAAGAAAAGGAAATACTTCTCGGATGGGAGATTTTTAAACAAAACAGTTTGCTCCTAAACCCCAAAATATTTGTTCGCACCTCCATTTCGTGTACAGTAACTTAGTGTTTGAGCCAAGACCCCCAAATTTATTGCATTTGTTTTAAGTAAATAACGAGAGTCAAACTTGGAGTGGGATTAGGCAATGAAAACTCTGGAGCAGCTCTTATCGTGAGGACATCCTCCGGCATTTCCTTCCAAGGAGCTTCCTGCCTCGCTAACCGCGGCCTCTCGCTCGGAACGCGCTGATTTTCCTGACCGCTCTGGAAACAAGAGGTGCAGCGAATGCCAGAGCTGAAGGGAGGACAAGAACTTATTGGAGGCTAGGGTGGTGTGTTTTTTTCTTATTCCTGCTTGATTTTAGTGTTTCTTAGAGAAGGTCGAATTTGGAAAACTGCCAGGGTTTGGAATTTTGGGGGTTTTGTTTTTGAGTGGTGGTGTTGCAGATGTTGGTTAATCCCTGGTGAACAGTGACTTTGTTTTACACGTATAGCAGGCTTTTAACTGGAAATTCACCTGTAAGCCAGCAAAGCAAGTGGCAGTGAAGTACTTTTGCAGTGCTGTGTGTGTCCTGAGAAAGGATTAAATACCCATAATGCGCTCCCCCCATGGCAGTGCCTGTCGGGAGCTACAGGCTGGCACCCCGAAGAGCCTGGTGCTTGAGCAGTAGGTGTCTTATGTCTTTGGGCAGCAGGACCTTCCTAAAATGAATCAAAATCAATACAATTCTAAACGTACCAGTCCCGGTGAATCGCGGTCCCAGGAGCTTGCAAAGAGCCCAGGAAAGGTTTATTAGCAAGGGGATCTTTTAAGCACCGTGCTAATGAAATTGTTGCTTGGCTGTCTGTTGATAATCACTTAATTAGATACCTCACCAGCAACATTGCACCTCTTTGTCCCTTTACTAAACTAAAAGGAACAGGGCAGCCCCAAAGGCACTGAACAAACCTGATCTGACTGGAAATCAGCCCTGTTTTGGGCGAGGAGCTGGGCCCGTGACCTCCAAAAATCTCCTTCAACCAAAGTTACGCCGTTGTTTATTTTCCCAGAACAACCATCGGGGCCTCGCGTCCGCAGGAATATTGCACAACGTAGCGGGAGTTGCTGTCTGCAGATTCCTTCTGCTCACACACCGTGGCCGTCTTAAAACGATTAAGAAACCACAGGCAGAGCTGGGTGCAGCGGGGTCCGGAGGGCTGGCGTGCGGCACGCGCGGCGAGGCGGCTCTGCTGGAGCTGCGTGCAGGCTTGCCTTGCTCACCTGCTGAATGTCCCACCTGCACCAAGTGTGAGGTCCCAGAGACCATCTTGAAGTTGCTGTTGCTGCCTTTTATTTTTTTTTTTGTTTCCGTTTCTTTTTTCCTGAAGCATTCCTGAGCTGAGGTTTCGGGGTCGCTCTGTGTTTACCTCTGCGCTGCTTCCAGAGTCACCTTTGGAGATGTCACTTCTGTATAAATACCTGGAGAGCTCTAAACGTGCTGTTTAAATACAAAGTCCTGATGGTTTTGCCCTCGCCGTGTAATGTCTGTGTGAAGTCCTTTCTCTCCTTTGCATTGCCCTTTGTTCCTGCCTGGGTGCTGACAGGGCTGCAGACCCGACTGCTTCGTTCCGTCCGTCTGCAGAAGCCATCAGGCAGCAGATGCTCGCGAGGGGCTGTTGGAACGAATCGAGGCGAAAGGTTACTCGAGCTCTTCTTGGGGTTGAGTCAAAGCACAGGAAATCTGCCGGAAGACCTTGAAGATGGGGCTCAGGGCAGAGCCTCCCCAGGTCCTACCCCTGCCGCCTGCCCGGGGCCCGTCCCCCAGGGCCACAGCGAGGGGGACCCTTGGCTCCCCGAGCACGGGGGGCTGAGCGCTGGAGGCTGCTCGGCAGCAGCAAGCCTAGCTGCTGGCCACGGCAGAGCTTGCCACATGCCACTTCCAAAACCGCTGCTGGCCACGGCAGAGCTTGCCACATGCCACTTCCAAAACCCCTCCTCCTGTCCCCTGTGCCGCCCAGGACTGCGCGCTTTCCTTCCACACGAGAGGCAAAGCCTCGTGCCTCTGTACTCAGACGGCTTGCGCGGCGCGGATGCACGAGGAGAAGTCACCAGAAAGGATACGTAGCTCGTGTCCTGGCTTTTGTTTTGTTGTTGTTGTTGTTGTTGTTGTTGTAAACTCAAGGCTTTGTAAAGCCAAGGCCTCCAACGGAGCTCTGATAACCTCAGCCGAGGCTGCAGCAAGACGCAGAGAGCTCGAGCTTGCAGTGCTTGTGTTTCAGAGCGCTGCAGCCAAAGTCTGTCAGCTCCTCAGTACACTTCAAGGGTCATCTGTAGGCGTCAGAGAAGATCTCAAGACAATAATAGTGCTCTATTTTAGCATGCTCATTACAAAGTATAACTGCCCTCTGCCTCTAGCAACTATTTTTTGCTCGCGCTCAGATGGTGCAGCGGTGAAAGGCCATTGCCGTAAGCAGCGGCATCGCCGCGCTGCCCCGTTCCCTCACTGCCTTCTTAAATGAGAAGTTTTCCTTTCTCCGTGGACTCTTAGAAGGAAAATAACCTTCAGCAAAAAGATGTTTTGCAGTTGTGTGCTTGTCATTATTGGTGTAGAAGAAAAAGCAATCAAACTGCTGTGAGGTGGGTTTTGGTTTTGGGTTTTTTTCCCTGCTGCCAGGGAGCTGTGCTGGGAGATGGGTTCCTTTTTGTGAAGAGACCTACTTTTGGAAGAAGTTGAAATGATGTTTCCAAATTGTGAGAGAAGGAACACCTCACTGTTGTTAGTGTAGAGAGGGGGGGATGACAGTGGGTTCCTGTCCTCATCCTAATTGCTTTAGTTTTAACTAACGGGCTAAAGAAAGTGGGGTTCACTTCATGTCTGAATAAAAAGGCCAAGAGGATCTGAATTCCGTTCAGTGTCAGTGCAGGAGGGGGATGCTGTTGAGTAGGTGGCCTTGCCAATGGCCGTGGTGTGGATGGGAGCCTCTCCAGCAGCTGCTCTCCCTGTGCTGGGGCAGCTGGAAGCTTGAACTGCTGCTCAGGCCCTCGGGTTGCAAGGTGAAGGCTCAGGAAAGGCATCAGCCCCCTTCTGCCCCAGGTGCTGAAGAAGGAAGAACCTTTTTACCACGTTAGTCGGCTCTTCTAAAGCAAAGAGAAGTGCTCGTCTCGCCTGTACTGGTTTTAATTTTACATCTTGTGTGATGTTTGTTGTTTTGTTTTTTTTCCATTCTGCCTTTTCCTGAAGAAGAACTGTTCTTTGATGTATTCTTACTCTGTATCAAAGCAACTTTAATAAAAAAGTAAAATGAGATGTCTTGATTCATAACACAACGTCGTCTGCCTTGTAGATATTAGATTTTCCCACTTACAGCTTACTTACAGACTCTGGAGGGGCAAGATCCACCTCTGATCCCATTGCTCTCACCAGTTTGGAGGGTTATTTTCGGGCCTTCCCTTTGTCTGGATATAATCTTGAGGAAAAACTCTCTATTCCCAGTTCCACGGAGGTGTGTTTCTGTTGTTTCCTATAGCACATGATAAATCCTGAATGAAGAGGGGTGTTCATTATCTCACACACTATATACCCTAACCATTAGCAAGTCCAGAGTGCTCTCTGCTGTGGCAAGGAGCAAGTAAAACTTCCCCAGCCTATTGTCAATGTGCCTGCCACCAGACTTCCTAAAGCAGAGGGTGCTGAGGATGCACAGGGGACCTTCAGATGACGGACGGAACGGTGACAACCCTAAAGCCTGGAAAGGCCAGCAACACCAGTAGGAACTGAATTATCTGAGGCTGCAGTGCAGGCTGTAACTGTACCCCTGGGAACAGAAGCCTTTCCCAGCGGGAAAGCTGCAGTAGTTGGGATTTAGGCAGTGTGAACTCTTACAGTTGGGTAAGTGCTCCTCAGAACCGTGTAGCTCATCACGGAGAAAGGGGATTATAAAGAAAATCTCGTGTGTTCAGTGATTTTGGTCTCTCTGTGCTGTCAGAGTGCTGGTCTGTCAGCGTTTGGTGTCCCCAGCTCAATCCCGTGAGCTGGGTAGTAAAGCCTGTCTGCGGTAGAGCTCGGTGAGCTTCGGGAGCACGGCAAGGTGCCTCTTCCTCAAGGGAAGCAGCCTGATGAAATAAAAGCATTTAAATTCCGGGGTGAAATCTGCATGGGTTTTTAGGAGGAGGGAAGAAAAAAAAGAAAAAGCCTTTGCCACCCTGCAGCTCTGCTGCGAATCTGATTTCTAGGTGCTTGCCTCCCGTTGCATCAGTCAGCGCTGTTTGGTGCAGTGCTGCTTACGGGGTTTGGAAGCGCTGTAGATAAACGTAGCGTGGGAATAATCGCTCCACTTCATTTTCCTGCTCTTTCTCTGTTAACACATCTCCCCAGTATTGACAGCTCTGCAGAATGGTGGAATCAAGCCCTTCTGTCTACACAACACCCCGTGCGCGTGCATCATCCTGACAGGATAATGAGGCTCTGCTCGCGATGCTCCGCAGCACGCAGCCTCTGCCTCGCCGGTGGGCAGATCGCAGATGTTCCTGGCGAATGCGAACGCCAGAGAGGTCCTGGAGGAGTGTTCCTGTGGCTGCCTGGCCCCGAATTCCCAGGTGGTTCATGGTGCAGTGTGGGAAGAGTCTCAAAGCACCCTGTTCAGCAGCTGATATTTTCTTAGAGTACCGAGCAATTAATTTGGGCAAGCACGGAGTTGTAAGCATACAGTAATTAACGAGGAAAGCACCTTAGGCCAACATAACAAGGTGGTGTGGGTGTCCTTCATGTTGAGATTGTGCCTTGTAATTGCAGCAATTTAACCGGCTCGATCGATGTTCCATCCCCGTGCAGTCAGGTAAGCGAGTGGGTATGCTCAAAAATAGGTTAAATGCAAAGGGCTCTGCCCAAGAAAGTACCTGCCGTGGGGCACCTTGTTTAAACAAGAATGTGTAGTCCTGTAAACTGTCAGCAGTAATCCTTTTACAGGGCTGACTAAATTCTGAAGCTCTGACATGTAGACCGTTCTCTTCCTTATATAGGGCTGGATAAGTGCTGGGCAGTAATGAGATTGGAATAAAAGGCTTTGGTAACGAAGCTGAACTGGCAGTGCCGGATGAATCTCAGTCTTATCCCGCCGTACACAGACTTCAAATGACACGGGCGTGGGTCCTGACGTTGCACTTGATGCCTCTGATTTGGAGCTTCTGCTTGTGAATCGTGTTTGGTCACTCAAGCTGCAGATTGACCCAGATGGAAACCCCTTTTCTCTTTAGGTTTGCCTTTACTGAGGTTTGCCTCTGTGTGTGTGTGTCTGTGAGGAAAAAATCCAGCAGTTATGCATATCAAAACATTTTTAGTGTAATTCGTGGTGATGTTTAGAGTGGCTGCATTTGGTTTTATTTTGTTGGAAGAAGTTTAAGCTGCATTAATAGAAGCTGTTCTGGAATAAGAGCATCCGTGTGGGATACTGAATTAATATCAGTTTATCCGGTTTAATTCGCAGAGTATCTAACACTGCCCTTCTGCAGATGGGGTTGTGAGTGTTCCCTGTGGAAGCTTTGTTTGGTGTAGTCAGATATGGTGAAGGAAAAGCATTCTCTGTGCTGCCTTGTCTGTCCTTGGTGAATTTATACATTGACAGCCTCAGTGCAGGAAAACCATTCTGAGAGTCGCGAACCAGCTGCCTCGTGACAGATCCTGGTCCTAGGAACTCCCAGCCTAACTCACTGATAAGTAAGACAAAGCAGGAATCGAGAGAAAAGCAAAGGCAGCATTTGAGATAATTTTACTTACTTTCATGTTTACTCTTAGAAAGACAGGGATGGAACCTGGAAAAGAAAAAGAGGAGACTGGGGGTTGGTGGAGCTTGACGGAGAGGCGGCAGCAGCGTGAGCTGAAGGGTCTGCACTGGGATCTTCAGGCAGCTCGAGCAGTTGGTCTGCTCTGTTTTCAGAAAGGTGCTGAGGCTGGGGGTGGGTGCAGGTGAGGAAAGGAGGCGGCGAGTGGGTGGTTTGACTTTTACCTGGGTGCTACCTGAGCAGTTCCTCAAAGCGGTACCAGTCAGAGTGGGTGAGCATGGAACAACTTCGAAACATTTTTTTTTTTTGGGGAGAGTGACTCATTGCAACTTACCCAAAGTGACCTGATTTAGTTAAATGAGGCTAAATATAACCCATGTGAAAAGTACTGACATGTGGGAGGAGACGACAGTAGTTGGCTCTCAGCCTCTCTGTTCTGCAGGGAACATCTTTCACGACTGGTGACTAATAATTTTTACTCGTGCTGACTTTGGAAATAACATCTCTGATCCATTACCCACTTCTAGGGAGATGAAGAAAATGTGCCATTCCTAATCTGTTGCTTTTTACCTGCCTTTCTGAATTTCAGCTTACTGCTATGGACAGTGCTATCACCCTGTGGCAGTTCCTCCTCCAGCTCCTCCAAGAGCCTCAGAACAAGAATATCATCTGTTGGACCTCCAACGACGGGGAGTTCAAACTGCTGCAGGCAGAGGAGGTGGCCAGGCTCTGGGGAATCCGCAAGAACAAGCCCAGTATGAACTATGATAAACTCAGCCGTGCTCTCAGATACTATTATGTGAAGGTAACAAAGTCCATAAATCCACCTCAAATCCTTATCCATCTTACCAGCTTCTGCCTAATGAGCTTTGTTTCCTTTTTCATTCTCTTCAAGGGGATAGGTGTCACTTCTGTCTGCCAGGCTTAAGCAAGGTGTGCTAGTTTACGTTTAGAGGGGCTTGTTCCTCCTTCTCCTCCTTCTCCTCCTTCTCCTCCTTCTCCTCCTTCTC
>JANVCC010000045.1:3675491-3713470 GCA_025345505.1 Todiramphus chloris collaris
CTTCTCCTCCTTCTCCTCCTTCTCCTCCTTCTCCTCCTTCTCCTCCTCTTCCCCTCTCTTTGCCATCATGCTGCATTTCCTCCCCAGTGGTTGTTTTCTAATAACACAGGGCCAAGTTTGCCATACACTGTGTTGTGGTATTGAAATAGCTGATTAGCCTACATCCTGCTGACTAGTTCAGCTACTTTTTCAGCTGATATTTTATTTAAATATCATCTTATTAAGAGTAAAGGTGGTTTGATGTGAAGGATTAGCTCTCGATTCTGCATCCTGTAAGCTTTAGTTCTGCACGTTCTGCCGTTCGGTTGCACTTACTGTACCCGAGTCAGTGATCTTTGGTGGAGATAATGGGTATTTTTTTGGTTTCTTAGCTGATCTTTTGAAATAAGTTAAACAGAATTGCTTGGCAGATTTAAGGCTGTTGTTGGTATATTTAGTATCAGGTTAAGCTGGTCTGTTTTAGGGTTTTGTCTGCGAGCTCTGGAAACAATATTTGGGGAGCGTAACTGAAGTGCAAGAACGCGGTGTGTTGTGAAAAACAGAAACGTTTTTTGATGAGAGGTTACAGCCTACCTAGTTCCTCAGCCTATTTTAGGCAGCGTTGGTAGTAAGAAAGTTAATCTGAAGGTCTAAATATGTGTGTCTTCTTACCCACAGAATATCATTAAAAAAGTGAACGGGAAGAAGTTTGTGTACAAGTTTGTTTCTTATCCGGAGATTTTAAATATGGACCCACTCGTCGTGGGCCGTATAGAAGGAGACCCTGACATGGCTGGTTTTGCAGAGGTCAGCAGCGCTCCAAAGGATGTGGAAAACTGTGGGAAGGAGAAGTCTCAGTCATGTGCTAAATCCTCCAGCCGCAATGACTATATCCACTCAGGCTTGTACTCCTCCTTCACTCTGAACTCCCTGAACTCTTCCAGCGTAAAACTCTTCAGGTCCATCAAGATTGAGAATCCAGCTGAGAAGCTGGCAGAGAAGAAACCTGCTCAGGATCCAACCCCCTCCGTCATCAAGTTTGTCACCATGCCCTCCAAAAAGCCTTCGTCTGTCCCCCTGGTCTCTACCACTTCAGTGGTCTCTGTCACTTCCACTGCTTCTGCCACTTCAACCGCACCCTCTCTTCCCATGGGATCGGAAGAAACTCTCCAGACCTTGGAGACGCTCGTTCTACCCAAGTTAACTGTCCCTGAAGCTCCAGCACCTTTGCCAAATTTAACCAGCAGCTTCACCCCGACTCCACCCATCTCCTCAGTTTCTCCCACTCTGCAAGTTCCTTCCACACCCCCGTCACCACCCCTGAGCTCTAATCCTGACCTGGACATTGACACGGACATCGAGTCCGTGGCTTCTCAGCAGCTGGAGCAGGCTCAGAGCCTTCAGCATCAATCCCCAGAGCCCAAAGAGCAGGATTCATCTGTGCTGGAGAAGGAATTTGCCAATCACCTCTCCAGATCTAAAAAACCCAAAGGGCTGGAGCTGGCTCCGACTCTCGTCATTACAGGCAGCGATCCAAGTCCCCTGGGGATTCTGAGTCCTTCTCTCCCAACTGCTTCTCTTACTCCAGCACTTTTCTCCCAGGTAACCTCAGCCCCTTCCTGTTTCTTTGTTTGCTTTTCAGTGACAATAGCAGTTATGTTGCATTTTAAAACAGTAAGGAAAGGCAAGTGGAAAAGGGACAGCCAGCAGATTGTATTTGGAGCTCTGAAACTCAGGATGTCACTCCCTTTATTTATATTTTTTTTCCTACTGCAACAATAACTTTTATTCCTGGTTGGTATTGACTTCTACCCCAGAGTGTGCCCAGGCTGCGTGTCAGCGGCACACGTCTGTACGGGCTTGGCGTGTGGGGGCAGGACCCAAACCAGCACCAGCAAGATCCTTTGTAAATCTTGCCAGACTGATCCTGAATGATTTCAAAAACCCTAAACCCTGCCCTTATCCTTCAGGCTGATTCTGGAAAGACTTTAAAAATAGCGAAGCACGGAGGTGTCTGTTCAGCAGCTTTTGTTTTTCACCTGCTTCAAGAGGCATTTGCTTACGACCAGAGTATTGTGACTTAACGGCAGTAAGAACAGCTCCTTAATTGGGTTGTTATCCTCGTGTGGGAAAGGAAAGCTTTTATGCCTCATGGAAAATTTGGAGGAGAATTGAATCCAGCTAGGCTGTTAAATTGTTCTGTATAGATTTAATTTCTTTCCTGTAATAAACAGGAATTGGAGCAAAACTGTAGGGAATCTGCTGGTTGGAAATTGAAATGGCTGAAGACAGGGGGAATGAAAAATCAAGTGGAGTTGCTGTTTTGGTACTCGGAGTGTCTGGCCAGTGGACCTGGAACATCCAGGTTCTTCAGAAGCTGGATGTGAACCAGAGATGTCCACCCAGACCACGCGTGTGCCCTCAGTCTGCTCTTTAAGTTCCCAGTCTGGGTTTTCCGAAGTCTGGTGCAGGAGGAACCGGTTCCCTGGGGGTCACAGCGCGGGATTTGGCAGCGGCTGGGACAAGAGGGGACCAGGGGAGGGAGAGCCGGATGGCGGATGCTGCTGTGCTGGGGTCTGAAGGGAGGAGGAGGAGGAGGAGGAGGAAGGAGGGAATGGGAGTTTTTTGCAGTTTGGACCCAGCCCTCCGCAGCTGTAGGCGCTGAGCTGTTTGCGGGGTCTCCCCGTGCTGCCTGTTGCTCCCAGGGCAGGTCTCACACAGCTGACTGACCACCTTGGTGTGTTTTGCAGACTCCCATCTTGCTGACCCCGAGCCCCTTGCTCTCCAGTATCCACTTCTGGAGTACGCTCAGCCCCGTTGCTCCTCTCAGTCCTGCCAGGTTGCAAGGTGCTAATACGCTCTTTCAGGTAAGTCCTGGCCAGCTCAGCCCATCTCTCCACGCTTTTCAGTGATGGGGAACCAAACTGGTGATCTTTCTGTGTTCTGTCCACTAGCTTAGCTTTTGAGAGGGTTTACTTCCAGTGTTTACCCAGTTTTATTTAAGTATATCGCAAACGGTGCTCCAGAAACGTTTTCAGTTGCTAGCAGCCTGTGCTCTAGTTACACATTTATTCATTTTTAGGCCTGTCCATCCTGTAAAACTTTCCTCCCTGTGATTTTACTGGTGGATATTTTCCTGGAAGGTGAATTTTGCTGCTGCATTGATTGTTTTAATCACTCGGTGACAGTCTCTTCTGTTGCAAGATGTTAATTAAATCTCAGCACTAGTAAGAAGGAAGACTGTGCACGTGATTGTGGGAATGTGTAGCACGGTTCTTTATGATCTTTGTGTTCTGCTGTCTTCTGATGTTTGGAAATTCTCAACATCGCTGTGTTTAATAAACATTTTTGTTTAATATATAAGAAAAAAAGTCCCCTGTATTTAAAATAACCCCAAACAAACATCCTTTAGTTGTAATTACTCATGTTCTTCCTTCACCTTCCACTTTGGAACTGGAATAACCACATCTGTTGCCTGGTGTCTGTTTAGGCAAAGGGTAGAATTTAACTCCTCGTCTTCCGAGTTTGTATCTGTCATCTCCATGGAGATGCAGGAAGTAGCTGATATGTACCATGAGGACAGGGAATAAACAAGTAGGTCTGAAAAGGCACTGGGCATTTTCCTCTATGAATAGCTGATAATTAACTGAGGAACAATGTGGAGCACCCTTTCCCAACAACTCGTATTAGAATTTGTCAGTTTAGGAGATGAGCAGTGCTCGGTGCTGGGGCTCCTGCTGACATGGGTTACGATGTACGCTAGTAGCTGGATTGCTGTGGTCTGTGGCATTCAGAAAACTAAATTATTTCAGGGAAGCCAAGAAGATTCTTTGAAAGTTTGGTGGTTTGGGTTTTTTTCTATGTTGTGTTTTGTTTTGTTTTTCCTGGGGGAGCTTCTGCGTGCACAGATAGGAGAGGAACAGTAGATGAAAATGGCCTCGTCCCTAATCGTTTCTGTTTTGTCTCTTAGTTTCCATCAGTGCTGAACAGTCATGGCCCATTTACTCTGTCTGGACTGGATGGACCCTCCACCCCTGGCCCATTTTCCCCTGATCTACAGAAGACATAGCACATGAACTCACGGAAAGGACATATTGGCAAGAAGGGAAAGACATGACACTGATCTTGAACCGTGTTTTTTAAACGAGCAATTTATAATTCCACAGAGATTATCAACAATCATAGTTTTTGCCATTCCCCCCTCAAAAAAAAAATGCCTTTTTTTGCAAAACTCCCTTTTTTGAAGACCCAGGTTGGGAATGTATATGCAAACGCCTTAATAGGAGCTGAAGCTCCAGTCTCTTCTCCTCCCTCCTTGGTTTGGAAGACTTCACTATGGTTGGCAGGAGTTTCGGGTGGTGTTGCAGGAACTGAGTCTGCACTGATTGCAGTAAATGGTATCGGAGAAGTCTTTTCTCTGTGACTTTTGGGGGAAAAACCCCTCTGTTCTTCTGCTTTCTCTGCTTGGCAAGAAGAAATCTAACCGTGATCGAAGCTGGCATTCCAGGAAATGCTTGGGAAAGGGGTGTGTGCACTCAGCTTTGCCTTGGGGCTGGAGAACTTCTGCAGCAACAAAAGAGCCCGCGTCTTTTCTGCTGTAAAAACATCTTGTCTTTCTGCAGGGAGAAATTTTCGAGGAATGTTCAATGGTTGTGTTCCTGAGATTCAGACAATCTGTGAATGGTGTAGCCACAGTCCAGCCCCTCGGAGAAGTGGTCTGGCTGCCTTCTGGGGGCTTCCCTGCCCTCCCTTCGGGGAGGAGACCGGCGGATGGTGGGATTGGTTCCTCTCAGTTCTCAGAAGGTTTGAATGCCGAAGTCCAAACATTTCTTGTGCCAGAGACCTGTTCCAAAGCCTGTCATCTCACTGCTAGAAGACGAGCAGGATGGTGGATTTTACACGTGGTTTTGAGGGTGTGTCTGTGCTGGGTGAGGTTGCTGCCTGATGTTAGAGGTTCAGGCCCAAAGGGTGCGTGAGAACACTAAGGTCTGAGCATTAACTTTACTGCTCTTTTCTCACAGTTGAAGTGGAGAAGCTCCTCTTCTGCCAACTCTTAGCTCAAGTTTTGCATTAGATCTACTGCTATTTTCATTTGAGGAAGCACTCAGACATAAGGTAGCTGAGCAGGGTACCACGGCCCACCAGCCTCACTGTAAATTTGCACTTGCATTCCTTTTCCTGGTGGCCGTGTGTCTGTGGATTAATTAACACCAGATTGGTTTCCAGAGCCATTTGACACATTGACAAAATGAAATTTGTAGCTAGATTTTTACACCTCGGGAGGCCTTTCAGAAGTGAGGAATGAAAAGAAGAGAGAGTCTCCTCTCACAGCCCCTCGGATGCTGGGTGTCTGGGTCTGTCGGCACTGGGCAGCGCGTCCTGCGTTGGGCATCTGATGTCAGGCAGCAACTTCTGTTTGCTCTGTGTGTGTCGAGTTGGTGATGCAAGATAATCTCTGTAAAATACCCACTAGAAAACAGCTGGAGACCGTCTCTTTGGCATCCTCACTGGCTCTCTTCAGAGCTCTAAGGAGCAGAGGAAGATTGTACCTTTCCAGCGAGAGGAGCTGACCGTGTACGCCGCGCATATTGCACCCGTCTCACGGAGCAGTGGTGAACTCAAGCTTTCCGGAGTTTTCCTTTTTGCCACTTTTGCAGACTCTGAATTCACTTTAAAGCGTGTGACAATACCTGAGACTTAATTTACCTTTATTCTGGCACTGAACTGTGGAATCCGCTGAGCGTGTTCCTGCCGTGGCACCCGGGGCGGGTGCCTGTAACCCAGTTGCTTTTTGGGCTTTGTTCATCCAGAAAGTCCCCTGCCCGCTGGGAGCTGGGAGAAGAACTTATGCCTTCTGTGGGTGGAGAGAGCAGGGACACAGCTCACCTGGTGACCTGCCTTCCTGACCTTACAGCAGAGGCAAAGTTACTGCTCCATGTGTTAGACATCAGCAGATGCAGGATAAAGCTCCTGTGCCGGCGGCTCTTAAAATGACAATGTGCAATATTGACCTTTTTTTATTACTATTATTATTATTATTATTTTAAATGCAGAGAGAAGAAAAAACAAACAAACAAAAAAAAAAGCTGCAGATGATAATTAAGAGCAGGCATCTGGAATTTTCTGGTTTGCATGATGGCTTATGAGTCTGCTCTAGAAAATATATATAGCTATATATATATATAAAAAAAAAATAGCAGCACTTTTAGTGGTTGTTTTAGGTTGGCCAATTTTATGCCCACCAAGTGTGTGGACTCGAGAGCAACATCGCAGGCTAGGATTAGTGAAAATAACGAATGAGCACTAAAGACTTGCAATTTAATTGCTTCCCTTTCCTCGTCCCCTATGGAGAAAAGCCAAGTTTTTACGTGTTTAAAAGTTGTGTATGTGGGCACATGCACTTAATCGTTGGTGAACTCGATCGCTTGTAGGAGTGCAGAAGAACCCAGAGCTGACCAGCCTGCTGGGCCCGGTTTCACGCTCCTCTCCGAGCAGCTTCCCGAGGTTGCGCGGCCACGGTGGGTTCAGGAGCCCATCAGCAAGATGCAGCCTGGGAGGGCTGGGTCCCCTCTGCTAATACCCAGCATCCTGGCTGATAGCACCGAGGGCACCGTCGCTTTTGCTTCTTGAGCACCTGCCTAGGAAAAGAGATGTCTGTGGAGGGTCCCGAGGTCCGGAGGCAGCCGGGAGAGCGGGTTGAAAGGGGAGGGGAGGTGGGAGAGGAGCAGCTTGCTCGCCTTTTCTCCGACGCAAATTTCAGGTCACTTAAGGTAATATAATTGTGTATATATGCTGCCTCATTAACCACGCATCTACTAGCAAGTATATAACTGCCAGCTTTTTTGGATCACATTCCTGACAGAGCCCAGCGTCGCTGCGATGTCTCAGAGCTTGGCTCTGAATTGCTGGTGCTCCTCTAGCTCTCTTCAGGAGCAGTTTGCAGCTCGTTGCAACTTGTTTTTAATTTAGCGTAGGGAAGGTGGGGGTTAACGTAGGCTCTCTTTTAATTCTCCTGGTAGCAGTGTGTAATCTGGGTATAGTACTGTGTCTGTTTGAAGGATACCTGCAGAAACCTGTTATTACATGGGAGTTGGTGGTGCTGGAGCAGCCGTGGTCTCGTTGGACGCTCGGTAATATTTGCAGTGGTTAATTCATAGATGGTGGTAGATTTAGGCCGGGTGAGCATGGAAGCTGAACATCCTTCTTGCTTCTGGAAGCCTCTCTTAGGTGCCACTGCTGCTGCGTGATAGCGGTGGCTGCCTGGGCTACGTCTGGTGCTTTTGGGGCTCCTGAGCTGTTGGGATGCCACCAGGAACGCGTGCTGCTGGCGGGGACACCCCCGGGGAGCGGAAGCCTGTTCATAACCCTGCGGTTACAGCGCTGCGCTCCTGCCATGCCTGTCTCCAGACAATCTGACCCTAGTGACAAGGGTGATGGAGGAGAGTTCTTCTGTTGGGGGTTTTTTTTTGACTTAGCAGCTTCAGCCTGCATCCCTGTTTCAGAGGTGGGTCTTCAGCAGAGGTGGCTGAAGGTGACTCCTATGCACTGTCTTTGGCACACTTGAGTTGCGTTTTGCAATAGGTCAGGGAGTGATAAAATCCCTCGAATTTGAGAATTCGTTGTTGTACCTTAGAGCCTCCTGTGGCTTTGGTGTCCTGCAGTCCCTGGTGTGCCGGAGCACGCGTTGCCACACGAAAGGCTTCGGCCATCGCGGGGTTTGTTCGGGATAATTTCTCCCTCTGATACACTTTCACACCTCCAGATACCTAGCAGATAGACCCTTCTTGTTTTCTGCGGGGTTCTTTTTAGCCGCAGCAGGGGCTGCCCGCACACGTCTCTTCCCCCACGCCGCTTTCGAACGCCCAGATCCCTCACGACTCCCACTCCCACGGGACAGCAGAGCGGGTCTGGCACATCGCTGCTGTTCCTCGGGTGAGCCCAGCTGCAGAGTTCTGATCCACTTCTCTGGTGTTTTCCTGGCGCTGAGGGCAGAAGGCACGGTTCTGCCAGGCTGCCGGCTGCCCGCAGTCTACTCACGGATCTTTTAGTTACCTTTTGCTACTGGTTCAGAGCGGTTTTGTACGTACTCGTGTTTTACTATACGGTTTAACCTCTTCCATTTTTAACGCGTATTTGTTTACAAGACACATCTCAGTGTTGTATCAAGAGGCTATCTTGGTATTGCCAGCTATGGAAATAAAACTACATCGGTAGTTAAGGAACATTGTCGAAGTTGACAGGCATTTTAAAACTTGACATTTGAGTTTTGGGCGTCCATAACGAATTTGTTCTGTTTCGTTCCTTAGTTCTCCTGTGTAAGAAGCTGTGTGTACCTCCTGGCCCCTGAGGTCACGGGTGTGGAGAGTTTATTTTCTCTTAATCATCCCAGAGCGCAGTATTGCAAACAGCCCGAGCCCCACAGGACCTTACACTCGGCAGATGAGTTGAAAAATCCATTAGAATGACAATCGTGTTGCTTAGAAGCTGTTCCGGATGTTTTAATGAGCTATAGCGTGTCTTGCCTAAACAGGAATTTTTATGGTTTGATTTGAATTTAATTAAACAGTAATTGGCAGCGGTGGCTGTTTAGTCTGAACAGCATTAGCAGATCTGCTTAACGTGGAGAGCCTTTGGCTATTGCCATCGAGGCGAGTGCTGGTTGATATGTGACGTGCTCAAGTTGATCTGCTGAAATCAGGAGCTGTTAGATGAAGATGAAGAGATAAAAGCGCGGTGACAGTTGTTTTACACAGTCCTTCCGGGCTCTCGCTGCAGAAGGCGTTCTCTGGATCGGTGCTTGTGGGCGCAGCGTCCCGCTGGGGTTCAGTGGGTGCTGTGGGCTGTGGAGGAGCCCTTGGAGAAGCCACTTCTGGACAAGAGCAGAATTCTGGAAGATAGAATCAAATCTTTTCTCCGTAGCCTGCTTTTAGTCACGAGGAGATAACAGAGGAGCTGCAAAGCCACGGTGATGGCCGTGCTGCTGCCCTGTTGAATTCCCTGCCTTTCCTGGTGCCATCTAAAGCAGAAGGGTTCAGCTTTGCGTTTGGGTGTCCGGTGGATCCTGAACTGAGGAGTAGTATTCCTGCCTTTGTA
This sequence comes from Todiramphus chloris collaris, assembly GCA_025345505.1. NCBI lineage: Eukaryota > Metazoa > Chordata > Aves > Coraciiformes > Alcedinidae > Todiramphus > Todiramphus chloris. The sequence goes on from JANVCC010000045.1 coordinate 3,684,564, forward strand.
CGAAGAACGGATGAAACTAAGGGAGCATGTGTGCACTGCAGAGCGTTGATTCTTTGGTGGGGGTGCAGCCCTGCTGACCATAACCACGCTGACCTGTGAGGTGAGAAAGCTGGGCAGGGTCCAGAGCTTCTTCTCGAGTGCGTGTGCTGATGAAATTCCCTTTCTGCTACATTATCCTACCAAAAAAACCCCCCAAAAAGTAAAAGTGTCCAGAACCCCCTCCCAAAGAACGCAGAAGACTTTGACTGTGGAGCTGTTCCAGCCATCGGATTGAAAGCATCCGTGGAGAGCTGAGATGCTCATAGAGGGGCCCTTTAGCGGAGGCTGGACTCGCTTTCTGCCCGTGCCCACGTGCGAGCGAGTACGCGGGCTGGCTGCCCGCAGGGTCTGGCGGTGCCAGCTGGGCTTCGCTTCCACGTTTCCCCAGCTGCCCGCGGCGGTTGCCGCGCTCACGGCGCGGTTGCCGCTCCTCGGTGTTTTGCGCGCTCCGGTGAGGGTTTGCCGGGCGCTGGTGGGGTTTTTGTTCAGCGCTCGAGTCAATCCGGGTGTAGCTTGGGCTAAGTAGGTGCCAGGGGTTCTTTTTTAAAGGCATCTCTGCCGCTGCCGTGTGCCACATCTGAGGAAAAAAAGCATCTTCAGCGTTGTCTTGGGGGAGTTTTGTGTTCATGGAACAAAAGTTAGGGCTTAACGCTCGCGTCTCTGTTAAGACCACGCGTCGTAGAAGGTTTTCATCTCAGAGCAGAGGTTTTCTGGCAGGGGGTGTGAGAGGATGGTTGGGAACCTTGGGAAAGCAGGGGTCTCCTACCGGAGACGCTGCCCGAGCGCTGCGCCGTGTGGGGAGGAGAGGAGAGGTTGGCAGGCGCTGCGTGCAGAGCCCAGTCCTCGGGCAGTGCCCGCAGCAGTGCGGTACCCATAACTGGAAGCTGTCAGGGGTTTCTTTTCTTTTGTCGTTCGGGGTTATTTTTATTTTTTTTTTTAATTATTATTATTTTTCTTTTTTATTTGAAGACAGGAAGGCTTTGAGGATGGCCTCTGCATGGTTCCTAGTGTGTGCTGTGTGCTGGGGGGCGGGGGTTTGCGATACCTGGGTTTGCTCTAGGCTCCTTGAGGTGTGTTGTGGTTTTTTTTTTGGCTAGCATGTCTTAAATCTTCAGGCTTTGAAACCGCTTTATAGAATTGTGTTGACTTTTTTTTGTTCTGCTGTTGTTCAGTTGCACAGAGTTTTATATATATGATGTACTAGTTTGAACGTTCATTCTCTCTGTGAACAGGGTTGAGATTATTCATTGTAGTTAAAAGAAAAAAAAAAAGTTGTATTCTAAAACTCCCTTTATAAACCTTGTTTGTATTCTGTTGCAGTGTTACCAGATGGCCTTATGTACGTCACAGTGTTTTGTGATAAGTACAGTAGCACATTTAATGCTTATCTTCCCTCCCCCTCCCTCTGTTTTTATAGCTGAGAAGTGTATTCTTAATATTAAAGATGAATAAACGGGGAAATTCTGGCAACCTGTCCAGTAAGGATAGTGGTTGTCTCCTCTAATATATATTAGGACAGCTGGAATGAAGCTGGGGCTGAAATGACTCTGGCTGGGGACTGTACCAACTGGAGGCTTTGTCTTGGGGCCGCTGCGACTCTGAGCGAGCCGCTGGCCGAGCCGCCGCGCACGCCGGGAGCTCGCAGGTCAGAGTGGAGCTGTTGGCTTCACTGCAGCTGGTTTCACTTGCCCCGGCCGAGAGTCTGGGCTTTGCAGCCTTTTGTCCGTGGCTCACAGCTGGGAGGGAAGGTCAAGTTAAATTTTAGAGGACTCCAGCAGCCCGATCAGCTGTGGAAACGTGTGACAGTGTCGTTCTGTTTGCTTTTCAAGTGCACGTCTGTTTTGGAAAGTGACTTTCTGATGCCTTTAGTGTTTACTCTGCAGTGGAATTGTGGGGCCAACCCGGGTGTTTATCTTAAAGCAGCTCTGCCCGGGGCAGCCCCGCAGCCCTCCAATGTGAACTTGGGACTGGATTCCCTTTTCCTTTCTTGTGATTCCAGTAGAACCCATCAGTGGTTACAAATTACATTGAAAGCAACAGAAATAACATTGTCAGTGACTCTTTCCAGAACAGAATTGCATTTAAAATATATACACACACACACACATATATATATATAGTACCAAGTCGAGACAAAGCAAGTTATGTTGTAGTGAGTGTCTGAACTTCCTACACTGGAGACTTTTTCTAGACCCGGTCTTTTAGAGACAACTGTAACCTTGCACCGCTTGGGTGCTCTCCTTACAGTTGGCTGAACTTGCCTGGGAGAGAATAGCTTCTCAGTCTAACTTTTTTTGACAATAATACCTTATAATAAGAGTATCTTAATGCCATTGTGTTTAAAAAACAAAAATATATATATATATAAAATGCTGGTATGTAATGCAAGTACATAAATAGCCAAAGTTTTCAGTAATTGTTCAGTGTTAACTAAATTTGCTTTTATTTAACCTTCCAAGATAACATGTTAGGAAGACCTTCAGCGTGTTGGTATGGAGAAAAAAAAAAGAGTCTGATCAACTCGATGGTAGATCTGCGGCTCCCTCAACACCCTTCAGGTTTGAATGCAGTTTGGAGGAGAAGTTGTAAGGTGCAAAAACTTCCTCTGGAGGAAGCTCCCCGTGCTAACGACACTGCAAAGGGAGGCTGCTTTTCAGGAGGGGTGTGTTGCCAGTTGTTCTTCAAACGTCACGAAGGTCTTTCCTGAGAAATCAGGTGACTTTTCTAAAGCTTCAATTTTTGTGCAAAAAAAAAAAAAAAAGAAAGAAAAAAAAAAAGATAAATCAATGTATTGCAATCTTTTTTAAAAATGGGGTGGGAATAGTTAAAGAAAACTATTTTATGTAAGAACTGACAGAGGGATTTGCTTTGTATAATGCAGGCTGGCTTTAAAAAAGCATTGTAGCAAATTATTCAAGTCAATCATATGTTAATAGTTATGTGCAACCAGACATGCAAAACAATTGTATTTTTTTAAATAAATATTTTTAACAAAGTTTCTGCTCTTTTGACCATTGTTTGGTTTGGGGGCTGTCTTTTTTTTTTTTTTTTCAGTAGAGGAAATAGAAAGTTACAGCTGCAGGGCAGCTCCTTGCACCCAGAGATGGAGCCGGCGCCGCTGCTGCTTCGGGAGTTGCCTTTTTGCCAAATCAGGTGCTGTTCTCTGCTGGAAAATGGCTATTCTAGAGCTAGTGCTGATAGCAGAGTGGAGCTGTGGAGCATCCAGCACGCAGCCAACAGCAGAAATGCCCTGTAGCTGCCTCTGCCCCCTCTGCGAGGGCCGTGGAAGGTTCTTTAGTAGCTGACAGTCCCTGGTGAGATGTGCCTGCAACGTGAGGAGCCTGCTTTCAAAATAAACTCCTGACTGTATTGTTTCGGGCTCATTTCCTCTCTATGGGGATGGAGAGAATGCTGTCATGGTGGGAGGGGCTTTATTAATGACAGACTGGGGGCTTTTGCTGCAAATGGGTTTTACAGTATGTGCCTTCTTCATCCTGGGCGTCGCAAGGAGAGTAACAGTGGCATCCTGCGGTCCGAGAGCAGAATTACAGCAGGGACTGTGCTGGCGTGAGGCAGGAGGGCTCCTGACGTCCCTGGATGAGCTCAGCCCAGAATGCAGCTGCATTTCCCTCCTCCCTGCACTGAAGTTACACTCTTGAGACTTTTTTTTTCTACAGAGCTTGTGAAGACAGTGTATGGAAGGTAAGATCAACCGCTTGGAAAAACACAAACGCTAAGAGCAGCTTCAGTCAAGCAGGTGTTGGGAGGGTCTGATTTTGCAGGGTAGACCTGGTAAAGGTAAGAACTGATGGTCTTGTCCAGAAACAGCTTAAGCTACCCGAGTCCAGTCATGCCCAGAATCTAGCAATCAATCACCTTTAATTAAACATCGCTTTATATACACAGGTACATATGTACATCCACAGACAGCAGTTACAGCCAAACGTACGTGTCCGATCACTCACTGAAGAAAGAGATGCTTGCAGCTTTATGCTCCTCTACAGCCAGTCCTTTCTTGGTGGCTTGCCGTGGGTCATGCGGGGTTACGAGAGTACCTTACAGAAGGCACCAGGTAGAGTGAGTATTGCACAGAGTAAGCAGCTGGAGGCTGGCTCCCAAATACCTCAGTTTAAGCTTCGACTGGAAGCTCAAAACAAACCCCCCCTCCTAAAAGACACTGCAACTGGAGCAGCTAAACTAGTGACTCAAAGCAAAAACAAACCAGCACGACTCGTTCTTGACTCTAAAAAAAAAATAATTAAAAAATAACATAAAAAAGCTAATGATTTGAATAACCAAGAGGCCCTCGCATGCGGAATGAGACACCCTCCTAGTGAGCGGGGCTGATGCTGGGAGTTGTACAGGAGTCAACTGTGCAAATACAGACAGGTCCTGCTACCGTCGGTGGGTGCTACGGTGTTGGGTCCCCCCCTTTGGAGGTGCACGTGGAGGGGACAGCTGCTCGAGGCTGTCCAACAGGAATGAATTCAAACCCAGTATGGTGCTGGAAATTGTAGGGGCTTCTGTACATCGCAGGCCAAGAGAAAACCGTGTCAAGTCCAATGTCTTATCCGGGAGATCTTCAGCCAACCTCTGGCACCAAGAGAACCTCGCCCTTCCCCCCCTGCCCTCCTGAACGGGTAGGGAAGTTCATTTGCAGGGGCGAGTGTTCTCCCCTGGCCCTGCCACACGGACCCAGGGTCCCTCTGACGCTCAGTCTGTTGCGGAACGTGTGACGTGGGGCAACTTGTGCTCAGCTCGACGCCGTGGGGGAGGCTGTTCCCTTGATTCGGACTTACCCCAGCTACTGTGCTTTTGATTGCAGAAAACTTCATGATTCCGTCGTTAAATGTGAAATCATCCATTGTAGTAATGCTCAATTTTGTGTTGGTTTATTGCTTGTCTAGGGCTTGGCCGCCTCGTTAGCGCTGGTACTGCCCGGTGTCGTCCATCGCTGCCGGTTTGTCAGGAGAGGCCTCGTCCACCTCTGCAAAATCAGCATCAGAGGTCTCAGCCGAACGGATCGGTACCAGAGAGCTGCGAGGGAATGAGCACGAGCTCTCCCAAGCATGGATGGTCCTGTCCTATCCCGCACCCACCCCATGAGCTTGAGGGCTTGTCTGGTGATGGAGGAAAGGCTTCCAGTTCCCTGGACACGTTCCCTGCCTGTCTCCCAGTGCTCCTGTTACAAGCAGCATTAGGGCACCGAGAGCAGACACTGGCAAGAAAGCCGGGAGCAGGGAGGCTCTGAGCAGCTCAAGAGCCCGACAGCTGCCCGGGGCTGGCAGCCCTGCTTCTTCCCTGGGCTTGAGCCAGGGAAGGGTGATGGGAAGCTCGTGCAGCCTGTGCTGGGAGGACTGGCACCCGCTCGCTCCGCCGTGCTCTCACGGCCGCCCTCCCTGCGCTTTATCCTTCCTCTCTCAGCCACTGACCCTTCCTAGTTTTTCTTTTTTTCTGTTGCTCCAACAGAAAAGAAATCAACCCTTGAGCTGTGGCTGCCAGGGCTCTGTGGGCAAGCCAAAGCAGGAAAAGGGGACAGGAAGCAGCAGTAAAATGAACATTTCCTTGCATTTTGCTGGAGTGCTGCTGCACCCTGGTTCTGTGTCGGTGCATCTGCCCCTCGGCGCAAAGCGGGGCTGAGCGCTGGGGCTTTCTTACCTGCCGAGGGCTTGGGGTACATCCTGTGGAAAAACAGCAGCAGAGCGTAGAAGGTAAAGGCCAAGCCTCCAAAGATCATCCCACAGACCAGGAAACTGTAGCTGCCCTGATCATGTATAATCTGCAGGGGGAGTGAGAAAAGAGAGAGAAATGCACAGACATGTCACGACAGGGTTCAAAGATTTGAGTCAGGAAGAGCGTTGCCGTTCAGCAGCTCCCGGGGAACGCAGCCCTTTTTTTGCCAGCAGCTGTGCAAACCCAGGGCTCGGGTTTGTAGGGAGAGGGTGCAGTTCCTGGCACGCCTTGTCTCCACTTACCGATCCCACCAGTAACTGCAGCACCATCTCTCCAATTCCAGCGCCGGTCACCAACACGGTTGTGGCACAGCCTGCAGAGAAACAGCACGGGTGATGCTGGAGCAGCCACAGCCTCTCTCACCCACCCTCGCCCAGCTCTCTCCAGACAAGCTTTACAACGCTCATGTTTGTTCCCAGCTAGCCCTGAGAACGCCTCTTCTGACCTGGAGTAGGGCAGAAGGGTAAAAGTTTAAGCCAGGAAACCATCTCGTGTTCTGTCACCGGTCTCTGGTGGCAGAGGTGATGTTGCTTCTTGCTGGAAAGATTTTTACTCTTCTGTCTGGCTGCCCCAGAGATGGAGGTTGGCAGAGGCCTCCTGTTCGAGCTGGCCAAACCCAAGGCTTTTCAGTTCACTGATAATCTGGATGATGGTTTCAAAACCAGCTCCCTTCAAGCCTCAAAAGCAGATCTTGTCCATCCCCGAGAGCTCGAAAGCTGCAGGAAACTAAGAACCAGCCTGGGCCCAGCCTGGGGAAGTTATTAGTGCAATGAAGCCAGGATTTGTGCAGCTGGTTCTCTGACTCCAAGCTTCACTCAACGCTGTATTCAAAGGCAGAGCTTTTGCCCAGCCTCTCAGGCATCCCCGGGGAGGGAGGTGCCACGTGCGATGCTGCCTGAGCTCTTGTCTTGAGCACCCGCCGGCTTTCCAAGCCTGCCCGGATCTCAGCTCACCTCTGTACTGCAGGATGTCCTCGGTGTAGGCCAGCATGCTGGGGAAGGTGCTGCTGAGGAACAGCCCCAGGGATGCTGTCCCCACGAACAAGAAGACAACGCTGTAGGAGAAAATCAGGAGCAGGAGGAAGGTTATCAGGACTCCAACCTGTGAACGACACGCACAGAGTCAGGAGGAAGGGAAGGGCTCAGTTGCAATAGGCTCTAGATTTTATTTTTATATATATATATTTATTTATTTATTTATTTTATTTTTTGGTGGAAGACAGTCTGGAAAATAAACTATACTAGAAGAAAAATAAATCACAGTCTAAAAAAAACCAAAGCAACTAGCCCACTAAAATGCACCTGCCTTTACAGCAAAGAATTTGGTCCATTTATAACAGTGACCATATACAATTTGTCTGGCTCAGCTTCATCGGGTAGAGACTCGAGATCGTATCTGGAAAAAAAAAATGCCTTTTCTCTACAGCTTTAAATGCAGCAGTACTGCTGCTGCCATGAGAGCCACATCTCCCCATCACTCATACACTTTATTCAGCAGGTGAAAGAATTAATTCCCTCTCAGAAACCAGTCACAGCCGTGAAGCCAAAGAGCCACTGAATTTAACCAACCAGCAAAACCACCCGAGCTGCCCAGAGTCAGCAGAGGGAGCTCTGTGGTACCAGCTCCTCCATGAACACAGGAGCTGGGGAGAGGCTAAGGGAATGGAGTCTGGGGCCAGTTCTGGGCTCCCCAGTTCAAGAGGGGGGGGCAACTACTGGTGAGGGTCCAGCTCCTGCCTCGCCTGCCTCCTGGCTGGAAAAGCCATCACCCCAAGCCTTCAATGCGCATTCCTGGCTGGAAAAGCCATCACCCCAAGCCTTCAAAACCTCCCCGTGAGAACTGTCACCCCTGTTCTCTCACACCCTCTGTATAGAGATACATAGATATATACATACTCTCTCTATAAATATATATATGTGTATATTCTTGGCCTTGCAATATTAACTGTGAAACCTGCTACCAAAATAGCCTCTGCTTTAAAGAAACTGTAAATGAATGGCCTTCTCACTTCTTGTCTTCCTTTTTTTTTTTTTGCAAGAAGCGTGAAGGGGAACAACCCCCACCCCGCTGTCTGCCGCAGCCTCGCGTGCATCTTTCGCCCACGTCCTTAAACGATTCCATCCCCTGTCTTCCAGTGACTTTTATTAATTTAAGCAGCCTCACACCGCACTGGGTTCTTTGGCAGCTGCTGCTGAGCTGCCTGCCCTTCCCCACGGCTGACACACTGGGCACTCGGGTGCCCAAGTAAATAAAGTGGGCAGGCGCTTCCCGAGGGGCTTTCGGAGAGCTGAGTAACGGAGGAGCGAGCTCAGAAAGGCAGCGCAACCACGGCGCAGGTCTCGGGCACCCCCACCAACGGCCGCCAGCCTCGTGGAAGCGAGCAGGAGAAAGCCAGCAAAAGCCTTACCACGTTGATGAAGACCATAGTAGCCGGCTTCATTCGGTAGGACACGGGGATGGAGATGAGCCTGCCCAGGGTGATGAAGCCCCAGAAGAGGCTGGGCAGGTACCCGGCCACTTTATGCACTACGGAGAGAGGCTCTTCCACTGCATAGCTGTAAACGAAGCCCGAGTACTCTCCCTGCAGGGGAAACAACAGCGCCCGTCACACCCAGGTGATGACCACCAGGCTTTGCAGCTTCAACTTCAGCCTGTCCATAGCTGAGCCCACCCATGGCTTCGCTACCAAACCTCAACACACCTCCTTCCCCAGGGGCTGCAGCTGCAGGCAGGCTTCCACCAGCAGCAGAACACAGGAGTTAAGCTCTCCGAGGAGGGCAGGACCCAACAGCACTGCTGGGTCAAACGCTCGCTGAGAGCCTGTCTGCAGAGCTGCTCTCCTCCCTAGGGGCTGCCTTGGCCTTTTGGAACTGTGCAGTCACAGAACACGCCACGTGAAGAACCTGGAGCTATCATCCTTGACGATGGAGGCCCGGGAAGGTTCCCGTGTCTGAGAGTTGCTCTGTGTAACCCCACTCGTCTTTAACACCCAGCAGTATCCTACCCCGAGGGGACTGAGACGGAACTGTGGAAAGCAAAGGGAACAGCAGCTTGCCAGCCCAGAGCGAGCCTCCCTCGCCCAGGCAGAAGTGCTACACACGGTGAGCTGCACCATCCCCACGTGCTCTCATCTGGGGTTTTGAGGGCTCAGGAGACCCACCAAACACAGAGCCACCTTTTCTTGTGAAATGAAATGAAGCTGCTCTTGCCTCTCGGCTGAAATGAGAAGAGACCTTCACTGCATACAGGCAGAGAGCATCTCACCTCCAGCTCCCAGCTGGCCAGGTCAGTAGCAGTAGCAAGCTCGCTGCAATGCCACCAAGCCTAGGAGAAGCCACAAAACCCTCCCAAGAAGCAGGGCACGTATGAACCTGACTACGAACGAGCTACCTGGGGACCCAGACTGCTGCACTGCAGACCCTCAGGTCCAGTCCACCGGGTCTGGGCCGTTACAAGGGAGCTGGAAGGAAGAAAAGCCATATAGCTTTGCTCAGACAAGATCCCTCTATCAGCTGAACTCACCACAATCCCATCAGTCATGAAGAGAACGAGAGCCCCAGTGATGTGCACTGCGAAGTAGGTGTAAGAAGCCCCTCTGAAGTTTTTGGTTTGGCAGCAGCTAAATAAGTCATCATGACCTGTTGAGAAACAATGCAAAGCAAACTTAGCTAGAATGTCCCCCCTGGGGCTGGGTGGCTGCCAGCCCACAACGGGGATTTGTTTTGCACTCTGCTGCATGACAGAGATTCCCAGAGGATGGTGGACAAGCTGGAGCACTGCTAACCTCTGCTGGCACAAGCTCTGCCTTTGCCTACCCTCTAAGCTTTCAGAGGGAAGATGGATACACTAAAGGGCTGCTGTCAACCGACTGGGATCCTAGCTCTCCATGGTGCTCATGGCTTCTCTTACAGTAGCTGTTTGTGCTCCTCTTCCTACTCAGGAGCTCCACACTGCTGGCCGTGCTCTATAGAAACAAGCCCATTCCACCCTCATCCTCGGTATCTCCACCCAGGAGGGTCCTGCCCAGGACAGCTCACCATCCTCAGATAAATGATATTTCACCAGACAAGCCAGCTTGGGGAAAGAGAGCATCACCTCTGACCAGACCCCTGGGAGCAACAGCCGGCCAAAGCTGGGGGTCAGCACCCCAGAACTCCCGGCTCTCCCACCCTCCTGTTTCCATCACACTGCTCTGGGACACGCAAAGGGCAGGTGACAGCGCCTGGAGTCCCCTGCGGGGTGAGGCAGTTGCTCTTGCACAGCAAAGCTGGACTTCCCACTAGGTCTATGGGGAGGGAGGGATTTTGCCAGCACAGGCGTGTCTGTCAAGGATGGCAGCAGCCGGCGGCCGGCCCTCCTGCTCCGCTGAGGATCCAGCTCAGCTGCACTGAAGAGGAAGATGGAGAGCTGAAGAAGATGAAGCTTCAACAGGTTGTATGAAAATGGGCAGCTGGGTTGAGGAAGGAAACACTACCAGATGAGCACAACCTTATCAGACACCAGAGAACCCCTCTGTAAGGGACACCCATGACCCCTCCCTGCAGCACCTCACCACATCTCTGACCGCCTCCACTTCCAACATTTCCTGAAATTCCCATTTATTGCTCGGGCAGAGCCCCCCTCCTCTGTACCAACACCAAACGCTCCTCTGATAACCCTCAACTATAATGACTTCTGAGATTCGCTCTGGAGCTGAAGAGTTCAGGGTGATAACATTTCTCCTGGGTAGCACAGAACAATGTCACTATTGTCCCCGAAGCAGGGCGTAGTCACAAGTTCAAGAGCAAACTACTGCTAGAGTTTAACTTTTTCCCTCAAACAAGGGTGCTGTCCTTATTCCTTTTGGCTTTACACAAACCAGCGTGCTGCAGCACAATGGGCATCTTTAAACCAAACCCTCAGCAGGGTCACCTCAAAACCTGACCGAAACCAGAAGGGAGCAAAGGAGCACAGCTTCCAGCTGGGCTTGAATGCCTTGGGAGCCCAGGTTTAGTTTTAGGGCAGCAGGGAGTGCTGGCAGCAAGACACTAATCTCTGTTTGGGGGTTACGTTCCCATCTAATCTGAGTGCAATTGGGCACCAAATTGTCTCTTCTGGGCACTCGTGGGTAACGTTCACAGGCACGTGCTGGAGCTTCCTCCGACAACAGCCACGGATCGCGCTCGTTACGCTCAGTGGGGACACTCAGAAAGAGGGCTTTTTGCCCCCCTGCTCCCCCCCAGGTTGTTCCAAGGCCATGAGAGGGGTGACCCCAGCTCACCTCCTGCTGCCCGGGGTCTCTGCGGGGCGGTGGCGAGCTCGTCCTTCTCCACGGGCCGCGTCTCCATCGCCAGCTCGTCGGCCGAGAGCAGCGGGTGGCTGCTGCCGTTGGCACACGGCACCATCCGCTCCTTGTACAGCAAGAGGAACACCGCGATGGGGACCGGCAGCTGGGGAGGGGCAGAGAGGGGCAGGTAAGTGCACAAAATACGGTGTCCCCCCCGTCCGGCAGCCTTTGGGGAAGCCACGCTCGGCCTCTGTGATGGAGGTGCCTGAATGAACCTCTTGGGAGCAAGAAGAGCGGCTGGCGATGGGGTAAGGGGCTGCTGCAGGAGGGATGGAGCCTTGCTAGGAGAGATTGTGTGTGTGTGTGTGGGGGAAGCAAGTTAAGAACAAAGCCTTGTGATCCAGAGCGTGGCTGCAGTGTCCCCTGCCAGTGCCTGTGGGCTGAGGACCATTCACCTGGGCTGGGGGACAGGGACAGTGGAGCAGAAAGCACCTACGTAGAAGCCTCACTGCAGCAGCTTCAAGAGCAAAATGGTCTGGTTTCCAAGCATTTGGCCCCTTCTGCCCAAAGAATAAAACAACAAAGTAGCTTTTACCTGTAGAGAGCAGAAATGTTTTAACAGGAGACCTGTAGCTGAAATGCTTCGTGAGGGAAGTGCAAGCTGCCCCAAGACCTGCTGTGCTCGCCTCCAGCCATTAGCAGGGGTTGCTCAGCATCCCGCAAGAGATGAGCTGGTGGTTCCCGGGCCAAGGACAACAGCAGCACTACAGCCCCTGGATACAGCTCTGCTGAGGGACCAGGCACCAGAGAGCAGCAGGGCTCCAGCCGTTGCCCTCTCGGCCGCCTCGCATCTCCCCACACAGCCCGGGATGCTGCTGCGCAGGCTCCCAGCACACACCAGTCCCACCAGCGCCGTCAGGGCCGGCTGCCCGGTGCTAACGCTCACGGGGACTGCGGGCTCGTACCTGGCCACCAGATCCATCGCCCGGGGGCTGCAGCATCGGGCCCCCGGCACCATGGTCCCCCATTGCCACCATGGTCCCCCACTGCCACCGTGGTCCCCCATTGCCACCGTGGTCCCCCACTGCCACGTGCCTGGGGATGAGCCTATGCCCCGCGCACGCCCACAACTCACTGGTGCCTACGAGCCCAGAGGGACTTTTGGGGTTTTTTTTTTTAATGGAGAGAAAATAGAGGGAAGCAAATGAAGCTGGGTCTGCCCCTCGCCAGCCCTCCCTTCTCCTCCCACTGCAACCAAGTGGTGTTTATTCTGCAACAAACTGGGGGAGAAAGCCAGGAAATCCTAAGTGACAGCTCACCCTCCAGCCGCCGAGCGCTTGTTTTCTCCATGTCTGAGAGCAAGTGTGAGCTCTAGCTCCAAATTTCCTGCCTTTTGTTGGATCATAACATGATTTAAACGTATGGAGAATTCCCCCCCGCCTGCCTCTCTTGCCTGAATTCATTTATGAGGACTTCATTGTTCTGGGAACAATGGGAATAGGAACAGTTAGTTCGGTCCCATAGAAGAAAAATGCATTTGCTTGATAGTTCTAATCCTTCCGGAGGTCAGGACCAGATTTTATTCTTCTAAACTGCAGATTTTGCAAAAAAAAATTACCCAGGCAGAGGGATGGGCCATACAGATAACGTCTCTGGGCAGTCCCAGCCTTAAGGAGGGCTCGGAACCTATGCAGGAACTGGACCCAGCTCCAGGGGCCCCCAGCTCCCAGTCAGGTGTGTCCCTGCTCCCCGGATCCTCATCTCTAAGGCAAGCAGGTTCTTTTTGCTTTACCCAGGCTCTGCTACCTTGAAGCTGGCAGAGCCTTGGGTGCACGAGTGCTCTGACCCCACGAGCCACAAGCACTGGCTGTTTCTGGTAGGAAATGCCCAAAAGCTGCAGACTCTCCCACGGTCACGTGCAGCCCTCGCCCAGGGGATACCCCACGCCAAAGCAAGCTCAGGAAAGCAGAGAAAAAGCAAAGGATCAGGCTCGAGAGAAAGCGAGAACCAGCCGTGAGCCACAGCCCCTAAAAGAAGGACGTGGGTCCTCAAAGCATCTCCCTGCACGGCACCATCCCCAACCACACAAAGCTGGGCACCTCCAGTCCCCATCTCTGCCCAGCCCTCCCTCTCGAGCAGGGATCTGCTGGGCTAACCCTCTGCTCAGGGGTTTTCTTCCCAGGGCAACTCCGCTTTGCAGTTTTTTGGCAGAAGACTTTTCTTTTTTTCCGAGGGGGGACCCGAGCACCCCGCTGGGAGCCTGGGCAAAGGTGGCAGCGAGAGCCCCACTGCCAGGACCCAGCGCTACCGAATTGGCAGCGATGTTCCCCTGCCTCTGGGTCCCTTTGACCCCTGTTAGCAGCTCTGCAAGCTGCTGCCTCACGCTGCTGAGCGTGGCTGCAGTCCAGGCTCCTGCCCTCCAGTTGTTAGTTGGGTCTCTCCCCGCAGGAGAGGGGATGGTTCCCTGCTATTGTATCCAGGCTGCTTTTAAGCAACCTAAGCACAATGGAGTGTCCCACGCTTCCCCTGGGAAACCACCTTCCGGACAAACACATCCCTCTCGGAGGAACATTTCCCTGGTTTCCAGCCCCTTGGAACGGGCTGGGTGCTGATGAAATTTCCGTTCTGTGGGAAACTGAATTTTCAACTATGTTTTTGTTGCAAATCTGGACGGAAAGCCAGAATTTTCTCTTAGAATGAAAAAATGTGGCCGGGAGTCATCCAAGCACTTCATTCCGACAGTGTCGAGCCACTTCATTTTGCTGAAGCAAAAACATTTTGCTTCAATAACATCGGGACAACTATTCTGTCAGCTCTACACGTTGTGCGCACGCCAGAGTCAAATTGAGACATTTCCACTTTAAACAAAGCAAGAAACCAAAATGAATCACTTCAGCTTGTGCCATGTCAGAAAACACGCAGCCCTGCGAAAACTGGGAGGGAAACGGGGGTTTTTTTTGACCATTTTATAACAAAGTTGCTGGTCCTGGTTTCCATTTCTATAGTTTACTCACTTCATCCACTGCCCTGGGGTTTTCCATACCAGCTATCACCATCTTTCTCCGACGTTTACACCTTAAAGAAGGGTCAGGAGTTTTGGAGCACCGAGCGTGCAGAGATGCACGAGCCCAGCTCACGCTGGGCACAGCAGGACTCGGCCCAGGGTCCCATTCTGCTCCCAAAATGCCCACGGGGCACTGCTAGAAGAAGAGAGGGGTCTGGCGACCACCCTCCCCTCGGTGCCACGGGCACCGGACACGTCGCTGTGCTCAAAGCGGAGGCGAAAGGCTGCCTCCAGAACTAAATTAGCTCGCTCAGGATGGACTGGCTAAATAGGTAACGCTCCGGTGTTAATTACCAGTCCATTTCCCAGGGCACAGGCAGAGTGGGAGGTAATTAAAGCTGGCTTCTCCTCCCAGGCAGGCAGCGTTCCTTCTGGTACCGCTGCGAAGAAACCCACTGCAGCACCTGCCCTGCTCCTCCGCTCGCATCGGCCCCGGGCTAATGAAAGCCCCTGGGCAAGGTGCACCGGGGATGTTTTAGTTCTCCAGCAAACGGGGCGACCAGGAGCACGAGGAAAGCCGGTCCCCTCGCCCAGTGGGGCGGTGGAAGAGCAGGGGCTGCTCGTGGGGCTGGGACGGGGAGCGGGAGCACGGAGTGCTCTGGAAGAAGGGCACCAGCTCAACTTGCACGGGGCAGGGGCAGCACTTACGTTGATGAGGGCCATGATCCAGAAGGCGTAGGAGACGCGCGTGACCACCATGCCTTTCATGGGCAGGTCGTAATGGGACAGGTTGCCCGGGTGGTGTGGGACCAAGGACTTGCGGATGTGAGGGAGGTTGCTGGAGGCGTTGCCCGTGGAGTTGGAGAGGATGCAGTTGGTGTCCGAGAGGAAGGGGTCAGCGATCAGTGGGCTTAGCAGCGCTCCGAAGCCCACGAAGAAATGAAGGGCCTGCAGGAGATGAGACGCAAGCAGAGCAGGGGGTTTTACTGCTCTTCTCTGCAGGGAAGGTGGCCAAACCCCTCACTCCTCTTCCTCAGAGGAGGAAGCACAGCCAGAGGGGAGGTATGGGCTTCACGCTCACCTGCAGGAAGATGGCCGAGTCCTTCTGGTAGATCTTCACCAGCTGCATGTTGGAGATGGTGTCGATGCAACCCATGGCCAGTCCCGCCACAGCCATGACCACAGCCAGGACCACCACATTGTGGCACAGAGGGATGATAGCAAAGACCAAGGAGATGGCCAGCGACGAGGCAAAGAGGGCAAACAGGGACTGAGCCAACCTGAGGCGGGGAAAGAGGAAAGACAGGACAGAATTACTGCCATGGAGCGGTCTCTTCACCGCAGCCCTGCCTCCTGTTCCCAGCCCCAGGCCAGGCGGTGGCCCAGGCATTAGCAGGAGATGCACACACAGGCTGTAGCCCAGACTAACGTGGCTCCAGCACACGCTCTTCTGGCAAGACCAGGCAGATGCTGCACACCCTGCACTCCCCTTGCTCCACCTCCCAGCCCTGGCCAGCCTAGGGCACTGCCTCTCCTGAGCGGAGGGTGATGCCTCCAAGAGACCGATCTTCCACACAGCTTTCCTGGAGAAGAGTGACCATCCAAAGAGTAACCATCCCTTCAAACCTGTGCTCTGCACATTTCAAGGCAGAATAAGGCCCGAGAACCTTCCCTTGTTAACTGGGCAAACCTGGGAGCAGAAAGGGACATGGGTACGTGGAGGTGAGGCCACATCAGGACATTTGAGCAGCTCCAGGACACTTCTGCAGGGCTGTATTGCATGAGCAGGCACAAACACTGCTGGGCAACCCCAGCTCCTGGCACAGAGGGAACTGCTGGCACCAACATCACCTGCCTGCATGTCCTGTCCTGCCTCACTGGGAGCCTGGCAGCTCCCTCTCTGTGCCCTGAGCCATCTCTGTCCTGGCAGCATCATCCCCTCGCTGGGGTGGGGATGCAGCACCGCTGCTGTTCCCAGGGCAGGAGGATGCTTTCCAACCCAGACAGTCGGTCAGAGAAGCCCAAGGGGTGCGGGTGGTAGAGGCAGAGCCAGCACGTTACAGACCCAGCCTGGCAGCGGCACACACAGCCCCGGTGTCAGGGTGAGCCGGGCAGAGAACGGTGCCCGGGCTGGCACTGCGCAGGGAGAAGGAAGGAAGGAAGGAAGGAAGGAAGGAAGGAAGGAAGGAAGGAAGGAAGGAAGGAAGGAAGGAAGGAAGGAAGGAAATGGGGACCAGACAGCAAATCACTGAAACCTGCAGAAAGATGGGACTATAAAATCACAGCAGAGAGCAGGCACATCCCATCCCATCCCGTCCCATCCCGTCCTTTCCCCACCTTGGGCTCCCAGTAAAGGCCCACAGCAAAGCCCAGCAGTTTGCTGTAATGAGCTGCTAATTAGCAACTGGGTCTGCTGCAGGGGGGGATGTGGGGCACACAGCCATCTGCCTGTCCGCGGGGAAGGGCTGGCACTGCACCAGTATGTCCCCAGCACAGACACCAGTAACGCCTGCGGCTCTCTGTTTCATGCTCTGCACAGAGCAGGAGGAGAAGCCTACGAGGAGGTGCAGCAGAAAGCTCCCAGCTCCCCTGCCCTGACTGCTCGTCCAGAACGGCCTGGCTTTGGCCATGTCACGGAGTTTCTGCGTGGCCCTCATTCATCTGCACGCCCGGAGTCGTTTGGCCCTTCCACATCCTGCTCGCTGCTTACACCGCGCTCCAACCGCGGCGAACGCAGCGGGCCAAGGGCACATCTCCTTTATTCTCCTGCCCGCTGGCACAAGCCCGGCCGTGCCAACGCCTCAGTGTGTTCCCAGCCCCCAGCCCAGCCTCGCTCACCCATCAGCCAGACCCTGCTGGAGCCGCCAGGGTTTTGCAAAGCTGTAACTACTGATCCTCATCTGACAGCAAAACGGGGAGCCAGCGTGGGATTTCTGGGGGAGGGAGGGAGCAGAGCGAGATGTGCACAGTCACGGCAGGAAAAACAACCAGCAAATGAGAAAGAAGCAGCTTGGAGCCTGGAGAGATGAGGCTGCACTCTCCAGGGTACAGCCGGAGGGAGAGAGGCTGAGGTACCAGCAGCTGGTGAATCTGAGGCTGGGAGTGACTGGGAAATGGGGAAACGGGGCCGAGATGTCCCAGAAACGCCTCTTCTCTGCCGCAGCCCGAGCAAAACAACCACAGCATCGCTTGTGCTTGGCTGGGGAGCACGGTCATTACTAGAGTTAAACATTAATGGCAGATGATGTTATGTCCTTAAAAAGCATGGTGAAAAAAAAAAAAATTAAATAAAAAAACAAAATTCACCTTGCTTTTCCCCAGCGAGGCAAAGTTCCTGCCTTCAGGCAGATGTTAATGCCACAACTGCACCCCTCTGCAAACCCTGGCAGCCCACAGCCCCGGGGGGCACGTGGCCCTCTCGCCCCTTCCCCTGCCTCTGGCCTTAGGAGGACAGAGATTTCCAGCTTCCCCCGACGGATCCCAGGCTGTGGTCGAAGGACAGACGCTGCTCAGAACCAACCAACCAGCCAGGGGATTTCTTTAGGAACCAGCCCCTTCCAAAGCATCCTTAAATGAAGTACCCCGTGACTTCCAGAGGGGGTCTGAACCCCTTGTCCGGGTGATGCGATACCAGTGCACCCCTCCAAAGGGCTTAAAAAGCAGCTCTAATCTCATGCCGTGGCCTGGTTTCTGACACCACTGCCGTCCCCATCACATACTGGTCCCCGTGAACAGATGCCCAGCAGAGCTCTGCTCCTGCTGTGGCTGTGCCCAGGGTAGGCTCTGCTTCAGCAGCAGGTGAAACAGCTCTTGTAATGTCATGGACTCTGCTTCAGGACCACTCAGAGGATGCCCTGGCTCCGTCACGAGGCTTGAGGGAAGGTCTGCAGCTCACTCCCCCCCCCAAAAAGGTTGAGGCTGATTGCCTCCAAAGGAGCAAGGTGGTTAATGCTGTCCCACAGTCACAGCCAGCAAAGCTTCTCCTCTCCTTCCACACAGCATCTGGACCCCCCCACCTCGGTGCTCCTGGTGCAGCAGGCACTCTTCAGCTTCCAGGAGGTTTTTTTCCTCACTCCAGAGAGCATTTTCTAAATCACTCACATCAAGAAGGAAAAAAATGATAATCAGGCAAATCAGACTTGCAAAACTGATAATCAAAAGCCTCCAGGGGACAAGGTGAGGACACGGAGGAAGGAGGCACATGGATTATCCCACATCTGCCTTGTCTCCTGCAGGAAGCACCAGCCAGGCCCGGGGACCATCGCCTCCCTCGAGGAGCTCACGCTGAAGTCCCCGTGCTCCCTGCCCCGGCAGCACCAAAAGGCTTCACCTTCCTCTGCGATGAGGAGAGCCCTGCCTGCACCAGCCACGTGCTTCAGCGGGAACCTGCACAAGACGGGAGTCTGGAGGGCAGGGAGGGAACAGGGCCATCCACTCTCGGCTGACGCGCTGCCATGTGCACGGGGGTAAAGATGAAGGAAGGGGGAAAAGGCCCCATCTCACCGGCCCTCCGGGTCCTGGTGTGGATCAAGCCCTCAAGCAGAGCCTGCTTAGGGCTCCGACACAGCCACAGACCCACCAGCCCTCTCCCCTCCTCTGCTAACACCAGTGGGACTGGCTCAGAGCTGACCTGAATGCTGGGAGAAAAAGCAAAATGTACAGGAGGGCACAAAGATGCAGTTTCTGAATTTAATACATATTTAAATTTAAAAAATAATAAAATAGGAAAGGGCGGCATCAGCTCCTGCCAGGGCTGCCTTTGCTTGAGGGATCTCTACCAACACCATGGAAGCACTAGGGCTTGAGCCAGGGCACACACCCCAACCTCCCTCACACGAGTACCCTGGAAAAAGCTGTGTTCTTCCGAAGCAGAGGTTGTAACTACAGCCAGCAAACCCCAAGCGTGAGCTAGCAGAGAGCAGCAGCCCATCATGAACCTGAGTGTCAGCATAAACCGCGTGTCTTGCAGCTACATGGGGAGCTGCTCTTCCCCCAGCTCTGGCTCTGCACCTCCCGAGAGGGCAGGGAAGGGAGCAGGCAGCATCCCCAGCTCTCCAGCACAGAGCACCGCGGGCAGCAACCGCCCGTCCACACCTCCTAGGGCAACTCCCCACGGCAAACTTTCTTCTTCCTAGAAATCTCACACGGGAGGGAATTCTGGAGCTAGATCTGGCAGCCCAGGCTCGTGCCAGGCGTTGCAGAAGGGACGGTTGCCATCATTAGGCTCCCAGTGCTCCAGGACTCCAGCTGGGCTGAGAGCAGAGATGACGACCCAGCACTCCGCAACTTCTCCGGGGAGAAGAACCAAACCATCTTTTCGGTGCCACTGCCCACTTCTGCCACAGAATCCAGTAACAACTGTGCTTTCCCTCGCGAGTCCGTCATCCAGAGCGGACAGCTCAGACCAATACGTATTTAAATCATAAACAAGCAACAAAGTCTGTGCTCCTCAGGCATTAGAAATTAAACGCAGCTTGCAGTCAGACCTCAGCTCGGCTGGAGATGCTTTGGGATCCTCGACCAGCAGCTATCCATCTCCTGACTGGAAAAGATGACCTGTCCCCTGCTCAGCACCAGCATAATTTGATTCATAAACACACAGTGTGGCCCAGAAGCAGAAACCCTTAGCAGGACAGCTTGATCTGTCCGTCCCTGAAGAGGGGATGGCACAGGAGCTCTGAGTCTCAACAGTTAAAATTCACATCCAAGCTCACGTTCGTGTAGCGTTGCCCCCAGTAACCCCCCCCCAACGCTTGCAAGCTACAAGGATCTGGAACGTGCCCTCCTGCCTGGCAGGGCTGCAGCTCCTCAGCGGGGCTCACGGACACTCTGCTGAAGCCCCGCTGCTCCAAGAGGCTGCGATCACAAACACATCCCGGATCGTAACCACAGCGAGTGACAAACACGCTCTTTTCCCCAGCCTGCTGCTGCAGGGGTGAAAGTTTGGGAGTCCCGGAGCACAAAGCCCCCAGCGGGTCTGTGCAACCTGCCGGCCAAGGGCAGGAGCTTTGGATTGGAAGCTGACAGAAGGGAACGAATTTGCATTTTCCTTCGCTGCTCCTTCAGACATATGTGAAGCAGAGTGGGGGCTGGCAAAGGCACTGCCTGCTGACCCAGCAGACTCAGGTTCGTGTCAGACCCAGGGCAAGGCTCCCACGCGCCATCCCCGCTCCTGCGCGCCCTACCTCGCACCTCCTCTCCCAGCACAGCCCGACAGGGACCAGCTACTGCTGCTCCACGGTCCAGCCAGGGGGGACTGGGACAGTTCAACCGACCAGGGTGGCACTTTCACAGGTGCTCCGATGCCACCTGTATTTGCCAACACTCTCCACAGTTCACAATACAAGAATTTACCACAATATTTGTAAAGGAGCATTTTAAAGCAGCAAAGGATTCGTGCAAGATTCTCCCGTGTACGTGTTGAACATACATCTCGGAGACTGACAGGTTACATCACTGCCTGAAGAACTAGTGGCAATGTAAATAATCAGCTGATTCTCAGCAGCTCATAGCTGTCACCAAGCCTACCATCAAACGCCTGTTTGGCGATCGTTAGGATTAAGCCATCATGCATTATTTATTTTAAACACATCCTGGAAAGAAGGCTCCGTGTAAATCCCCATGTGGCTGCGCTCGGGTCTCTCGCTGGCCCCTGAAGCCCACAGCTGGCCCCGGGCCACCGAGCCACTGCCTCTGCCACCGTCCCCCACGGCAGCAAGACCACGAGGACCGCTCGCATCTTGCCCCCTGCTTGCCCAAACTTCGGGGGAGCGTGACAACGCCTCGATTGCTGACAGCGGGGTTATTAAAACAGGATTCCAGTAATATTTTTTGTGATAAACAGTCAGGTTAAGGAAAACACCCTCCAGGAAGTTCTGGCTGCAACTTCAGGCTATCTCTGTCCTGAGCTCCAGGGAGCTGGCAGCTTTTCTCCAAGGGTACGAAACCAGCAGAGGAGAGCAGCAGCTCGCAGAGCATCTCCAGCCCCGCACCTCCCGGGAAGCCCCCTCCCTCCCTCCCTGATGCTCGGCCGGGAGGGCTCCGGACCCCGAGAAGGCTGCGGGACATCCCGGGAGAGGCTCGGAGCCCTCCCCTCGGGCAGGGATTTTCCCACATCCCAGCCCAGCGATGCAAACCCGTCGGGAGGGAGGCAAAGCTCGGGGAGTTGGGGTTGGCTGGGGCCGCCCACCCCCGGGCAGGGAGGACAGGGGATGGGAGGGGAGCCGCGGAGAGCTAAGCCCACCCGCGGGAGGTGCGATGAGTTTGCCGGGCGCCTTACGTCCTCTTGAAGACCCCTCCGAGGCAGCTGCCGAGCAGGAGGCAGAACTGCTGGGAGAAGAAGACCCAGGTGATCTGGGAGAGGGAGCTCTGGGTCTGGCAGCGCAGGTCCAGCAGCGTGGGCCCCAGGAAAGCGATGCAGAGGCCGAAGCTGAAGAAGACGCTCCAGTAGGTAAGGGTGGGCTGCAGGTTCCTCCGGAACCGCGCCGACACCCGCTCGTCCCACCACATCCTGGGCGGCGGCGCGGGGCGGCCACGGCGATGCGGTTCCCGGCCCCGGCCCCGGTCCCGGTCCCGCCGCCGCCCCGCTCCCGGCCCCGCCGCCGCCCCGCTCCTCCTTTTGCAGGATGTGGCTCCGGAGCCCGAGCGCTGGCTCCGCCTCCGGGGCCGGGGGCCACCGCCTCCCGGGGCCGGGCGGAGCGGGACCGGGATCGGGATCGGGACCGGGGCGGGTCCTCCCTTTGCAGCCCCCCGAAGCCGTCCCGGTGGATGCCCCTCCAGCGCATCCCTCCAGGGGGGCGGAAAGGAGCCCCGGCTCGCCCACCCCGCGCTCCCCTCCCCCGCATCCCCGCGGGGTTTGCATCATCTCGCCGAAAGTGGGGCAGCCCCCCCGGGAGCGGCGACCTCGCCTCGTGGTCCAGAGCCCACGGCACGAGTGATGCTGAACTACGGGCACGGCAGGGACCCTGCCGCGCAGGAGAGCGCAGCCGAGCAAGGAAGCCCAGAAATCCTCTCTGCTCTGCTGCTTGGCTCTCTCTGGGGGCTGCCGGCCCCGTAAATAGGTGCAGCCGCTCCAGACGGATGCGATTAAAGTTGCCCCTTCTCTGGATGAGAAGCACAAGATGGCTTGGGGTGGGGGTGGCGATGGTTGATAAAGTCGGAGTGGTTGATGCTTACGCAAAAGGTCTCCTCTAGAGGATGGATTTATAAATATTTCACCTACTTTAGCTAGGAAAGACTAGCAATTTTTAGAACGCTCTTTCCAGGCAAGCCAGAATCGATGGAGCTCAACCATGGCGGGAGGGCTGGCTCCGGGCTGGCTCCAGGCCTGCACACCAGGTCCCTTCCCACACTCACATGTCCGGTGACCCGTGCCTCAGGAATGCTGCTCCAGGGCTCGTAGGTGTTCATTTCCACCTGGACATAGCTTAATGTTTAGCTAATCCAAATTGCATCCGAGTCCTCATTCTTGCCTGCCTGTGGCATCTGCTGGAGTCTTCCCAGAGCTAGGGGAGCAGGATCACATCCTCTTCTCCCAGCGAGCAAAATGGCCATGGGCAATAGCCCCTGGTTGCCCCAGAGGGACAACTCCTGGGACAGGCACCTGGCAGCGCTGAGCAAACAGCACGGACACAGCTCAGCTGCCCGGGACACGGCGAGGTTGTCGCTCTGGTTTACAGGTGGGGAAACTGAGGGCCAGGAAGGAATAAAGCATTTTGCTTATGGACACCGAGTGAGTCAACAGCATGGACGGAAATTGGGTTTTATCATTATGTGATTAACCATCTTCCTTAAGAGCCCGGCTGGCAGGATGGAGGGGAGGAAGAGGCTGATGCACAGGCCTGGGAACCCAGCCTCAGGCTCTCCCTGCCAGGCAGTAACTAGCTTTGTGAGGCCACACGGCTGCAGACTACCTCAGCTTCTCTTTCCGCATCCAAAAGTGGGGACAAAACAGCCCGAGGGTGGAAGGATTGTGCCAGGAAAGGCCATTCCATCAAAATGCTGTTGGGAAGGTCGTCTCCTGTCCCTCCTTGTCCGTACGGCTCCTTGTTCATGGAGCTGGAGTGACTTGATGAAACAGCAGATCCTTACCTTCCACACACCAGGTGCCATGCCCAGAGAAAAGGACTGACCTGTGGTTCCCCTGGGCCTCATTCCTGATCTTAACGTGGATCTTGGCTCACCTTTTACTGGACTCCACTCTACTCCTGGCTTCTACTACTGCATCACCACCACTTGAGAGCACCAGCTCTCTGGGCTTTGACTTCCCCAGCTACAAAATGGCTGAGTGATGCTTTCCTCACCTTTGCAGGGTCACTGCACCCACCCCGAGATGAAAAAGCACCATCCAGACAGCAGAGGTTGCAAATGTCAGCACAGCGCCTACCCCAGCTACAGCAGCTGACCCCCAAACGCCGGTACACTCTCTTCCAGGAACGTCAGGCCGTTTTATCAGGGAGCACACAAATCATGCAAGATATGCTTGCAAATAAGAACCGAAGCGTAGGTGGGTTAGTCAGCACCAGAACACACAGATCCTTGCTGGCTCCACATACTGAAACCCAGATCCTCGGAGGTAGCTCATAAAAATGCAAGCCACAGGACTATGAGTATATGCAATACCAGAATTAGCTTCATGAGGAGGCACTTCAGGCTGTTTTCCAAACTGAGCTCGGTGTTGTACTTGCGATGAATTAAACACCCACATTTCTGCGCTTGCTGCAAAACTGCAAAGGGAAATCATGAATGAAGGACTGGCAGAGCAGCGTGAATACAGAGCCACCGCTGCTCAGAAAGACCCGGCAAACACCTTCCTTTGTTTCCCCGTGGTTCCTGGGGCAGCAGGAGGCTCAGCAAGTTTTTTTCCCCACTGTATCAGTTAATCTTTTCAGCCAGTGGAGCAATTCTCTAACGTGATCCGTCCTGTTTTGCAGTGGCTATAAAGCTTCCACCCAGAAACCAGATTTTGCTCGGATTTGCTGTTGTGATGCTGGCATCACTTCTCTCAGCCCAGTCTCCTCGCAGTGGGGAAATTCAATTCTAGTGATAGGTTTTCTAAAGGTTTCCTTGGAGCAGAACCAGCGGAGGCTCCATGGGCGGACTTGGCACAGCTGGCACCTGGGGACAGGTTCCTTCAAGGCTTTTGCCAGTGTTTGGGTTGGCAGCTGGGGCTGAGATCCCAGCCAGCAGTTTTTCCCCCGTCCCCCTCTTGCCCAGAGACCACGAAAGGCCAGTCTGGGCTGACACCCTCAGATACCCCAGCACGTTATCCCAGGAACCGCGCGTGCCGGTGCGACGGCCAAAGAGCGGCACGTGTGTTTGGAGACGGGGGCACCGCTGCCTTTCAACAGCTGTAACTCAGCCCAAAACCCCACCACCCAGCGAGCCTGAGCCCTGAATCACCAAACCTTGCTGAGGAAAGATGTGATGCTTCTTAGAACACAGAGATAACCCTCTCTACAGTTGGTTGAAGTGTTCTAGGCTGCGTATAGTGATGCTCAGCAACCCAGCGCCATCGGGCTGGGCAGCTGGAACGGCAGCACATGAGAGAGGAGTTCACCTCCTGTGCTTTGGGGTCAAGAGTTTCGAAACACGGCGTGTGATTTGGAAAGCTTGGCTCCGCTTCTAGGTCAAGCATTAGCCTGAGATCTTGGCCCAGCTATTACAGGTCTTGTAACACTTGTCTCAAAGGAGGAAGCGCTCACCTACGCATTTTCCTGCCGTCCAACTGAAATAATTCACACCCCCACCCCGACTTAGCTGGAATCAACGTGCTTCCCCCTTCACTGCTCTAGAACTGTAACAGAGCAGGGTGGGCTGCAGCAAAACGACCCAGCTGAGCCTCCCAACATGCACCTGTAACCCAATGACACACAAATAATCTTGCTCAGGGCAGCAAGTATCGTCCTCGCTCTGCAGAGATGCTGAGAGACCCGGGGAGTGATGGCTCCAGCATCCTCATGAGGCAGGAGGCCCCTGCTAAGGGACACGGCGTGGGGAGGCCGTGGCTGTTTGGGCAGACGGGAACATCCAGGAGCTGGTTGGGTCTGTGGGTGGAGGACATGGGCTGGGACAGCTCGGTGACATTCCCCTGGACCCAGCACTGCCAGCTGCTCCCGGCACGGGACTGGAGGAATGAGAGAGGCAGATGGAGGAACTGGTTTGGCAAAGAGCTTACTGGGGATCTGCCCATGCCAGTGCCTGAACGTGACTCAGGCGGGCTGGGTGTAGGCTCAAGGTGCAGCTGGAGGGACACGACAGGCATTGCCCCTTCCCTAAACCAGCTGCTCGCTGTCCGCAGGCTCCCACCACGGCTCTGGCCCCAAAGATCCCATAGGTCCCCCCGTACTCCATCTCTGGCTCTTCCCAGCTCCCCGAGACCTGGGTGGCTGTAGCTTCTCTACAGCACCAGTGGGCCGGGGAGCAGGCAGATGTGGAGGGGATTGCCCTGCTGACCAGCTCCGATCTCAGGGAGCCTTTCAGCTGCCAGAGCGGTGGGTAACAGGGCTCCCCTGTGCCTTCCCCAGCTCTGCCCTTCAGCTGCTTTGCAGCCACGGGCTGGGCATGTCAGCTCTGTGCTTTATTTGCCTGACAGCCTTGTGGCAATATTTGCTTAGGGCCTCAGGATCCACGCAAGAGACCACAGAAACCTTTTCCTATTGCGCAAAAGCTTCCGAGGTCTTGCGTTCCAACCTCCTGCCAAGGTCAGGTACTGGGAAGCTCCTTCCGCTCTAAGTCTGGACCTTGGAGTTGACAAGAACCAGACTAAAAATGCCCTGCTAGCATTTGTGCCTGGGAAGGCACAAAGATGGCACAGCACAGCATGGCACGGCATGGCACGGCATGGCATGGAATGGCATGGCATGGCACGGCACACATCCTGCCTCCCCTGCACTCCCACCACAGAGCAACTCACCACTTGACGCCTGCCAAGGGACCTGCGTGCCCAAGACGTCAGAGCTACCTAGCTGAAATTCAACAACAAAGTGGATCCTGCTCCTATCAAAACAAACAAATAGAGAGAAAAAAAATTATCTCCTGTACAAAACTATCCTGTATTTAGTAAAGTTTATTGTCCAACCTTGGCTTCGGAGCGTTCACAATACAACTGTAACACGAGCCTTAGCAACAAAATGAGCACATCCACAAAATAGTCCACGTCATGTCACATCTGAAACACAAAAACTGAAACACAAAAACTGAAACACAAAAACTGAAACACAAACCATTCAGACACGAGGTTGATAGATGGATACAATCTTTTATTCTTTTTTTTTTTCCTTTTCCATTTTTCCAAAAAAAACTTTGGGTATAAAAAAAAAAAAAAAACAAACAAAACCCATTGCTTCTTTTGGAATAAATCTTTAAAATCATTTCTTTTAAAATGCATCTTCCATTTGTACAACGCTAGTTCAATATATTATTGGTATTCTGCAGATGAATCACACCAGAGAACATTCACAGTACGCGCATCCTGGCTGCTTGGTTCTGCTCTTCCTGCTGTAGGGCAAGCGTGATGCTGAGGAGGAAAGAAGGCAATGAAGAAACCAGCCCGGGGGTTCCAGGGTGTTTGTGCCCAGACGTCACTGTGGGGTGTCCACGGGGACACCCAAACGCACAGAGACAGGACAGCCCAGCAGCACGGGCAGGCAGAGCCACGTCTCGCTCTCAACCTCAGCTATTCCAGGACCAAGACCTGGTGGCTCTCACAGGACCCTCTCAGGCTGACTCTGTGCTCTGAGCAAACCCAGGCTCCTGGGGCTGCAGAAAGCAGGATTTGGCCACCCCCAGGTCCGTTCCCCATTCCCTGGACACAGACACACTAAACCTATTCTGTTCCTCACTCCAGCAGGTGAGACCTTCTCTCCTTTTCCCACCTCCCTGTTCCTCACCTGCTCTGGGAGCTCTGCCTCCTGTTTAATTCTACCCTAATTTCTCTCTGAAGATAAGTCATGGGAAAATAAAACAAACCAAAACATTTGAGAAGCTTGGGAAAATGGCCTGCTAATGACTTTTTTTTTTCTGATTTTTTTTTTTCTTTTCATCATGTGTAAGGGAGAGGAAAAAAATCCACTGCTTTTGTCCTTAGTCTCCAAGATACAGTGCAGTTTTGTTATTTAAAATCTTAGCAGAGCTGTGGCAATGGGCTGGGCCAGGAAAGGCCTGTGCGTGTGCGTGGAGAGGGTGAAATGAAATACCTCTGCCTGCGAGTTTTACCTTGCTTTACACAATCCTTAACATTTCTTTAACCTGCTGTCAGCTGGAGAGACAAAAGGACACATCCTCTCCTGAGGGCACAGCCAAAACTCCATTTTCCACCAGAACTGGGGGGAAAAAAAAAAGAAAAAAAATGACAAGAATAACATCTGGAAGACAAAGGAACAGTTTCTTTTTATCAAAGCTTCCCATCTGTGAGCAGGGCCAGCTCCTGCACGCAGCGGCGGATGGGAGAACCCAGGACATGAGAAAAATGCCAGAGAGCCACAAGACATTCCAGCATTTTCATTAGTGCTGCTTTAAAAATCCGCCTTGGGAGCCAGTTGGTGCTCCAAAAGCTGGGGAAAGCTTGCCCAGGGATGAGCTGCCAGAGCGGGCAGGGAGCTCCACTCCTCCCCTGGCACGCTTGGGCTACAAAGATGCTGAGGGGCTGGAGCATCTCTGTGCCAGGACAGGCTGAGGGACCTGGGGCTGTGCAGCTGCAGAG
Source organism: Todiramphus chloris collaris (assembly GCA_025345505.1). NCBI lineage: Eukaryota > Metazoa > Chordata > Aves > Coraciiformes > Alcedinidae > Todiramphus > Todiramphus chloris. Next base: position 3,712,308 of record JANVCC010000045.1, read on the forward strand.
GGGAGCTGAGCAACGCTGAGCAAGAGCTAAAGGGCCCCGGGGGGCAAGAGCCTGGGGCCAGACTCTGCTCAGTGGTGCCCAGGGACAGCACAAGGGGCAATGGGCACAAACTGAGACCCAGGAGGTTCCATCTGAGCAGGAGGAGAAAATTCTCTGCTGTGAGGGTGTGGGAGCCTGTGCCAGGCTGCCCAGAGAGGCTGTGGAGTCTCCTTCTCTGGAGAGATTCCCAACCCTGCTGGACACTGTGACCTGGTGGCACCAGATGATCCGCAGAGGGCCCTTCCAACCCCCCACGCTGGGATTCTGCAGGCAGGAGCAGGGCACTGCTCTGCTCGAGGTTTTTACACATTGGGCCATCCAAGAGACCTTGGTTCTCATTCATCCACCCAGACCCCATGGTCCTCAGGAGACCACGACGCTGTCCAGGAGATGGGAAAGGGGGATTTGACTCCAGGCTCAAGTCACTGCCAACCTGCAGCTCCTTTTCCTCGCAGCGTGCCATGGGAGAAGCCGCTCGGGGCTCTGCCAGCCGCCATCTGCAAGCGCAGCAGCAACAGGGGCTTGTAAATCAAACCTTGCTCCGCGGGGCACCAAATATTTACACACCCTATCACCCTCCTGAATGGGAATCAAATAGCCACTGAGCGTGGGGGAACAAAAGGGGTTATCTTCAATTAGGCTGTTAGTAGCTCACAAGGCTAATAAATAATAGTGTCTCCTTTAGGGAGGATTTGTAGGAGGAAAGGCAAAGGCTACCAAAGAATAAACAGCAGCTAACAGGCCTTTTGTCTTTGCTATCTGAAGCTGGGTAAAGCAGTGCTGGCCACACGGTCATTGCTAGGTCATCTTCCCAATATTTATCCCCAGCACTTTCTGTAGGTGACCTTGACCTTCAGCGGGAGCACCTCAGTTATGGTGGGAGAGCTGAGACCACACGGACCTGGTCCTCTGCCTCTGTCTTCCTGGCATGGAAGCCAGGACAGCTCAGCTGGGCACCTCTGCCCCAGTGCTCCATGCCCAGGGCAATCTCAGTGCCTGGGGATGGCAACGCCAAGCAAGAAAACTGCACAAAGACAGGTCAAGCACGGCCTGAATGGGCTTCCCAGGAGCGGGTGAAGGGGGTTCCTGCTGCCCCTGGGCTTCCCAGGAGTGGGTGGAGGGGG
>JANVCC010000045.1:3713480-3723957 GCA_025345505.1 Todiramphus chloris collaris
CCCTGGGCTTCCCAGGAGTGGGTGGAGGGGGTTCCTGCTGCCCCTGGTCTGACCTGTGTGCACAGATCACGCTGGGGGGGTCTGGGCTCTGGCCCCCCTGGCCACACCAGCATCCCTGAACTGTCTGAATTCCTGATGGGAGCCGTCTGTCCTGGGAAGTGCAATTCTGCACCAGGGAGCTCTGCCATGCCAGGGAAATTCCTTTGGGAAAGAAAAAAACGACAGTGTGAGAGTTGAGAGTGACTCCAGCCAACACCTCCCTTCAGGAACCTCCCCATGCAGCAGGAGCCGGGTGTAGGAAAGCAGGCAAAACACCAGCCGAGCACCGGGGTGAAGTGCGTCACCGGGGGCTGCCGGCTCTTCACGCTCTTCCCTATCAAATGGAAACAATTAATGAACCATTCAGCCTGCTGCACGCGGGGCATACCGAGAAGGGAACCGAGCAGGGATGGGCAAACCTCAAGCAATGCAGACGTCTGGATGCTTGTCTAGGACAAACCCCAGCACACAGCTTTGGTCGGACGGGGGGAAGCTCGGAGGGTGCGTTGAGCACTGATGCAGGGAGTCACCCCAGAAGCTTTGGCCAGCTCCAGGCTCTCTGCATTTATCCTCACTTTGCATTTTCCAAGGATCACGGAAGAAATGTGGCACAGCAAAGCAGAAAACCCAGCCCTCGCTCCCTGCTCGAGGGGGAAGCAGCGGCACAGAGAGTCACCGGCCCCTGAGCGATGCCTCCCACCTGGGAGCATCACCGGTTAAGACACCAGCATGTCCTGCCAGTCCCAGTGCCAGGTGCCAGTCCCAGTGCCAGGTGCCAGTCCCAGCGCCTGCGGAGTCCAAAGTCTCCTGGTCACATCCATGGGCTGGAGGACCGGTGGGTGAGAGCCCTAGTCAGCTGGGGCAGCCAGGAAAAGGATGTGAATATTATACAGTAGAGAGACTTCTTGCAGCGCTCACACACTTGAAGAGGCTTCAGGCAGTTTGCAGGCTGCGGGGGAGAGGTGCAGCGGGGGCCTCTTCGCTCAGGATGGATTTGGCACGTTCCTGAAGTGTACAGAGGGGCAAAGACACCAGGAGCAGCCCTGGGCAGGCAAAGCATCCTCAGACCCAAGCACGCTCCTCAGTCCCATCGCATCGACCAGAGCCAGGGCCGGTACGATCTGGCGTTGGCTACAAACACCAGAGGCCAGGCGAGGAGGTTTGAGGGATGATTTGCTTCTCTCCGGGTCTATTTCTGGTGCCCACAGCTGAGCCGTGGGAGGCTTGGCACCTCTCCCCCTTCCTCTGGGTAGAAATGCACTGAGGTGGGTGTGTGCTCCGCTTTGGTAGCGAGAGGCTGCACGGCTCGGGCTCTGCCACGTCGCGTGGGGCTCAGCGGCGAGACGGGGGGAGATGCGCTGGGGGCCGCATCCTGCCCCTTGTGACGACAGCAGAGGGGGTGCCGGGCTGGGGGGGGTGGCAGGCTCGGGGATGAGGAAGGGGCTGCTCCATCGGTGCCTGGTACAGGCTGGACGAGGGGCTTGGTGCAGCAATGGGAGGCAGCACGGAGTCTGCTCACCTGGCCTCGCTTCTACAGCCCTGCCAGCAGGTACCTGCACCCGGGGTGGGCTGAGCTGCAGCTCTCAGCTCAGGGACATCCCCGGGGAGCAGCCAGCCGACTGAGTTTGGAAGCACAAGGGTGGGCAGGAGGGGGAGATGCTGGGAGAAGCAATGGGAAGCTCCCCCTCCCAGCTGCTCCTTCCTTGTCAGGATTCAGGTACCAAAGGTGGGGAGAGAAGGAGTTGGGTAGGCAGAGGCAAAAGCAAACAAGGGAGGCCTGCCCTGGCTTTTGTGCTTCAGGTGCAGTCTCCAGTGCCAGGCTGGGTCACGCTCCCGACCTGCAGCGTGGCTACAAAGCACATCCCCAAAAAACAGAGGGTGCAGGGCAGGTTGTCTGAGCAAAGGTACGTTTCAGAACTGCCTGCCTGAGCCAAACCCTACGATCCACAGCCCAGCTTTGGAGAGACCACCCTTTGCTGACAAAACCTCCCTGTGCCCAGCTCACCACCCCCCCGAGGTCAGCGAGGGGTTCCCTGGGGCAGTACCCGACCCTGCGCTCCGGGCAATGCCCAGGGCAGCTCCTCACGAGAGCACTCCCACGGAGCCTGGCAGCTCTCATCTGATGGGGGCAACATGAAAACAAGAGGAGGGAAAAAGGCCACGGGTCCATCAACAGCAGCTGCTGGGGGCTGGGGGTGTGGGGAATGGGCAGGGGAGAGCCCGTGGCCGAGGGCACTTCAGCATCGTCCTGCTCGAGTCGGTGATTCTGCGGTGGGTCGGGTGGGAGCGTGTTGCCGTCTCCTGTCTCAGTGCTTTAATCTCCATGGTGACAGGGGGAACATGAGATCCAAGTTTAAAATATACTCTGCCTCCTGTTCTTCCCGCGGGCTGAGGAAGAGAGAGAGAGATGGGTCAGAGAGGTCAGACTGCGAGTGACTCGCTGCAGAGAAGCTGAGCCCTGAGGTGCTCTGGGCTAAGAGCCCACAGAGAAGGGAGCTGTGCCTTGGGACATCCAGATGTGACTTTGGCACCATGGGTGACAAGCGAGGATGCCCCAGGGGGTCATTTGTGGACTAAAGCAGGGAGCAGGGAGCAGGTTTGGCTTTTTCCTATGCAGGACCCACTGGGAATAGCCCCATGGCACCACCTGGGAGAGGTCAGCGTGCTTTTCCCCAGTCCTACCTGACTGCTGAAAGGCTGAGCCTCGGTAGCCAGGGTCCTTCTGAAGCTGGATCTCCTTCAGGGAGAAGATGGAGACATCTAGGCAGAGGGGCAGAGAGAGAGGGCTCAGCCGGGCTAGCTGAGCTGGCAGCGACCTGCCAACCCGGAGCAGGAGGGACAACATTGCCCAGTGCTGCACCTTGGCAGAGCTTTTCCCTCAACACTTCTCCTCTACATTGTCCTACCCAAAACCATTCCTCGAGGCCACCAAGCTCCCACCCCCCCCTGCTGCTGGAGCACCTCTGAGTGAGCAACGGCAAGAGGCATCCAAAGAGACCTGGCTGCAAACCAACCCCCATCCCAGGGCTGCACAGAAGCTCTTTGCAGGGTGGTGTGACCTTACTGTGGGGCAGGAGGTGGACTCATTCCCCCGGGCAGGGTGAACTTACTGTCGGGCAGGAGGTGGACCCGCTCCCCCAGGCTCTTGAAGTACGCGTGCCGCAGGGCTGCCTCCGCCGACAGCCGGCCCTTGGCTTCGTACTGCAGAAAGCCCCAGGGAAAGGCAGTTAGGGACACGGTCTGCAGGGGGGAGGCGGTGTCCGGGGGGCACCGGACCCCCCCGAGCAGGGTGCGTGCACGTTTGTGTTGCCCGAGCGATTCTGCACGCTGTGTTCCCGCACCACGGGGGGTTCACACGGGCACAAGGGGCAGCACACACTGTGTGGCCCCTGGGCTGCACCGGCTGTTGTGTACCTCATGGATCATCAGGTTGGTGTCCTTTAACTTGTGTGAGAGGACACAGGGTGAAGGATGGTTCACCGTCCGTAGTGGGAGGTAGTTTGGGATAATCTACAATGTCATCGCTGTAGGGCCGGGACATTTCCTGCAGTGCCAGCTCCCCTCCTGCCTGGCTCCAGAACCAGTGTGAGGGCAGCCAGAGCACCTGCACTTCAGCCAACCCCTTTGCCACCCACCTGGACGGCTCCAGCACTCACCAGAAGGAGGTTCATCAGCAAGTCAATGCCTTCCGAGTCCAGCCTGAGAAGGAGGATATAGAAGATGGACCATTACTGCACCCAAGGAGACACTGCAGTTGTCAATGCGAGGGACAAGTGGGAGCTGGGACCTCCAGTGCACAGCTGGATTGGATTCAGAAGCTGCCAGCAGCACAAAGATGAACTGGAACTGGTCTCCCCAAGCTCCCACTCAGCCACCGCAAGCCCACCGTGTGTCCCTGCCCAGGGAGGTACCTTGGGGCGTGATTTATTAACGGCTGTGCTCGGTACTGCGTGAAGTTGTAAGCCTTAAACTCCTCGTTGGACGTTATCCCAGGCCAGGTGTCTTCTGTTGGAGTTCCTGAGGAGAGAGGGAAGCCTGTCACCTTTGTCTGGTGCAGAGGGAAGAGCCTCACGCGTGGCAGTGCCAGGAGAGCAGACAGGAACGTCCCCAGCAGACCGGGGGGCTCCTCACCCTCACCCCTCTGCGAGCCTGGAGAGGGGCTGTGGGCAGCCTTCGCCCACCCTGCCCGTGCCACTGCCAGGCTTTGCCAGCAGCTCCCGAGGCTGTGCCTCGTCCCCACTCCCGCAGTCAGGCACTGCCCTCGCGTGGGCACTGGGGAGAGCAGCAGCAGACTCACCCAGCAGCCTGAAGATCAAATGAAGCTCTTCTTTCACCGTGGAGCCGGGGAACATGGGCCGGCCGGTGACCATCTCGTAGTGGATGCACCCAACACCCCTAGAGCGGCAGCAAAGGCTCTGGGATTAGCGAGGGAGGAGCCCCGTGGGTGCCCCCCCACCCCATGCCCAGGGCTGAGGTTCCTGGAGATGGATGTGAGGACCAGGAGCTGTGTCCCTTCTCTGCTACAGGTAACCCTGGTGTGGACAGCGTGCTCCCAAGCCCTTGAAGCCCAGGGGACACAGGGAACAGCGTGGCCTCTGCGGGAGCCCATCACCCACTGTGTGACCAGCACTGGTGCTGCGCTGGCAGAGGCTGGAGACGCCTGACCCAGCGTCTCGGGCACCCTGGGAGGCACGGTTTGGAGCTGTGGCTCACCACATGTCAATGGGCGTGGAATACTCGGTAGATCCCAGCAGGACGTCAGGGGGTCGGTACCACAGCGTGACCACCTCGTTGGAGTACGTTTTGGTAGGGACTGACTTGGCTCTGGCTAGTCCTGAGGAGGAAAGGGGCGGGCATCAAGGAGCTGCACCTGCTTGGGCCTCCTTGCAATGCTGCACCTTCCCCAGAGCAGCCCACCTACCGAAGTCAGCCAGCTTGAGCTCTCCTCTCTCGTTGATGAGCAGGTTCTGGGGTTTGAGGTCTCGGTGCAGGATCTTTCTCCCATGACAGTAAGCCAGACCACGCAGCAGCTGGAACATGAAGATCTGCGGGAGGGAGAAGGGGATGGCATTTAGTACTGGGTCACGGGCACCAACAGTGAGTCTGCCTCAAGGGCTCTCGATCTCATGGCCAGGAAAGACTCCTCAAAGCTGGCCTGGGGTGGGACACACCATAGACACGTGTTCAGTGCCCCTCACCAGGAATCCAGAAAAGGGGCTGAACAAATTCTGCACAGCACAGCAATTTTATTCAGGGCGGCAGGGATGTGAGAAAAGCTGGTGGAGCATCAGAGCAGGCTGGAAAAGGTCAAAGAAGGGTAGGAAGGCTGAACTAACTGAAGAGAGAAGGGGCACCCGGGGTCTCAGCCAGCCCTGCAACACCCTGGGCTGCACTCAGGGTGAGCTCCCCGCACGCAGAGGCTCGAGGTCCCAGGTACCACCACCACCACCTTACCTTCACGTTGTGCACGCTCATCAGGTTCCCGCAGTTATCGAGGTACTGCTTGAGGTCATTCTCCTGTGGCGGGAGGCACAGGTCAGCCTCTCCTTCCCTGGGCCCCCATCGCCCACCCGCGGGAGGCCAACCATCCCCCCGTGCCCGCAGAAAGCCCCCCCGGACCCACCAGGTACTCGAAGACAAGGGTGAGGGAACGCTCCGTGTGGATGATGTCGTGCAGGGTCACGATGTTGGCGTGTTTCAGGTTCTTCAGCAGGGACACTGCAAGGAAAGGACGTGGCAGGTCGGGGCAGCAGGAGCTGGGCACCCACCTGCACGTGTGCCCTGCACCCCCTGCCCCTGGCACTGCTCAGGAGGGGCTGTGATGGGGCAAAGCCCTTCTGGCCTCACCTTCCCGGATGGCCGTGCAAGGTGCCCCTTCCTCGTGCTCCAGGCGGATTTCCTTCAGGGCAACGAGGTTTTCGGTCAGCTTGCTGCGCCCCTTGAAGACAGTGGCGTAAGTGCCCTGGGTGGGGACAGAGAAAACACAGATCATGCAGGCTCCTGGGAGACCTTACTGTGGCCTTCTGGGACTTCAAGGGGCTTGGCAGAGAGATGGGGACACTTTTGAGCAGGGCCTGTTGGGACAGGACAAGGGGTGAGGGGTTTAAACTGAAAGAGGGAGATTTAGACTGGAGGGAAGGAAGAAATTTTTGCTGCTGAGGGTGTGGAGAGCCTGTGCCAGGGTGCCCAGAGAGGTGGTGGCTGCCCCATCCCTGGCACCATTGCAGGGGAGGTTGCCCGGGGCTCTGAGCACCCTGCTCTAGCTGCAGATGGCCCTGCTCCCTGCAGGGGGGTTGGACTCGATGACCTTTAAAGGTCCCATCCCACCCAAACCAGTCTATGATTTACCAGGGTGGCACAACACTGATACTCAGCAGAGCCGTTGCAGGAAGGATCATTGGAAGCTACGGGGCCAAGTCCGAAGTCCACAGAACGACTTGGTCTAAAAATTTGTAGACACTGTAGAAATTTGGCTACAGTCTGCCCTTTGCCCCTCAGGCTGCCCTGCTGACTTAATTTTAAATCCTTACAGGGGCTTCAGAGCCTACTCACCTCTCCCAGTTTGTCCAGTTTAACATAGGTTTCCAGCTTCCCAAACCCAATATCTGACTGCAAGAAAGAAAATAAACCGTTACTGGGAGGGATCTCATCCAGGGATGGCTTCAGCTCTGGGGGGAAGGTCAAGGACACTGGTGAGTGGCAGCTTTGGGTGCAGAGTGGGCAAGGCGGGTGTTTGCAGGCAGCAGCTCGGCTGACCTAGCACACAAAGTCCATCACGGTCCCGGAGAGACCAGGCAGGCAGGCAGGAAACCTTCGCAGCCAACTGGCTGCCAGCACGAGACGGATGGTCCCTGCAGCCAGGATGCTCAGCTCCTCTTCCCAGCAATTCCTTTCTCCTCCCACCCACCAGCCCAGATGGCACCAGGAGCTGTGATCTGCAAAATGCTGGTGCCCTTCGTGTTGGAGGAGCCTCGTGGGATCCTGCTGCTGATGTTGTGCCCTCGCTGGAGTGCTTTCCTAGTCCTGGTCTTTACTGGGACTGCATTTCTCTGTGTGCTGTTCAAATGGAGGGTGAAAGGGACATTATCCCGTTCGGAGCAGTAACCCGTTGCTGAGACCTGGTCTCCTGCAGCCAGGGAGAGGAGGGCAACCACTGCCAGGCCACAGACTGAGGGGTCACTCCCCGCAGAGCCCTGAAGCTGCAGTCTTCCGTGGGGACAGAGACACCTCCTTGGTTAGTCTGGATTATCCGTGTGCCAAGGCAGGGGGTGGTTCTCAGCACAGAGGGGCACAAGGCTCAGGACAAATCATCGCTACTTAAACGTAATAAACCAGTGCCATCCCCCCTCAAAAGACATTTGAGTGAGTGTAGCCCCAGCTCTGCTTCCAGCCCAGCATCACCATCCCCTGCTGTGCTGCTCACCATCAGCAGATGGAGCTGGATGGACAGCTGTCAATCAGCAGGTCAAGACACAGACTGGGCATCCCTGGGGGTGCACTGGAGGAGCCTCCTACATTGTGCCCAGGGCTCTGCCTGGAGAACCAGCAGCCTCTGGCTGCCTCCCCTGCTCACCAGGCTTTTCCGTGGCCGCAGCACCAAGCGTCACAAGCTGCTCACACGGGTTGGATCTGGGGACCAGCAAATCCTATAGCGTGTACTGGGTTGCTTGCTTGGTTGGTTGCTTGGTTGGTTGGGTTTTTTTCCCTCCATTCTGTCTCCCCCTGCCTACCCTGGGCACAGACATGTCCTGAGCAGGGAAATGAAGAGGCTGCTACAATCTGAGTTGTGCAGGAGCATGTCTTATTCATGGAGGGGACCGTGAATATTAATGGCACGTCGCTCTGGCTGTGTCTATTTTATTGATTAGACAGAGCAGGCAAGTAAACGCAGACTCTCCTTTCCTCCTCCCTCCCCTGAACAGGCCATGCCAGACCTGAAGGCACCCGCTGGGACCCCGCTGCTGTATCTGTAGGGCCCTGAGCACTCCCGGGCAGCAGGACACGTGCCTGCACAGTTGTAAACAGGGCACCGTTTCCTGTGCTCCTACAGATGCAGTAAAGAAACGGAAATGCCAGCGCTAATGCAAAGGCTAATTCATTATTTATCAGCATTTGCATTGGAACCATCAGAGGCTCCAGCACTTGCTAAACCCCTGGAGGATTTTCTGCCTTCTGTACGGAAGGAGCCAGGGCAAGAGGAAAGTCAGGAATGTGCAGAGGCGAGGGAAGGAACGCGTGTGTCTGTGTGCAGATGTGCACGCGCCGGAGGTGCAGATGTGCAGGGGGGGTGCAGGTTTGTGCTGCTGGGAGCGAGCAGAAAGGGATGTGCACAGGCAGGGATGTGTGTGGATCTCCACGACACAACCACATCACCCATGGTGGGGATCACCAGATGTATCTGCTGGCTGAGACTTGCGCGTGCAAAGCGAGACGTGCCCGGCGCTGCTCGCTCTGCAGGGTGAGACTTACGAGGGAAGCCCGTCGGGACATCCTGCTGAGGGGCTTGGGGAACTCCGGGCTCTCCATCTGCAGCTTCTGCAAGAACTCGGGGGGCAGGCGGATGTCCATAGGCAGGGAGAGACGCTTGCTGACATCCTGTGGAGAGGCCCAGAAGAGCGGGTGGTGAATGCATCTGGTGGAAGGACTGTACAGAGACATCCCAGGGGCAGTGCTCTCTAACCAGAGCTGGTATTAATGCCAAAGTGACGGGTGCAGCATCTGAGGGACCCTCAAAGGAAAAGGGAAGGTGTGGGCGCACGGGGACGTACACTGGGCTTTGTGAGATACCACGGGAGTCACGCCGAGTGCACCCAAGAGGACATCAGGGCTCGCGCCCGAGATTGCCAGGTCCCCATGAATCGAACACCGGCTCATCCAGCCAGCAGGCAGGTGACAACCAGGACTTGCCAGGGCCCCCCTGCCCACCCCAGCCTGCAGCAGTACTTGCCTCCATGGAGAATCGGCGCTGGCTGCTGTTGCGGTAGCGCACGGCCATGGGGGACTGGCCTTCCCCCTCGGGAGGGGAGATGGGGCTGCTGTCTGCTCGGAACTCCCTGCCCAGGTGTCCCAGCTGCAGGTGCCCTTGTGCCAGGTCTGAGGACAGAGAAAGGAGAGCGAGCTGCCGGAGTGGTCGCCGAAGTGCCAAGGCCCACAGCACCTTCTTTGGAGGAAAGAGAGTGAGAGCAGGGCAGGGAGGTCCAGAGATGCTCTGAGGCCATGGGAAAGGCTTCTTCCTTGTCTGCGTCCAGGAGGCAGAAGGAATATCTGCTTTTTGCTCCAGACTCCTAGTGAACTGCTGCCCACGCAGCCCCCTGCAACGAAGGTCTCTTTAGACAGACAGGGAGGGGGATGCAGAGAAGGGAACTGCTTCACACCCAGAGCCACCCAGATCTCCCACATCCCACCAGGCAGCACCGGCAAGCAGCAGCACCAGGGGGTTCTACACCGGTGGGTACTCGACTTCCCAGCCTTATCCTCACTAAGGTCGCATTAGACAAAACATGATTTGCTCTTTAGGAACCCTGGATCCCTTTGTGCTAGGTCTGTGTAAACCAGAAAGGCAGCCCTGCCTCTGGGGAGCTTAAAGCACACGCACCCAGTCTGGCCCAGGAACCACCACCGCTAACGGGCTTTCCTCCAAGGATGTGACCGTTCCTCAGAAAGTATTTGGGATTAAAGGCTGTGGTCGCTCAGTGCAAAACAAAACACTCCAGGCTTTCCTGCCTCAGCCTGCTGCACTCAGCCACTCACGCAGTCCTGAGCAGCACAAAAGCTCTCTTGAAAACCAAAGCAGCTCAGAAAAACAACTCTTCTCTTGGGACTCCAGGTGTGAAGCCTCGCTGAGCCCAAGAAACCCTGAAAGGAGTAAGAAATCAGAACAAAATAAGCCATTGACTCCCTCTGGTCTCCAGTTTGAGGTTTGCACTTAAAGCTCCTTACTCTGTAATTACCAGCTGGTTGGGAGGAATGTTCTGGCACACCCAGACCCGGAGAGCCACACGGCAGAACACCAGCGAGCTCAGCACAGGTCGCCTGGACCCCAGCGAAGAGGATTCCCCCAATTCACAAACTGTTTCCAAGGGGACATTCAGAAGAAGACAGTGCTAACTGGGCGTGCTGGGATAGAGGAGGCAGCACTAACTGGGTGTGCTGGGATGGAGGAGGCAGCACTAACTGGGTGTGCTGGCATGGAGGAGGCAGCACTAACTGGGTGTGCTGGGATAGAGAAGGCAGCAATAACTGGGAGGCAGCACTAACTGGGTGTGCTGGGATGGAGGAGGCAGCACTAACTGGGCGTGCTGGGATGGAGGAGGCAGCACTAACTGGGTGTGCTGGGATAGACGAGGCAGCACTAACTGGGCGTGCTGGCATAGAGAAGGCAGCAATAACTGGGAGGCAGCACTAACTGGGTGTGCTGGGATAGAGGAGGCAGCACTAA
>JANVCC010000045.1:3732742-3775104 GCA_025345505.1 Todiramphus chloris collaris
TTTTTTCCTTCGCATTTTAACAGGCTCCTGCCCCCGTTTCCCAGCTGAAAGGGTGGAAGGCTCAGAGGGAATAGCAGGCTTTTTTGTGAAGGTGGGGGTTTTTGTGTCTCTTATCCCCAGGAGATTAACTGTTGTGTTCACCGGGCAAAACGAGCAGTCCTATTCAGCAGTTAGGGCCCAGGCTCCCAGCTATTCGGCAGCACCGCTTCACTCCTGCGAGTGTCAGAGAAAGGGGGAATTCTGCTCGTAGAGGCTCATTAGCTCTGCAAACACAGCTATGGAGCCACGCTGCACGGCTGCAGGGCTGAGCAGACCACCAACCCCGGCACCAGGTGCTTCCGTGCCCATCTCACACGGCAAGGTGCGGAGGCAAGAGCTGGACCCCAGAGATGCTGCCGAGCGCGGTCCCCGTGCCCAGCAGCCCTCTCCACCAGCCAGGCTCCAGCACAGAGCAGGAAAAGCAGCGGGAGCTGCCGAGCCCGCCGGGCGCAGGCGATGGGAGAGATTTCGGCCCTTCTGGGGTGCGCGTTCCTGTGCAAACAGGAGCTCAGCACAAGCTGGATTCCTCCTCTGCTCTCCGTGTCCTCGGCAGGGCCAAAGCTGCATCCTCGGGGGGTATAAGGAGGGGGACAGGGAGAGGTTTGGGGCTGTTTTGGTGAATCAGGGGGAAATCGCAGCACGCTGGGGATGACTCCAATGTACTCTGGAGACGATGCTGAATTTTCTACAGCAGCTGGGAATCCGACTGGGGCAAGGTCAGAGGGGCAGGGAAGGATATCAGCCCCTGACCACCAGATGAACGTCTCCCCAGCTGCTCAGCTGTTGGCGCAAAGTCCTCCCTGGGGTAACAAGCTCCCAGCCGCTCCCTCCCCATGACAAATGCTGCAAAGCAGAGCCTGAGGACCTGGGTAGATTAGTTTGGATGAGGAGAGGCTGCTCCGAGCTGCAAGGAGGATCTAGGCTGGGCAGTGGACTCTGCCCATCAGACAGAGCGTTTTGCACAATTACGGTCCCCAGAAGGTGAGTGATGAGGGAGAGAGCGAGGCCAGCTCTCCCCCCTCCACATTTGCCTCCTGCCTCTCAGCTCTGCTGTTCAGGGGGGCCTGACATTTCCCTCCTACGCAGGGAGCAAAGCCCCTGCCAGGAGGTCAAGATCCTGCAGGGAAAGGAGCACAATCAATCCCGATTAATCTGCAGGAGCCCAGTAGCAGGCAGCAAGACCATCACCCCAGGGCCGCAACTGCACTGGGCATGGCTGAAAATGGACCTCGGGGTCCCCAGGGATTCACTCCATCCTGGCATTGAAATGTTTTTTTTTCCCTTCCACACGAGTGGCTTCCACGACTGGAACAATTGCAGAGCACCAGGAAGGCGATTACGGCAGCCTGGAAATCGCCGTCCTCCCTTCTGCAGTTCGGAGGAGGCTTGGGAGGAAAAATGCCCCCGGAGCAGAAGCACAAGCCCGGCTTCCACCCCAGCTCTGCCCCTCTGGGCACACAGCGGGTTCCCCGGCTGTACGGCAGCAGCCAGGACATCGGTTCACGGGGTGCTCAGCGCCCGGCACCGCAGGGCTCCCATCCCTCACGCGCAGCGCTGCCATTGCTCCTTCCCAGTTGCGCTAACGAGACAACGACGCGGGCAAAGCACCAGCCAGACGGAGCCCGTATGGAGCTCCGAGGCTGGGAAGGTGGCCTGGGAAGGGCAAACGCCACGGGAAACTTCCTGCGGTCCCTGGAGACTTTACAACCTGTCCCGAAGGCCGGGGCAGGCTGGGAAGGGAAGCCCTTTTGCTATATGCCCGTCTCCACTCTGGCTCGCCCCAGCGCTGACAATGAGCCCAGTAACAAGAGTACACAAAGGAGGTTTGTTCTGCCTTTGTGTGTTCTGCCTCTCTCTGTGCCCAGAGCCCTGCGCGGTGCAGTCAGCAGTTCTCACTTGGCTCTTCCTGGCTCTTGGTGAGATCAGGGCAGTTCTGAGGAAGGCATTAAAATGATGGTCATTATTCCAGCAGCCTCAAAACACTAAGCTCTTATTCCTCAGCCGCTGCTAACCTGAGAAAAGTGTCCAGTGTTGGGCTAGGAGAACAACAGCCTGCCAACAGCCTCTGTCCACTACAGGCATCCCAGTCACGGGTGGGAGCTCAGTGCTCCCATTGTCCGTGCCGAAGGTGCTCGTGTCAGTGTTTCTATGGTACGTTCTTCTTCAGGGGATGAGCAGTTCAGCTCCATAGCTGCTGCAGATCAGCAGATCCCCTGCTCCAACCCGCCCACCTCTCGGGTTCACACCCCAAGGGCCAGCAGTGGGAAACGAGACTCAGCAGAAGCACACGCCGTTAACCCCCAGAGCCCAACGCAGCACTATCCAGCCCCGAGACAGATGCTCCCTTGGACACTCCATTTCCCTACAGCAGCTAGCTAACTTCGTGAGACAATTCACGGTCGCTCGGGAGCTCAGGACACACATCCCAGCGGGGTCTCCACCCAGGCTGGAGTCAGACCGTGTGCCGGAGCACAACCCCGGAGACCTGGGCTGCCATGAAATGCCTGGGAGCAAAGAGCCGTGCAGGGACTGCTGGGGCAACAGCACTTTACAGCTCAGGTATGCTCCGGAGGTGCTGCTGATCGGCTGCACGTTGTTTAGCCATTCTCTGCCCTTTTCTGTGACTCCCCTTCTCCTTTCGTTACACAGCGGGCACGTCCCTCACAACAAGCATCACACTGTGCGTACACCAAGCTCCGAGCACAGCGAGTAGCTGCTGCAATATCCACATGATTATTGGGGAGGGACATTACCAGCAAAGGCCAGTCTGGTCCATGCCTTACGATTAATTGAGTGACAATTAACTAACGCAATCCACGCTGCATCCGAGGCAGAGCAGCTCTTCCAGCCACACGGCAGGACCTCGCTGTTCCATCCTCCTGCTCCTCACCGCTCCCCTGCAGCCCTGCTGTGCCGCGCTGTCCTCTCCCAGCATCACCTCCCCGTTTACCTGGCTGTCATGTCACGCCCCAGAAGTGCCAAGAGGCTCCTGAATACAGAAAAGCACAACCCAGAAAGCGTTCACAGATCCTGCTGAATGAAAGGCACTCCAGAAAGACAAAGCAAGCACTGTCATCCCCACAGCTGGCAGCCAGCGGTCCCGGGCGGCAGGGAGAGACAGTGAAGAGGGTGCCAGCTTCCAGCTGCCAAAGAAAGTCATTCTCAGTAACACAAAGCCTCTTGCTTTCTCTCCCAGGAGTGTTTAACCTGTGGCTGAGGCTGCTAGATGGGATGGAGGCTCCACGTTACAGAAGACCATCCCTGGTGCAGGAGACACCAAGTCCCACCGAGCCTCTCCCCCCAGCACATCTGCATCTGGATGAAGCTGTGCCATGCTCTCACCCACACGCACACGCAGCATGGGCTATGTAGGGTCTGCTGCCTTAATTGCTGTTTTCTTTCCTCCTTTTCCTTCTTCTTTTTATTTTTTTTTTGTTTTAATTAGAGCTTTCATTCTTTCCCCAGCCCACGCAGAGCTCCCAGCACTGCAAGCTTGGCTGCGATCACCAGGCAGACAAGAGCTAAGAGCTCAGGAAAACCAGGATTCACCTTCCCTGCAGTGGTCAGGAGGAGCCAGGAGAGGTTGCCTCCCTCCCTCTTTAACAGAAAATACTGGAATTTTCCTCCTGTGACCCATGATTTCATTGCATCTGCTACTCAAGGCCTCTCTTTCTGGCACGTGAGGACAAGGCTGAAAGGGCAGGATCGGTGCAAAACGAGGACTGGGGGTAATTCATTTCTTCAGCTGCGATGTGTCAGCTTTGACCTGCTGCCCAGGGGTGTGATCAGAGCTCAGCTGGCATCAGCTGCCTGGGCTCTGCAGGGCCAGCTGAGCAGAGGGATGGCCCAGCCCGGCTCCTCTGTCTAACAGCATTCCTTGGCAGGGTATTTAAAGAGGCAGAAGTGACATCCTGTACACCCCATAGTCGCGTGGAATCTGTGCAATGCAGCCACCTCTGCCTGCGAAGAAAAGGAGGGGGACAGCAACCAGCGCACGATGACACGGTGGAGGGAAGGAACGAAAGCCAGATCCTCGGGAGAAGTCTTCCCCAAGCAAGCCTGCTGTCTCGGGATCTCACCAGGCCCAAATTACCCAGAAAAAAAAAAAAAAACAACCAAAAAAATAGTTTGAATACAAGCAGAAGCACAACGTTAGTAAGAAGCAGCACCACAAGCACTCAAAGCAATTCAGAGTTCAGGTCTTTGCCAGGTATTTTCTAAGAGGCTGGAAATGCCCAGCTCCCAGCTTGCCTTTCTCTATCCCAATAAACCACACTCAGAAAAGGGCTGAGACCTCTGCCAGTTATGCTCCACAACCCGCAGAGACCTGGATTTCCCTGCCACCCAGCCCTGGCAATGGGAGGAAGAGCTGGAGCCACTGTACCAAAGAGCTTCGCCTGGGGTGAACGCTCCATCCTCCCCCAGCAAGCTCCCAGTTCAGCCCCAGCAGCTCCTCGGAGCTGTTCCTGCTGCTTAACCAGCCCCCCGCTGCCCTCGGACAGATCTCGCTGCGGCAGCGGGGAAAGAAGTGAATGAATGAATGAAAGGGGACGGTGTTCCTGACCTACTTCTCCCCGCTCCAGCGGAGTTCACGGTACCAGCTACGGACTGGGCTTCTCCCCAGGGCTGCGCTCTGGAGCAGCGGTACCGCTGCTCGGCATTAGGCACGTAAAACTCTTTGCAGCAGGGTTTCAAATCTGTTTTATTTAAAGCTCTGCAGCGGTCACATGGCAGTCAGGTAGCGAGCAAACACCGCAGGTCTGCAGCCCTGCCAAGGTCTGAGCTAATCTGGTGCTTAATCTTAAAGCAGTTGTGCTCCCATCCTCGGAGGGCTCTGCGCACGTGTCCGTGTGGGTATCACCCTCTCAGACCCGGGGGAAAGGCAGCCACGCAGCCTGGGGAGCCAACGCTTGAGGAATTAGAGGATTTCAAACCCCAGCACAAACTGTAATTATATTCGGCATCCCCGTCTCCCCTGGAATTGGAAGGGTAATGCTGCAAGATCTTTTATCCAGACCTTTCCTTATCACGATTGCCGTGTCTTCCTTAAACACAGGGATGCTACAGAGCCTGGGCCCTGTGATGGTGCAGGCTCTCCAGCATCCCAAACCCAGTGGGACGCTGCCTTCCAGGAAACCTCTGTCCCCAAGCGAGCAGCACACGGCCGCAGGGCATCCTCAGCCATCCTCCTGCCCTGCCTGCCCACCCAGCTCCCCCAGACCCCCTCCCCCCCACCCCTCACCCCACCACAACCGCGACATTTCCACGTTGAACCAACCGCGGACCCGGCTGGCTCCCAGACAAGAGATCTCCCAGATGGAACATCCCTACAGAGATGAGGCACGCCTCGGAGCCCGCGAACCTCTGCTCGCTTCCCTGGGGAGGGCAGAGGTTCCTGCCTACCGGGGAACCCGGCACGCGGGTGCTGTTTGGATAAACCTTGGTCCTTGTTAAACTGTAAATAACATCTGCTTCGCCGAGGCCCAGCTCCACGCTCCATGTCCCAAACGCTGACATGTCATGGGAATAGAAGACAAAACAGGTATATTTTGGTGGGGTTTAAAAGAAAGAATTATATGTTTGGGGTTTTTTTCAGCTGTTTTTTCTGCTTTTCATGCCCAACTCACCTCCCCCCTGCACTTCATGGGCTATCACAACTCTCACTGCTTGAGTCCTCACAGCAGCTCTGGTGTCCTTGACAAGCTAGATGGGTTTCTGCACAAGCCTTGGAGACTGAAGGAGATAACAGAGCCCAGCATGAGATAAAACCCAGGGAGAGTGATCTCTTGCAGGAAAACACATGGTTGGACTCACCAGTCCTTGGGCACTGGTGGGGAGAGATAGGTGCTGGGCTGCGCACACGCTGATGTGGCCTGCAGGAGCACGACTGGGAATAACTTCAAATACAGCCCCCCACACGCCCCAGAGCCAAAACACAGACATATTTCCGTGTGGTTTTCAGGAACAGGCCACGAGAACCAAGGAGCCTCAAAGCTCGGGAAGCAGGATGAAAAGGGACGGCCGCAAGCAGGGCTGTTGGAAGCTCGACTCTGCTCCTCTCCTGCCTCGCCAGCTGATAAGCTGCATGCTCCGCAGGAAACCCTCCAGATAAGGAAGGATTATAAACCTGAGACCCAAAGAGATGAGGGATTTGGGCTGCGCTCACCCAGCGGAGCAGCAGCCGAGCAGAGATGCCCCCCTCTTGCCACCTCGCCGAACTTTTATCGGCTGCGTTCCTGGTGGGGCTGCTTCTACGCGCGGCAAGCGACCGCCCTTGCAACGCTGCTATCATAGTGCGATTAGTTGCACAATTAATCGTTAATAAGAAGGGATTGAGGGGGGGATTAAGTACTTAAATAGAACACATGCTGCTAATGGTAATTTATGAAAAACACGCCTTTCTCCCTCAGATACTGTCTCATGTTTTCCTGGAATTAAAATGACTCAATCAGACTTTTTCTCTGCGTGGAGGAAATACCTGTTTCCACCACTGCGCAGCTGCAGACGGGGACCGAGAGGAATTCCACAGTGGGATGGGCACCTCTGCACATCCCAGCCACAGGGAACCCCGCATCCCAGGGACGGGGCAGCCACGGGAGCTATGGGAAAGCTCCTCACGGCTACTGCCCTTGCCAGGGGCTCGGGGAGGTATTGCTAAAGCAGGAGGATCACGGTGGAAGGCAAAGGTGGTTCTGGGAGGTGTGTGCTGGTGTGCTGTGATGGTTCGTTTAGTGGAGAGAACAGCTTGGAGACACTCTTTGCATTTTTAATTGTCTTTTGGACGAGAGACAAAACCACCTCTGGGTACGACCAAAAAGAACATGAAAACCACTAGCTCTGCCTCCTCTCCAGACTCCCAGGCAGGTAATGTTGCTTCTCTGTCCCACACACACCAATTTACATTGCAAATGGTGTTTGCAAATTCCTCTCTAAACCCCAAGCCCTAGGAAGGTTGCCCAGGTGCTGCCAGGCCATCCGCAGCCTTCCAAGGAGCTGAAAGGGCTGCGAGGTGCCCGGCCAAAGCAAGGACCACAGGGCTCAAACTCCCACTCCTGCAGGTCCCTGCATCCCCATCTCCCTCCAGACACAGGCACAGCAGCAGCTCTTGATGCTGATGATGATTTGTAACAGTCTCAACAGCCCATCCTTCCCCACTTCAGATCCACGTCAGAGTTTTCTGCCCTGAATCACAACCCAAATGAGCTCAAACCCCTTGGCTCCTCTGACCAGGGCAGTCTGAGGCATCTCAGAGGTTTCTTCCTCAACCATACAAGCCTACAGTGAGGCTTGGCCTTTCAGAGGTTTCCTCCACGCTGGGCAGCATTTCAGACTCCAGCTTTTCCTCAAAAAAGAGAAAATACCCCAGCTGACAGACTAAGGAGCTGTGCAGGTTCTTCCCCTGCTCCGTCTGAGGGGTGACATGGGCTCTGTGCTGTCCCCCAGGTCCCCCAGACCCTCGGGACCAGGCAGCTCTGCTCAGCACACCCATCCCGAGCGGGAGGTCCCTGCAGCCCCGGCTCTGCCGAACCCGCTCCCGGGATAAACAGAGGCTTTCAGTCTCTGGGGCTGCTCATTCACCTTCCCTGGCCAGTGCCACGCTCGGGAAACACCCAGCATCAATGTCCTTATTGTCGGGGCAGTCACAAGGGCTGCGAAGGCTCACCCCGACTTGCGGTCTTCTTCAAGCAGGACGGGGATCCTTGGCAGACCTGCAAAGGAGGCTCTTCTCACGGGCACAGCCCGGGCTGTAGCTGCTCCCTGTTCCGGACCAGCACTGCCCTTCAGTCCCCAAACTGCAAACACGGAAAGCAAACAGAGCCCGGAGGGATCCAGCCACGGGCTGACTCGTCAGGTCCCTTCAGAGAGCCCGACGGGCAGGGCTGGAAGTCAGATACCACCACGACGGGCAAAATACAAAGGCCAGATAAGAGCCGGCTGGGATTTGTGAGATAGGGCATGTTCCTGGCTGCCAACGCTTCCCGTGTGCCGTGGCACAGCGATTACCGTGCGGTAATTAGTTAATAATTACAAGCTGACCAAGCCTGAGGAGTATCTGTAGCAGAAGGAGCAGTTCACGCTCCAGGCGGGTGCAGATTTTCCGTGCTGCTCCAGTTTGAGGCACGGAGAGCAGATGCTGGAAAGGTTTCTATGCCCACGGGAACGGTTCCTCGCTCGGCTGCGATCCCTGTCCGCCCGGGGGTAGCCGAGCACGTCGCTGACACCCACTGTACCTCAGCCTAGCTCGGAGTTTGGCTGTTATCCCCCCGCTGAGATGGGGTAAATCGCAGAGCAGAGCAGGACGGGACTCACCCAAATGAAATTCCAAGTCAGTGGCACAGCCAGGAAAAGGGTCCAGGAGATCTGGCCCCGGACCCCACCTCCAAACCACTCCTGCGGCACCTTCTCCTTTGGCCTGGTGCTTATAGATCACCGCTGCCCAGAACTACCCTATCTACAGTAGGGATCTCCTACGAGGGGATCTGTGACGCTTGCAGCCTTGGCTGGTGGCAAAACTGCCACGTCTTGCGCTGCCGTGAGCCTACTGGCTTCAGCAGAGCGATGCTGATCTACACCACGGGGTGAAGCGAGGCAGAAAGCGGAATTTAACCTGCCAACGTGGGCAGATGCAATAGGAGAACACATTTTCTGAGGGAACGGAGATCACTTCAGCTGCTTTTACACTCTTCAAATCAGATTTTTAATAAAGCAAATTAAAAAAACCCCCAAACCTACAAAGTGCTGTTGAAGATCCCTGCTGGCCCCTGCCCGCATCTTTGGGTACCTATAGATGAGCAGCGTTCGCTCAGCACAGGCTCGGTGCGTAAGCTGCCGGTCTAAGAGGCTTTCCATCAAATAATTCAAGTCATGCTAGAAGGCATAAAACCAAGCTCCGGGTGATGCTCCACACTGAAATACAGAAATAAACCCAACGCTGATGAATTCATATGCATGTGCATGTTCACGAGCGCAGAGTTAAGGCTCCCGTTCATAAACCTCGCCAGATTTAGCAACTAAAAAAAAAAAAAGTAAAAAAGATATGGTTTCAAGAGCGGGCAGCGATGGGGAGAAGCGACAGCAGGGTGGGGTTTGCTGCTAAATCTAACGGGGATCATGAATCATAACCCCTGAGTGACCAGAGTATTAACACTTACCAAATAATTAAACAGCCCGAGTACAAATAAACCTTTTCAATCAAAACAGAGAAACAGCAGAAATAAATGGAACGTCTGGAATGTTTCTGCTTCCCAAAAAAGGCACATTCTGATTGCTTCAGAGGTCTCGGTGTTTATGGTCGGCTTCAACAGCCTTTCCTTTTGAATTCAGCAGCTTGATTAAAAGTCACCAAAACAACAGCAGTGCCCAGTGAAACTGGTGAAATCCAGCCCCCTGCCCCACTCCAAAGCCCCTGGCTGGGGAGAGCTGGGTTGTTTTAAAGGAAAGAGCATTTTAGGGAATAATGAGGGGGAGGGGGACAGGGTTTGTGCAGAAGTCTTCAGTTTATTCCTGCAGGCTGCTTTTGCTGTTTATATTAAACACGCCTGCATGGCAGGTCCTGAGCAAACACTGACAGGGTGCCCAAAAGACAGATAAAATTCGTGTCATCCCAGGCCGCAGCCAGAGCTGAGCTGTCAGCTACAGACCAGCACAAACCAGCACGCGCTGGAGATCGTACGAGCCCTCCAGTTTGAGATCCAGTGCCATGTGATGGGAGCATGCTAACACCAGGAATACGCTCCTTGCCTCAGTTTCCCACCTGAGAAATGAAGATGACAGCAACAGCTCGAGGGTGGTGCAAGAGTGAATTGTTTCAGCGTAATTAGCAAAATTAAAAGGCAACAAAATAACTGGATTGAATGCACTGTTACTCATCACCACTGATTAGCAGCTCCCTCCCTTCCAGGGGCACACACAAGCTGAGCACTTTCCCTTCCCCGGGCGCTCACAAAGGGCAGTAAAAGCAACACCGCTCCTTCCCGCTTCCTTCCTCCTCCGAGCATCACAAGTACCAGCTCTGATGACACCGGCAGAGGTGACTGGCACCAGGCACTGACAGCTCTCTATCAGACGTTTGCTACTCAAATAATTCATTTTTTTTTGTTGTGTTAGTGACTGCTGGCCCCAGAGATTGAGGACTTGCTGTGCAAAAGGCAGAGATGAGAATGCCCCTGCTTCAAAACGCCCCCGATTTCAACCCAGAGAGGAAGATAAACAGCAGGCAGAACACAGAGCCAGGCTCCCACCAGGTCAGCGTCAGAGCCAGGCTGCAATGCTCTGAAACGTCCCCAGCTGAGCTGCTCTGGGAGACCCGGTTCCCCCGAAACAACGAGCATCCATCTTTGAAAACAGCGGGTCAAACATCCCTCTGCTCCGCAGCGCGAATGCTGCGAGACGTAGTTACCCTCCCAGCACCCTGGTGTGCCAGGGACAGCACCTGATGTAAGGCAGGAGCGCAGGAAAGCCACAAAGGAAAAAAGCCAAGAGCTCGCGCTGGCATCTGAATGCAACTCTCTGAAGCAAGCAGCTGAGAGCCCGGAGCATCCTTCCGCTTCAGGAGCCGCGCTCCCGCAGGTGCTGCCCACCCTGGCAGCTCTGCTGCCTCACCCATTCAGCACACCAGTGAGAATTGTAACAGGAGCCCAGTTGCTGCTCAGGTGTGAAAAGACACGGGGGGTTTTCAGCCGAGCTCAGCCCGGGGGGCTGTGCCCGGGATGCGGGGACGTTTCCCAGCCGGACCGCAGCGTGTCCAGCCCTGCCTGCAAAAATCCGCCCTTCCACTGTGGTGGCTTGGAGCTCAGCCCTGAAGCAGCGAGGAAACCCAGAAGGCAAGAGCCTACAGATCTCCAGTCGTGATTGCAGATACAACAAGAATCAGCCGCACGGAAGGAGGGAGGCAAAGAACAAAGAAGAGAGATGAGAGATTGCAGCGGTGTCGGGAGCACGGTTGAACCCCGGCCATCTCCGAAGGCTTGCTAGCTCTGTGGCTCGGAAATAATTTCACACCAGTTTCTTTTCCAGCCAGGCTGCCTAGACAAAGATGCCAGCTAAGATTGGAAGCGACTGAGCAAACAAGCAGCAGATGAGCAACGCTGGCTGCGGGCAAAATGCTACCTGAAAAGAAACCTTGATTAGAAATGTAAAGAGAGAGCAAAAGATGCTCCAGCTGATTACAGATCGACTCTGCAAAGTTAATTGTTCACCAGATTGTAATCTGGGCTTTCCTATCTACATTAATCAACAGTTTGCTTTCTGCTATCAGTTTTCTCTTTCCAAACAGCAGAAGCCAGTTAATTTAGAGAAGAGCAAACCCAGCAGGTCAAGCCTCTGCATGGACAGAGTTTGCTGAAGGGCTTTCTTTAAATAGAGACCTTTCATTGTTTTTCTACCTGTAAAGATGTAAACTGAGCCCATGTCACCAACCGGGGCTGACCTCTCAGGTTGCAGGGCACTAATTACTCCCAGCGGAACTCACACCAGGCTGCTCTGGGATCTTTCCTGACCTCTGTAGCTGGCTCCAGGGCCAAGACCCTCTGTCCTGTTGGCTGGAGAAGATGCTTTAAGTTTGCCTTGACTTCCCCGAGCATGGAAGGAGAATTTGGGAGTCTCTTACCGAGTATAAACCCTCCTGGAAACTCTTGCTATTATTTGGACATGACTCCAAACACGTGTCCCAGATTTTCTGGAGATTCTCAAACCTCCTGGCCCAAAGCTCAGGTCTGTATGGAAGCCAGAGGAATGTCTCCGGGTTTACAGGGATTGACCAAACATTCATGTTTCTTAAGAAAGCCAGAGCAAGGGGATGGTCTCAGTGGAAACTGCAGTGTGGCTGTTTTCACACCTACACAGCCTATGGAAAGCACATATGCAGGTTTCCATCTCACCAAGCGGTGCAGAGCAGAGGGAAGGGGTGGGCTCGAGAGACCCCAACTCAATTCCCTGTGCTCCTGCAAGGCTAGCGAGAGGGGCTTCGCAGCATCGAGAGCAGGGTTTGAGTGCTTGCCCGCTACCTCTGCCAGCATCCCGACGCTCTGCCAAGCTCAGGGAGCGAACCTCAGAGAACAAAGCAAGGTCAAGTGTTAACAGATGGGGGAACTCAGACACGGGGATACGGTGACACGTCCAAGGTCAGACAGAATCTGCAGCGAGGCCAGGGACAGGGTCAGATCTCCAGAGTCTGGTTCCTCAGTTACAAAATCTCCTCTCTTTTCCAAGCAGGATAAGAGAAGAGGAACTCCCCGCTATTGCTAAGGAGGTTGTTCTGCTACTCAATAATTATTTCATTTGGATACGGTACCAATACTTTCCCCCATTAGTAAGTCTAGGTTTCTGGAAACAAATCTGTGAAATCTGCAAAACCTCCCATCAAAAGTGGTCCCACCTGGAGAACGGGCTTCAAAAATAGCACAGAATTCTTGTGGCATGGCAAAAGGAGTCTAAAAACCCACAGACTGTGAGCTGGACACTTGATACACACACACACACAGAGAAGTTTCACGGATGGGGTGCCAGCTGATGAACCAGTTTCCCTCCTTCTCTTCTTGCCCCTGTTCCTTCTTTGCATCAGGCTCTTGGACAGGTCACATCCCATCGATGTACGTGTGTCTCTCCAGGGGGGAAAGGATGCTCTAGACTACAAATGCCCGTTGAGATCTTGCCGTGCCACCACCGGTGTGCTCCTGCTGACACTAACTGACCGATCACCTAATTCAGGGGGATCTTTTCGGGATCATGGGAACTGCTTTTCCTGACCTCTCCACAGATGGGGTGACCCAGATGCCCTGTCAGTGCCTCGTGAGGCTGGAAAACAAGGCTCTGCTTGCGTTTACCACACTGCAGCTCTGTGCTAAGTTAGCACACGCTGCAGATCCACACGCTGCCCCACTTCCACTAAGGAGAAAATTAATCCCATTTCCTCGCAGGAAGAGGGTCCTGTCCAAAGACACTTGCCCTTTCACAAGTCTCACCCGGAGGCACTAATTTTCTGCCTGCCACTTCTTTAAAGAGCTTCTCCTTCAGGCACCTTCTCCCACCCCCAGCAGACACATCGCAGCCTTCATTTGATTGATGCAGACCCCCCCCGGAAAAACAAAGCCGGCAGCCCCAGGCTTGACCCTGTTGCTTTCTTCTTTTCAGAGCTAACACCACCGTCGTGCCCAGTGGCCAGCACGCTCATTCCAGTTTGTTTTCATGGAGAGAAGAGCCTGATTTTGCAGGAGCTAGTGCGGGCACAGCAGTGAGACCAGCTCTCAGCGGTTGGTCTCATCTTGGGGTCTGGGGAGTTCCTTGCCAGCGAGGAGGAGTCCCAGATGTTCGGGGGGCAAGTTCTCCACACCCCTGGGGAACTTGTCCGAGAAACGGGCGTTTTGGAGAGATGCAGCTGACAACAAAACCCCAAAAATAATAATGCAGTGCGGGGAGAATGCCGTGCTGCCGGACAGCCAGCAGCAGGGCTCCAGCCTGAGCAGGGGAACCCACCCGGGTTCTGCAAGCCCTCCTGGGAAGTTCCACACTGGAGACAGAAGGGTCTCTCCAGGTCCTTCACAATCCAACCCATGTCAGGGTTGCAGAAGTCGATAGCAAGAGTTGGCCGAGGCTCCCTAAACCGCGGCTAGGACCACAGCCCGGGCAGGGATCTCCTCCCCCAGCGAAGAGCCAGGTATAAATTGCTGCTGCGCTCGGCACAGAGATGAACCCTCCCTCGCCCCATCTCCAACTCCAGCTGTCCCCTCCCCGGCACTTTCTGCCCCAGCAGTCCCGAAGGCAGCGGCAGAGCCCGGCCCAGCGCTGCCCGGCCGGCGGGGGCTGCGGGAGGGGAGGGCGAGGGGACCCCCCCAGCCCCTCGCCGTGTTCCCCCCGGTACTCACCGGTCGCTCTCCCTCCTTCCTCCTTCCTGCCGCCGCCACGCCGGGTCCCGGGAAGAGCAGGGGCGGCGCTCCGGGGCCGCACCGGGGAGCGGGCTGGGGGGGAGCGGGGCCGCACCGGAGCTAAACGCGGTGCCCGGTACCGGAGAGGGTCCGGAGCGGTGCCGGTGCCGGAGCCGGAGCCGGTGCCGAAACGGTGCCGGTGTTGTAGCCGGAAGGGGTTGGAACGATGCCGGTACCGGAGCAGGAGCGGTGCCGGAAGGGGTTGGAGCGGTGCCGGTGCCGGAAGGGGCTGGAGCGGTGCCGGTACCGGAGCAGGAGCGGTGCCGGAGCAGCGGCGGTGCCGGGTGCGGGACCCGGCGCGGTGCCGGCGCTTCGCTCGCTCGGTGCTTCGCTCGCTCGGTGCAGCTCTGGCTCCTCCCCGCTCAGCCCCGGGATAAGGAGCTCGCTCAGCCCCGCTGCCCTCGCAGCCGGCCCGGGGCCGCAGCGGGCAGGATCCGGCCGTGCCCGGGCTGGGCTGGGCTGGGCTGGGCTGCACGGAGGGCTGGGGAGCCGCACACGCACCCCCCGCACCCCAGCTCAGCACCCGGTCCCTTCCTGCAGCTCTTCCTGCTCCCTCCGTGGCAGATGCGGGGGCAGCCCCTGGAATCGAGGTCACTCTCGGGGACCCCACGAGGGAACGTCGGTCTCTGTCACTCCAGCGGGGTTTATGTATTTCACAGCAGCTCCGCCGTCCGTTCCAGTTATTTATTGTTGTATATTTAGCTAAACATTCTTAGTTGGCCGAAAATAGACCAGCCGTGGAAATAAATCAGGCTGACGGGAGGTGCCAACGCTGTCTGTCTGAAACTAATTAATTTCTTATATCCCCGGCTATATTAATCCTCCCCTTGTCTCTATAGACCATCCTGTCTGTCAGTGGAGTTTTTGTAATTAGTGGGTATTATGCCTAAATCTGGGGGCTGCGCTGAGGTTTAGCGTGGCGGGGGAAGGAAGGGGGATGCCGGCGGGACACATGGGAAGGGAAGGAACAAAACACACAGAGTACGGAGAGTGGGGACCTGGAGGACACGGCAGACCGGGTGAGGAGGAGGAAAGGGGGCACAAGATTTCTGGGGAGGAAATCCTGTCCCGGGGAAGCGTATAGGATCTTCTCCTTTCCAGATATCTAAAATTCCACAAGGAAGACTGTCCAGAGCACACAAATTCAGGCTTCCTTAGTTCTGCTGCTGACAGGACTCCTTTTTTCCCTTCTGCTTTTTCGAACGTAGGAGTCTTGAGGGACTTGCTGACTCTCATTGCTTATATTAGCACCATCAAGCTTGCTGGGAGACACTCTGAGGAACAGGGAAGCGGCTCACAGATGGCATTGCAGAAGCGTAAAAGCTGAGCCCCCGCGGAGGAAAGGGATGTTTTACCAGGATCCATTTTGTTTATTCACTTGAGCCTATCCCGTGGCAACACCCCGCCAAGACCTGAAGCCCTCAGCAATGCTTGTCTGCTCCGTGAGTGGGGTAAAACATTCGACACCAGCTCTTCAGTCAGCTCATCTCGTGAGAACACGAGCGAAGAGCCATCTGAGCACACAGGGATGAGCGAGCGGGCTCTGAACTGGAACTGCCCCTCCAGAAGCAGACGTGGAGTTGAAGTTCAAGCTTGAGGCACGTTGCCCCAGTTGGGGTGCGATGAGTTTGCATCAGGGGCGAGACCCGGTTCTCTGCAGCACGGGGTCGAGCAGCTTGTTCCTCACCTGCGTGATGGAGATTTACCTCCTTTGCTCCGCAGGGCTCAGGGAAGAGCAGCAAAGGCTGAGGCCCGGGGCTGTGATGTGCAGGCTGGCCTTCAGGTCACATCAACGGCTGCCCTCCCCTAACCCCCGGTCAATGAGTACCTGGTCATGTGGGCTGCAAAGTCAGCAGCAGCTCCGTGTGACGTTAGCCATCACGTTCCCTTTATGCCACTGGCTAGTGACACGTTTTCTGCAGCCCAGCAGTCCAGCCAGGCTCTGGCATTGCCTCTGACTTCCATACTCACCCGTCTCCTGTGTTTAAAGGGGAGATGTCTCAAACCCTTACATGCCATTCCCAGTGCAGTGCAGCCCCGGGTGTGACAACTGCTGCCACATGCCCCGTACCACGGCTATGAGAGCACCTGGCACCGCAGTCCATTGCAGAACGGAAAGCAAAGGAGATCCCCACCAAAAGCTACACCTACTTAAGGAGGGGAACCCCTCAAACTGAAGATGGACAGAGAAACCAGTTCTAAGAGAAAGCAAAGTGCAAGGGGCAAGAACCTTACAAGCAATTAGCAGCCAGAGGCGTGACCTTGCTGGCTGTGTCATGCAAGCTGCGTGTTGGTGCGAAACGTTCCTCCTAAACATAAATGACAACAATCAGCACACCAGGGAAGGGGCTGCTGTAAGCCTGGCAGGGGTGGCTTTGGGGGAGGATGTGCAGAGGGACAGCAGCCGGCTGCTGCAGCCAGCGGGGACTCCTAGACACGCGTGTTCCAAGACTGGCTGGGAGGGGACCCGCAGTACGGCGTGGGAGATGTTCCCCAGCCCGTGGGACAGGAACACACAGGGTACATCTCCTGGCAGGCTGGCACGGTATTGACAAGACTCTGCCCTCGGTAATGGGGCTGGGTCCATTCCACCAATAACAGCCCAAAGCAAAGCTGTCCCTTAATGTGTGCTCTGTGAAGGGCAACACGGGCTGAGGTCGCTGGTGTTGAACTTGGCACCCAGCGGCAGATGCTTCTGAAATCCCGAGCAGTGCATTTGCGAGGCAGTGCCCGCGGGGTGTTTTTCAGTCGTGCGAGGCAGGCCGCCTTGGGTTTTGTGAGGGTTTTTTTTTTTTTCTGAAATTACTTTGGGTTCTGGGGTTGTTTTTTCCCTTTTGTTTTGTGACGGCGAAATCACATAGCCTCACGGGGCTCCAGGGGAAATCAGGTGTGAAAATGGGCTCATTGAATCGAGGAGTATTTCATACCAAAAAAAAAATGGGTCTGGGAATAATTGTATTTAAAAAATGGGTCTGGGAATAATTGCATTTAAAAAATGGGTCTGGGAAACTACAAGACTTTGTGTAAGTCCGTGGTCGCAATCACCTCAGCTTGTGCTGTGGGAGACTTTGCTCAGCAAATCCTCCTCCTCCAGTTATACAATTCCCAGCGTCTCCCTTGCTGGGTGCTGGGCTGCAGACTCCAGCTGCTCTCCCTTTTGATATAAACGGCATTTTCTGAAGATACACAGGCCGTGCTTCCTCACCCCGGGCCTGTTTGCTGTCACCTTCCTGCGAACAGCACCTCAGCCCAGCTGTGCCTTTGGCTGGAGAGAGGAGCAAAGGAGGAGGTGGGGAGGAGAGAGGGCTGCAGCAAGCAGAGAGTCAGGCCTGACAGAGATTTGCCTCTCTCTGGGAGCTGTAACCCAGCCGGGCTGTGATGCACACAACCCGGGACGGTGGCTCTGAGCTGTTCGTGCCACTGTCACACGACTTCCACCACGTAGAAGCAATCCTGGTTTTGCCATACACCATGAAATCACACACCTCTCCTGAAAAGCCACCCCAGAAACATGCCAGCCAGAGGTGCTGAGCCGGGCTCCTTGGCTAAGCCAGGGCAAAACGGTACCTCTCTTTCAGAGGCTGCAGCACATGCAGGCTGCAGTGGTTTTCAGGAGCAGCAGCAAAGGCAGCAGCACCCTGAGCAGCATTTTGATCATAGGTACAAGGGGTTTGCTGGGGCAGCTCCTCTGCAGAACCTTCCTCGTCAGCAAACACCCCTGCAGAGATGTGAGAGAAGGACCGCAGGATGCCCAGGGATCCGGCCGGCCTCGGGGCGATGGGGAGAGCACGAGGGCAAACGCAGGGTGCAAGCCTCTGCCGTGCACCCCTCATCCCTGTGCAAACCAGTCCGAGGATGGGGCTACAGGAGCACTGCACGGGCTGAGCCGGAGCCCCGGCAAGTGCCTCTCATCTGAAACTGCTCCCTGCCCCAGGCGTGCTCCCTGCGTGGCTCCTGGCCAGACACATTAAATCCTCCGTTTCTGCCTCACATGGTGAGGCCCCGGCAGGGACACTCCATCCAGCCCCGGGCACCAGCTCATGAGAGAGGAGGGAGGGTGCCCAGGGTGGCTGTGGGGACCCCGGGGCTGGCAGAGCTGCCTCAGGGGCACCAAGGCGGCTCAAGCTGTTGCCCCTCGAGCATGAAAAGCTGAGCAGAGGTGACAGCAGTCCCCAAACGCATAGAAGTGGAAGGGAGCTGCCTGTCCTCTGTTGCCGCCATGCAGAGCATCCTTTGGTGTAAGAACACATCATTTAACGTGTTGAGCACCCATCCCCAGACTGGAGACAGCACTGCCCACCCGTCCCACCGCATGTGCCCTGTGCAGCACCCTGCAGAGAGGCAGGAGCTCGCCAAAGCTGTCTCCAGGCTGGAGTCAAAGCCCAAGTGGGAGTGATTTGGATGTGCTTAGCAAGGAGACGAATGGAGCAAAGATGTCAAAACACACTAAGCAATGATAACCTAGGCCCAGCAAAGAAAGATAGAACCTCCCAACAGTGCTCTACCCAGTAAGCATCACTGTCTGCCTAGAGAGAGGTCTGGAACTCCGGTCTGCAACCCAGCGCTCTCACATAAGAGTCCTGGCAATCCCAGTAAATACAGCAAGTATATTAAACCTGACAGCTTGGACTGGAGCATCAGAGAAATGGCAGCTACGTGAATGAGTTTGACTTCCCGAGGAAACACAGGGCAGCTCCGGGCGGGTTTTACCTGTTTTCTTCCCGCAGCTCCTCCAGCCTCACTCCCCGGCCACAAAGAGCTGTGTCGGAGCCGCAGATCCCTTCAGATCCCCGGTAGCTCCCGGGCACGTTTTCTCCCCTGCTAAGCTCACATGGACACGCATGTGTGCTGCTCCAAGGCAGGCAGCTGGGTGGAGGTCTGCGGGGAATATTTCACAGTCACTGCATCCAGGCAGCAGTTCCTTTCCCCACTGCCCTGGCATTCAATAGTAACGCAGGCACCGAGTCATGGAAAGAAAATGTGTTCAATGCCTCCCCTGCCCGTGAAGCGTTCTCCCTTGTGCACACGCAGGCATGTGGAAAGCATTGCTCGGAGACCAGCGCTGCATTTCGGCAACAATCAGAGTGCTTTAGTTTAAAGGCCGGCTGCTAAGTCAAGGAAAACAGGCAAATGGGCCCCGGGCTTCACTGCCCAGCCTGGCACGACAGGATCTGCTCGTATCGAGCGCTGGAGAGGCCAAACGCGCTCGCTGCTGTCACTGGGAGGGTGGCTGCTGCTGTGTCACAAGGCTCAGCGTGTGCCTGTGGCTGTGCTTGGTGCTAACGAGGGGGGCGATGACTGTAGATCACCCTTATTTAACACCAACACCACCCCCAAGTGCCCACCTCTGGTGGGCATCTGCAAACCCACTGGCTCTGAACATGCAAACAGGCAAGATGAGTGGAATATTGTTATTCCCATTCTACAGGCAGGTGAGTTGAGGAGCACAAGAAACGGAGACAAGTTCAGATATCCTCGTTAACAGAGATTAGTGCTTGTTCCCAGAGCTTGAGGGAGCTCCTCAAGGTCCCACCGCACATCTCCAGTAACGCCCATAACTGAGCCCAGATGAGCTGCAGTCTGCTCTTGTCCCACACTAGAACTGACTCCCCGTGAACACCAGGCACCCTGAAACTAAACTCAGTGTAAATCACTGCGTAAGTCTATGTCCTGAATGGAAAATAAAATAAAGCCACCATCCCCAAAGTACAGCTGGCCAAAGTATGGCTGGCCATGGCAACCATCAGGCTGATGGCAAACTGGTGAATCCAGCAGCGTCTCCTCTTAATTTTGCCCGTGAAGCATCACCATAACAACAGATCCACCAATCCACACCAGAGATTCGTGCACTTAGCAAACAGGAGCTGCCAAATCATATAAAAAAAAGTTAAAATTCTGCACAAAAAATATTTCCTCCATAACCCTACTGTGAGAGTGCAGAACTGCTGCAGCATGATGGGCAAAGCCAGTAAAATGCACTGAGTATGATGGGTACCAAAACTTCTCCCTCAGCCAGCAGCTCTGGAGCAAAAGCATCCATTGCCCTGCCGGGGGCATTGCTGGGAGGTGAGTTTGGCCTCTGGTTGTGGCATTTCTCTCAGGGCTGTGTTCATCCCTCTCTCTGTTACACAGCACAGAGAAGAAGCCTCAATGCAAAGGTCCTGCAGAGACAGAGCTGACGCCTCCTAACAACGCTGATCTTCACCCAGCCGTGGGACCTGGAAGAAACCAAGCAAGCCTGCTCTGCTTGAAGGTTTCCAGCAGGGTTTAGCAGTTGCTTCACAGGGGTTAAAGCATCTCAGCTCTGCAGAGAGCAGCGCAGGCGCCAGCCCTGCAGTTCAGAAGTAACCGAGCACGGTCCCCAGGGGAGTTTGCTCCAGTGAGCGGACCTTGTCCCTCGTCACCCTGTGCAGAGCAAGTTATTTTTTCAGAGAACAATCCATCTCTCTCCCACTGACTCACGGACAAGCTTCCCCTTTCCAAGGCAGCTCCTGGGGTGAGCTGAGGCTGAACACTCAGTCCTCTCGACTGGGAAGAGGTGAGGAAGTGCACCAAGGGCTTCAATCTCTGCTTCCTCCTGCGAGCAAGGAGCAGTGGGGTTAAAGTACCGCAGGGCAATGTGCCTGGGCAAACCTAACAGACCAGATGCTTCTCTCCACCAGTGTACACCAGAAACACCAGCAAAGTGCCTGGTGCTTCCCTGCTGACAGAAAGTGGGAGTCCCTACTTGGACTGAGAACAGCCCCACAAGAAACACCCAGTGATGAAGAACAAAGCATCAGACAGGATTTTCCAGCCCAGCCCAGTAAGATCCCTGTTAGCAGGATGCAGTCCATTGGCCTAGGCTGTGCAGAAGGTCTGGCTGGAGAATAATAAGGACTCTTCTGTCCACAGGATGGATGGAAAGGGAGGAGCCGTGGCAGCGGGCTGGCACTATCCAGCGAGAACAGCTTGGGTGGCACCAGGAAGGGACTCCCTCGCTGCTGCTGACTA
The DNA here is from genome assembly GCA_025345505.1 of Todiramphus chloris collaris. Taxonomy (NCBI): domain Eukaryota; kingdom Metazoa; phylum Chordata; class Aves; order Coraciiformes; family Alcedinidae; genus Todiramphus; species Todiramphus chloris. The sequence goes on from JANVCC010000045.1 coordinate 3,753,697, forward strand.
CGACAGCCTCAGGATGCTAAGCCAAGACTTGCTGGTTGCCTCACAGCCTGTTAGCTATTTTTGGCCCAAATGAGGAATCCAATCCAGCTTTGGCTTCCCAAAACATTGATGCAGGCAGAAACTTCAGTAGGCATTGGAGAGATGATAAATAAGAGAACATTTCCAAAAAAGAAAGACAAGAAAGGGCTTGATCTTCAGTGCTGGACACATGCACAGTGGAGCACAGAGCAAAGCACCCCTGAGAGGGCAGGAGCAGTAGGGATATGCCCAAGAAAGATGCTTGGCTTAGCTGGGAGTGGAGTGGGTGCAGTCCCACCTTCACCTATAAGCCAGAGCTTGTGCCAGGCAAGCTCACAGCGTCTGGGAGCCGATCCGGCCCCCACGGGTCTATTGAGGCCACCTCGCACCGCCTGCTAACCAGTCTGACATCCCCCACCTCTGCCGGTGTAATTAGGGAACTGGAGCAGATGGCAGCAGAGTTAGCTGAAAAGTGGAAAATCTCATACCCAGCTGCCACGTTCTGCCTGCAAGCCCTTCCCTCTCAGGCAAGTCAGGGAGGGGACAGCTCCCGTGATGCGAGGGGAGCTGCTGGAACAGGGTGCTGCACCAGCAGCCCCAGAACGCTCCCAGCTCGGGGCTGCTGGGAGGGCGGCCACATAGGCAGTGTGTGAACCCCAGCGTGGCCAGCGAGGAGGTACCAGTGGGGCCCCAGGGCTGCGTGAGCTCCTGCAGTGCCACGCACCTCAGTGACAGCCCCTGCCTTTGTCCCCACAGGCTTCATAGAAACCTGCCCTTGAATCCAACACTGCTCCATCTTCCACCTCCAGAATAAACATCTGCACGCCTCTCTGTGCTGCTTGTCCCCGTGGTGAAAACAAAACTGGCTGGTTCAGGCAGGGCAGAGAAGGACCTTGGCCCTTCCTTCCCAGCCAGCAAACATACGGGCACTGGCAGCAAAGGTTATGGTGGGCAGAGAGAGATTTCTGGAGGTGAGACTCAGTGGCAAAGCCTTGTGGGGCAGCCTGAAACCCAGGGAAAACCCATGGCAAGGCAGAAAACCCCAGGGGTGCCAGGGAGAGCATGGAGCACTGTGCAGGCACGGCACACATCCTGCTCCAGGCTGCGCAGGGAGGGGAGCTGGGCGGCCCTCCCTTACCAAGGAAGGGCTTTCAGGGCAGAGCCTAGAACTTGCTTTAACTGCTGCTGAGGCATCTGCCTAAGGAGCAAACCAGCAGCAGGCTGGTGGCAGGCAGCTCCCTGCAAAGCAGTCTCTGGGGAGATTCTACAGCAGCAGCCTCTTCCAAGCTGAATGCACCTATTATTTCATTAGTGCTGTAATTCCCCAGCCAGTGAGTGCTCTAATGGCACATGGAGTCTCCCCTCCTGCTCACATGCTGCACACCTGCACTGAACACAGCCTGGAGTCCTCCTCCCTGGCAGGCTGCGGAGCAGCTTTCCGACTGACTTCTTCTGGCTGGAAGAGGCTCAAGATTCAGACAGATGCTGAGTGCTCCGTGGATGGGGCAGCTGCCGCTCAGCAGGCTGAGCAGGTCTCAGCCTGATCCTGCCCTTGGCTTGTGGAGTTTTCTTAGTGCTGAGCCTCCACCACAGCGTGAAATCCCTGGTGTCAGCACAGCGTGCCTGGGAGCCGGGGTTCCTCACCTCAGCATCCCATCCACAGCATCACCGAAGGGCTCCCAGAGCTGTGGGTGCTCTGTCAGCTGTAGGGAAGCCCTGTCTTTGTGGTCATTTCTAGCACTGGGCTAAAGCATGAGGTGGTTCCACTGCGTACCAAATAACTTGACCAGAAGCCTTTCCAAGTCCTGAAGCTCAGAAAAAGGACTCTGGAGGCTCATTCAGTTGTGATGCTTCATACAGTCTAGATGCTCCAAGCCAGAGCAGGATGCCCCAGGATGAGAGGCTGCACTCGGTCATTTAAAGCCCTGCAATACAGGTGAGGAGACCACCTCCACCTGGGCTCTGGAAGCATCCAAGAGACCTCACAACTGGACTTCAAAGGGCCCCACACCTCCTCTGCCAGATGGAGCCGGCTGGAAGTGGTGGATGGGATGGAACATGAGTGACCTGGTAAGGGCCAGCACAACCCTGAGGAGGTTTCAGAAAGCAGAGCAACCCCAGGGCTGCACTTTGATCTGCTCTGTGCCTTGCCTTGGAGAGATCCAGTACTGACCCAGCATCTGCCAGCACAGGCATTCCTGTTGGCCAGCCACTGATGCCACTGCTTTGGACTATGTGAGGCACTTAAAAAAACCCCAAAATACAGGTTTAAGGCAGGACTGTTCTGGTTAAATATGCTCTTTTGTGTTGTCTCACAGATTAAATCAATTAACACCACAGAGGAGCTCTGCATTTGCAGATGCTGAGGCTGGCTCTCCTTGTACTCATGCTGATTCAGTTCAGGGATAAATAAAGCCCATAAAACTACTCTGATGTAGAACTGAGAGTGAGACAAAAATACTGCTACCCAGCATAGAGCCTTCACTCTCTTGGTTCAGCGCTACTCAAAAGCCCCTTGGGTATAACCAGCTTATTTTTAGCTGTTCACTTATTAAACAAACACAAGGAAAGGTTAAATGCCAGGACATTTTTGCATACCAAGCTGGACTCTGCACATTTATTCTGTCACATACAGGGATGCTGGACCAAACTACATGTCTGCTCTGGAGCTGGGGACGGAGCGGAGCCAGCCAAGGAGTGTGGATCCTGCCTAGAAGCTGGTCCTGCTTGTAACATGCTCCTTCCCAAACATCTGGAAGACAAGCACTTCCAAACTCTGGGATCATCTGTCAAAGGAGATCTGGCAGATCTATGGATCAGGAGGTCTCTGCTGGCCCTCCTGGGAAAAGGGAGTGGGCTGCACAGAGCTGCCACAAATCCAGGTGTCCAAGGAGTTCTGCTTAGAGGAGGAAAAAGAGGAGCTCGATCACCTCTCCAAGATGCTCAGCATCCAGGGTGCAGAAGTTACACACAAGTGACTGCCGGGCATGGAGCAAGCACAGGGGGTCCAGACCATGGTCCAGACCCTGGGCAGCCTGTGCTCCTGCATTTCTGTCTTCGAGGTGCAGACTGCAAGACATTTTTCCCTGGCTAGCAAGCAGCTAACATCATGGACAGCTGCAGGAGCCTTTTCCTGGCGAAGGGGCTTTTATCCTTGAGCCCTGTCCCCCTGCTTGATCCCCTCTCAGCTCTTTTCTCCACGGCACAGCCACCCCTCAGCTCCTGGGCTGTTCTGCCCCCCTTGCTCAGGTCAGAGGCAAGGTTGGCCCCACGCTCCCAGGGCATCGCAGGAGTTCTTGGGAGATGCTTCCACCTCGTGGCCTTCTGGAGAAATGACTGGCTGGGAAATGCCAAGCTGGGAAATGCCAGGCTGCACCCGTGCAACCCAGCTGAGAGAGAGCAACCAGGCCATGCCACCCTTCCTGCTCTCTCTATTGCCTTCCCCCAGTCTGAACTGGGGTACCCACTACCTCTGCTCTGCCCTGGCACTGCCCGGGTGCTGCTGGCAGCAGCTGTCAGTGATGCACCCACCAGCCAGGGAGCAGCCTTTCCCAGTCTTCCTCACCAGTGTATCCAGAGCTAGGATAATCACACACTTCTCCAGGGCTGAGGTGCTAGAGCATCCCCTCATCCTCCCCGCTCCTCCCTTTATAATGGCTGTGATGTTTCTGGTCTGGGATACCCCTGCAGCCAGCCCAGGGCAGCTGCCCTGCATTTCCCCCTCCTAAGGGCCTGCAAACTGCAGCTGGCCCAATCCAATCCCAGCAGAACCAGCACTCGCCTCCAGTTTTCTTCTGGTCCTCTGTTATGCTTCCCCTTAAATGTGGGGGTTTTAAAGACAAACGATGCCTCTCTTGCAATTCTCAGGTGACATCTCATTTCACCCGTGCCCAGCCCCTCATCCTGCTGCCCGCTACGGGGGGATTTTGGAGAAAACCTGGCAGCACTTCCCCCCTGCCCCCCTTCACGCTGCTGCGGGGACCGGGTGGAATTCTGCAAGGGCACCGTGGCTCAGGGCATCCCCAGGGACAGGCAACTGTCTCTCCTTTCTGGAGAAGAAAGCAAGTGTGCTTTAGAGGATGCAGGTGCTCTCTTAGGAAGAGCTTTCTCAGTATTGACTGTAGCTTGAGCTTCAGCTCTCCCGTAGCTCGCAGGGCTGTGGAACTGCAGCTGGGACCGTGTGGGTCGGCCCCAGACCCGCTCCAACCGTGGCACCCATCGCGTGGGGGTCGGATTTCTCACACTCCTCTGCAGTTCTGCAGGGACCCACTATACTGCTCACCCAAGCACTGTGCTAATGGGATCTGCTCCTCACGAGAGGCATCAGAAAAGCCTGTTTGTCAGCAGCTTTACCTGCTCTTGGAGGGTTGCCTCTAGCCAAAGAGGTCTTTACCTCCGGGAAGCAGTGTCCCAGGTCCAGAGGTGCTGCCAAGACCTTCATCAAACAAACAGCAAAGCTTTTAGTTCCCACACAGCTAATGGGATGCTCTCAAAGCCTTGGGGCCTACTGAAGGACAGAACAAATAGAAGTTTCCCCCCAGTGCATCTGCTGTCCCAAGGATCCCCTCGCTGCTGAGCGGAGGTGAGTGACCGCGTGTTTGCAGGGCGTGAGCGAGACTCAGCTTTGTCTCGTAACAGCAGCAGCATAAAGTGATTACATTTCTAGTAGGGTTTTTTTGCTTTACTAAGAAAAAAGTTAAGGAAGATGGCACATCCGTTTTCCATGCTCCTTCTGAGCAAAGCACAGGGCGACTGTTCCTTCTAACGGCAGCGAGAGGGCCCGAGTGCCCTGGCGATGCTGCAAGGAGCTGGCTGAGGGTGGGAAGCGCACGCACATCCTCACCCAGGCAGCTGCTGCTTCTCCACGACCCTTCACCCACCGCAGCCCTCCGGGCGAGGGGCTCCCAGCTCTCCGTGCTCTCTCTGCCCCGTGGACCACGCGCAGCAGCGGCAGGGCCTGGCTGAGACGGGATGGAGTTAAAGTGGTGATGTTCCTGCTGTCGCAGCCAACGCGGCACAGCACAGAAGCCATTCAGCAGAAGAGACAGCCCGGCTGCTCGTTGCCTGTTCGAGCTTCCAGCGCCCCGTCCCTGACCCAGACTGGGTCTGAGCAGTCTGCAGAGCGGAAGCCGTTCCCAGAAGGGATCTGTAATGAATGCAGAAGAGTGAACAAACCTGTGGCTGACCCGCCAGCACGGCGTGTGTCGGTAGTGCCTGTTACCCAAGAGGGACAGCGTGGCTCCTTGCCGTCGTGCTGGCATTTGTCACAGGGCTGGGCCAATTTCTCACAGGATTAAGGACCTCAAACTTTGCAAGAGAAGTGGCTGGGGTTGCGGAGGAACCTTTCCCAGAAGGACCCGAGTGGAACTCGGCGACCCCCCCTGGGTTTGCAGAGAGGCTGAGAGAGCAGCTCTGCAGAAAAGCTGGATTCTCGCGTTGCCCCTGCTTTAAATGTTCAGCTATTTCACTTGGCAAGAGCGATCCCGCACAGGGCTGGCAGTTAACAGGTAGGCAGGATTTGAAAAAGGCTTATAGCCGGGCCCCTCTGCCAGGAACAGACCTCACCTGCCGTAACGTGGGGAGAGGCAGCTCTAAAGGCAGGGCACCAGCCACGCTGTCCTGGCTGGGGCTCAGCCGCAGAGCTCCCCGGTAAGGAGAAGGAAGTGGGGAGCGGTGGAGTCGGGAAGTGCTTTGCTCAGCCCATACGGGCAGTTGGCACCCGAGGACCTACCGGGGGTTAATCAAAGCCCTGCTCAGGCGCGATGAGGAACCTGCCAGTTGCCATACGAACCTGAGGAAATTAAAAATCACGCGCCATATGCCACGGCTCGGGCGGGGAGCGGGGCCTCTCGAGCAGCGCCCGCATCTGCCCGAGCATCCCTGCGAGGGGGCAGGTGTGGGGTGAGAGCTGCCGGGGGGATGGGGTGGGTCTCTAACCCGGCAATAACTCGCCTCCTTCCCGGCACCCAGCGGGGAAGGACGGTGACGGGGAAATGAGGGGAACCGAGGGGAAGGATGACACATGTTCAGCCCAACCCAGTGGCAGAGCAGCCGGAGAGGCAGAGCCAATAGCTGCTTTTCATGCTCAGTGAGTCTGTCCACCTCCACCCCCCCCTCGAGTCCTTAAGTTGCAGCTTTTAACTACCTCGGTGTTCAAAGAAAATATGATGCTCAGCATGAACAGAAGGAAGAGCCTGCTGGCAGGTAGACAGCATGGACACTGATCCCGGCAGGGCCGGCTGCTGAGAGAGGTACGTGCCTTCCAAGGCAGGGATCCGAAAGCAATCACATTTGGGATGCAAACTCAGAGCAGACTTTAATTTTCCAGCAGGGGGAATATGGAAATCTGGCTCTCTTGAAATGATTCATCCCCTCTTCCCACCACCGCCCCCTCCCCTCCCCCTGCGTCCTCTCCCTGTCCACCCCTCCCGGTACAAACCACCTCGCTGCAATCTCTCCATCTGGGTGCCTTCATGTTGGGTGTCTTGGCGCTCCCGCGTGCGCCGAAGTCTAAGGCAGCCCTGGGGAGAGCGGCAGGAGAGAGCGGGTGGTACCCGCGGGGTTGACGGGCTCTGGACCCGGGGCACGGGCAGGTTGGCTCGTGCCGGACGCTGAGCAGGGATCCCGGCTGGTAAGAAATGTCCTTGGGGAGCCAGGCACAGCCCCGCTTGGCACACGGGAGCTCGGGATGCACCCAGGGGCTCACCCAAACGGGTGCCTTTCCCTGGACAAGCAGCAGGCGCCCAGTGCTGCTGGGGGAGGGAGGGGAGCTGGGGTGGGGGGCGAAGTGGGGACATCGACAAAGTTTATCTCCCCTTTCCTCAGGCTTTGTGCTCAAAGAGGAGCCCGAGACAGCCCCGCGCTCATCTCACCTGAGGCCCCTGTCCTGAACAGGCACTGGTTTGGGGACAGGGCAGGAGGAGAGGCCTGGCTGGAGGATGCTTCTTTGGCGCTGGTCGTGCAACCCAGGGCTGCTTGTGGTGTCAGGGGAGACCCTGTCCCTTTGCCTGGGGGGGTATCTGACCTGCTGCTTGGCTTGTGCAGCTGAAGGGTCCCCGACAAACGTCTGAGTGGCACCTTTCTGCGGAGGGAGGGGGGTGGAGGTGACACCGGCGTGGCAAAATCCCTTGTCTGGCGGTAGAAGAAAGTGTCTCCTCTCCCACTGCCGTGTGGGAGGTGTTCGGGACTCGCTGCCTCCAGGATTTCTGTGCAATTCCGCCTCACGTTTATAAACAGAGCTGTTTTCTCAGGCATGTCAAGGAGAAAGGAAAAGGGGGGAGTTGTGGGGATCCCCCATCCAGGGCCAGCAGGACCTGCCTGCCTCCTGGGTAGCTTGGAAGAACTTTTGTGGTCTTGAGACGAGAGCAGCCAGTGCGCGCGTTTGCTGAGCTCAGCCTTGCTCTGCCCCATCCCAGTGACAGGCACGGGGCAGGGTCCTGACACCAGGGCTGCTCCCAGTGACTCTGTTTTCCATTCCCCCCCTCCCCGGTGCCGGAGCTGGTTCCTGTGTCTGTGCTGGAACAGACATTGTCTGAGAAACCCTTCCTGGAGACGATGCCGTGAGGTGGCGCTTGGGAATAGGCAGCGTGATGCCAGGGAGCCAGCACTTGTTGCTGCCAGCTGCACATTGCACAGTGCCCGGGGAAAGGTGGCACGGGAGCCACTGGGCACCCAGCCCCACGCCGCTGGGCCCGCTGGCATGGAACAGGAGGAAGGAGTTTCTGTGGGTGCTGGGTGGGATGTGCAGAGCGGTTGTGGTTGTGGAGCGGGGAGGGTAAGCATGGAAAGCTTTTTCCTCTCGGCTCCGGCACTGAAAAGCATGACTTTAATTACAGACTATTTCTTCAGGTTCAGCCTTGTCTGGTGTGTGGCTTGAGCCCCGTAAAAGCCTCCTGGGCAGGTTGAGCCGGTGTGAGTGGCTCCGTGCACACGGTGTGACTTGGGGCTCTGAAGGAAGCTGCCCAAGGTACAAGTTTCTGTGCAGTCCAGAGAACTCTTGTACACTCGGGAACACTTTTATGGCCAGCCAGATGCACGTGTTGTGGAGCAGAACGTATCTCTGTGGTCTCGGGAAACCTGCAGGTCCTGGAGTTGAGCTGCCCCAACCCCACCCAGAACAAAACCTGCAGCTGGGCCAGCCCAAAATGTCCTGGAGGCCAGAGCAGAGCTGCTCTTGGGTAGCCACCCATCCCAGGGCACAGAGAGACATCCACCAGTTGGGTCTACGCATTGCAAGGTTCCCTGCAAAGCCACCCAGGCCAGGACCAGCCGTGGGAGCTGCAGCGAGGCACAGTCCAGCGCAGAGCTGCTCCATCCCATCTGCCACCTCCCTGCACCTCCGGAGAGAATGGGCCCCAGTGCCTGGGGACAGAACCAGGCAGGGGCAGCTGGGTGGCAGCCAGGACCAGAGCAACTGGCCCCCTTCCAGCCTGGCTATCTCCGTACCCTGGCACTCCCCACTTCCAGGGTCAGGAAGCGTTTGCCACCCGCGCAGGGCAGACACAGCCCGGAGCGCAGCCCAGCCCTCCGAGCCCCAAGGGTAACCCTCCCACTGACTTCAAAGACAGGCAGGCTTGAGAGGACAAAGGGAAGCATTGTCACCGATACTGCTCGGGGATATTGCTAGGTACAGAAGTTGTTTTCCGGAGATCCCAAATGCAAGAGCATTTTTGCAGCCTAGCTTAAGTGCACAGAACACAGACAGAAGCTGGGGAAGAAAAGAGCCGCTCAGACTAAAGTAAGAGCATCCACCTCGGTGTTTGCAGTTTCACTAAATGAGATCCAATCAAACTTCCGCTCAGAAACAAAAATTCCCAGATGCAATCCCAGCTCCGAATGGAATGAGACAGTGGGAACCTGGCCACGGGAGGCTTGTCTGCCATGACCCAGCCTTCAGCAGCCGACCCAGAGCCTTTTGGTCCCCTTGGTGTGGTGCAAATCATGGGGCAAGGCTGCCTTGTGTGGGTAGCACCAGCTCTCCTGGATCTCCCACCTCTCCAGGGTGCCAGGCAGCTCGTGCTCAGGGTGCCAGGCAGCTCGTGCCCGGGGTGTGAGCAGGCTGGTGACAGTGCCCAGGCTCTCTGGGGAGTGCAACGTTAGCAGCAGCAGCAGCAGCAGCCCCGGTTCCAGCACAAGGGAGCATGTCCCCTGTTAATCAGCATTTAATTAAAGGACATGCTGACATTTCGAAATCAGAAACAACTCTCCTGTGTGGGCTGCCTCTCTCTGCTGCTCGCCTCTTCTCTGAATCACTCCCTGACATTTTGCCAGAATAGGATGTGACTCTCTCTCTCTCCCTCCTTCCTTATAAAAATAAATTGAAAAGGAGATGCAAAGCCACTGCTGCTCCCGAGGGAGAGGATGCAGGGGATGGGGTTTCACCAGGGGAGAAGCTCTTGTTGTCACTGGTGCTACAGCGGTGCCCTGCACAGACCCGGGCTGCGGGGCGGGTTTTTGCGTGGTAGGTGCCACAGGGATGCTGGGGCAGGGGGTACTCACCTTGTTGGCACAGGGTGACTGGTTCTCCCTCTCCAAAACCATGCATAGAGCCACGAGGGCATCTCAGGGCCCCACACAAGCCCCAGGTGATGTGCCCGAAGGAGTCGAAAGCAGACGGTGTGGATGATGTGCAGGGAAACAGAGAGTGTCTGTAGTGACAGGGGCAGTGGGAGCAGGTTGGACTCAGAGGGACCCATGTGTAGGGCAGGACGGAGAGGCCAGGAGGTGGTTCCGGGGAGATGTTCAGGATCTTGGCCTTGGAGTGGCCCCGCTGACAGCATCACTCCAGCCTGCAGCCAGGCCTGGGGGACACCTTCTCAAGTAGAAAGCCCCTTCCCCTCATGTTCCACCCCCCGTGGGGTGGGTGAGCAGGGCTGGGGCAGCACTGCCCCTCATCCCAGAGTCCCTTCCCTACCCTGGCTCTGGGGGTGGGGGGCCATCCCTCACCCTCTGCATTGCACGAGCCGTAGCCGAGCAGCACCCCGCCTGCGCTGAGGTGCCCCCCGCCTCCTGCACCTTCTGCTGCTCTTGAAACGGGGCCAGCGATTCTGTTTATCTGTTAGCCCATGCCAGAGCTGGGAAAATGCAAACAGCAGTGAGGGATGGGGGAGGAGGAGGGGTAGTGGGGGGGAACCCTCGCCGCTCGCTTCCCCTTGGCTGCTCATTTCAACCTTCTTTCAAGCAGAAATTACTCACATTAATCAAGAGTGAGAATGTGTTTGCAGCCCTGCAGATTTGGCAGCGCGGAATCAAATTCCATCAGTAGCAGCAGGAGGACGGGAGCCTGTATCTCTGCTGTGCACAGCCTAATAGAGCCATTGCCAGAGGAAATTGGATCTGAGAGCTCCCCTAAATTAATCTACCCTTTAAAAAAAATGCCAGGAGATCTACATGACAAATGAGCGTTTGCAGTGGAAACCGAGGCAGACATCCCACACGTCGGATCAGGATGAACCTGCCCCTTGGCCAACGAGGAGTACGAGTTCCCTTCAGCCAGGGCACATGGCAGGTGCCCCAACGGGGAATCTGGACCATGAGTGCTGCTGGGACAGGGGACAGGGGTGTGAAGGGATCGCTGCCACTCGGCCACTGCTCTGCTCTCCTCATCCCTGCGTGCTGGAGATGCAGAGCTGCCTGCATCCTCTGCAGCCAGCGAGCATCTCTGGAGAAGCCCAGTGAGGCAGAGCTGGGACCCGGCAGGAGCCCCGGGGCCGTGGAGCAGCACCAGGTGCTGCCTTGTTGGCTCCTGCCACCATCACACCAGGCTCCCGGGGCTCTGGCTCGTGTGTGCCATGGAGCTGGGGCACAGGTGCCGCAGCTCGCTCCGCTTTAATAGAGCTGCTGCTGCTCCAAGGTGATTGCTACTTTATTGGCTTTTTTTTAGCCACGCGGCCGGGCTGGGAGTAAGATGGATGAGTCTTGTCTTGGGTGAGAATTCTGCTTGCAGTAGGAGCCTGGGTACAGGGTGGGAGCGACTGTTTTGAAAGCTGCCTTGAAAACAGCCGGGGTGAAGCTTCCCAGGGCAGAGCAGGGAGCTCACTGGGACCTGTTCCTGCCCTGGGAACTATCCGTAGGGTGGAAATGCCCTGGGAACTATCCGTAGGGTGGACATGGACCGGGCCGTGCCGGGTATCAGGCCAGTCTAAGTTGTGCGAGCTGCCTGATGCTGGGCGGTTACCTGCAGCCGAGGGACCCCTGGTGTGGTTTTCTTGCAGCATCCCCCAGTAAAATCCAAAGTCCCATGTGGTGGTCAGGGTCTTGTCTGCCCTGAGTCTCCTACCCCAGGGGTCCGTCTTCTCACTGGTGTTTCTCAGGAGCAATTGGACAGTGGGAATGCTGCTGAGCCCTGGCCCTAGGTGCAGCCCAGTGCTCCCCTGGGAAGGGCTGGTCCCTGAAGCTGGTCTAGGCAGCGCTGATGGGGTGAGCCCCCCTGCCCCGCACACCCTGCCACTCTCCAACAGCTCTGCTCACACGTCCCCTGCACCCCCCGTCATTTTTCAGCCATGGGCAGTTGAAAGCCTTAGTGCCTTCGCTCTGCTCTCGGCAGCACCCGATGATTGAGTCTCGCCCTTTATTTCCCAGGTTTATTAACTCCCTGCCCCTGTATGTGTGGACTGAGCGGGGCCAGTCGGGGATGAGACAAGGAGTATTTCCAGTCCTGCCTCAGGACTCTGGGAGTTCACACCAGGAAAAGCAGCGCCCAGCTGGGCTGGGTGCAGGGCTGGGTGTTCCCAGCACAGCCCTTTGCTTCCCTGTGCTCTGGAGGAAGGTCCCTGTGAGGGAAACACCTCACTCTGTGCACGGACTCTAGGACACTGCACGTGAGTTAGGTTTGCGATCTAAATGGGGTTGTGGGATTGCAACAAATAAGGCTTTCCGTGGGGAGTTTTTCTCCTTGGATAGATGCAGCTCTGTGGGGCTTATTCTGCAGAAAAGCAGCAGCCAGGCGTCAGGATGCTATGCCAACGGGAAGGTGAAATACCTGGGTAGCCAGGTACGGGAGAGCGTGAGCTCATTTTAAAAAGTACTGAGCATGTGTAGACAGTGTCTGGCAACAACTGTGCGTCTCAGACACCCCTGGTACCACGGGGACTTGTGCTGCCCAGAGAGCAGTGGCCGGGTGTGCCAGCACCGGCGTGTGGCACAGAGCCAGGCGTGCCAGTTTGCCCCAGTGCCCGTGCTGGCTGTGCATGGTGGGAGCTGTGGCCAGCAAGGCCACGGAGAATATTGATTAGTTTTACAGTGTAGCCTGACAGAGCCTATTCTGGTGATGTAATGAAGACGGATGATCCCATCCCCTCGCCGTGGTGCTTTGGGGAAAGGGAAAATTATTCGCTGCATCCTGGAGGGATACTCTGCAGTCCTCCGTGCCTCGCTCCTGTACCTCATCTAATTTCACATCTCTCGCTGCTTTTTCTTGCTTTCCATCCTTATGGTTCTCTGCCTTCCCGTGTGCCAGCACCCCCTGCCTCCCACCGCCACCTGGATCTGGTGCTCAGGCTTGGAGGCAGCTGAGCCTGGTCCAGACCATCCGGGGTACAGACCTCACTGCTGGGACGAGCTGGGAGAGGACTTGTTGCAGATCTTGGCTGCCCACGATGGAAAGCTCTCCCACTAGGTCTCACTACAACCAGAGACACAACCCAGCCTTCCGCCACTGCTCACCTCTCCCTCCTCCTCTGCTTTTTGTTCCCTCTCTCTTGTTCTTTACCTCCTGCCTTCCTCCATCAGCACCCATCTGCATCTCCTCAGGGCTACTGCCACGGATGAAGCAGCCCCACAGCTCCCAGCATCCCAGCTGCCATCCCAGCTCACTCCAAACACATCCCACCTCCAACGCGGGAGAGACCTCTGCAGAGAAGCCCCGCTGGAAACCCCCAAAGCCTCATCCCAGGACCTGTTAAATGTCAATTAGGGGCAGCTCTATGAGGTTGATGAGCTGCAGTCCCAGCCTGATCTGAGCCCTTCGGAAACCACGGGCAGAGCTTTTTCCTCCGCTGACCAGCAGCTGTGAATCCATCTTTATGGTAACACCAGGCTCAAGCATTCACATGCCAGAAGGCCATTATGTACAGTCATAAAAATGATTTAAAAGTTGTCAGGGTTTTAAAAGGTAAAAAAAACAAAAAAAAAAGAAGCTCATATATTATCAGGTCTTTATTTCTCGTCTAGCTTTCACCCTTCAGGATTCGTGTTTTCAGGCTTTTCTCAACAAACAACACAGTTGGAAATGCTAAGCATTTTTTATATAAGAGCTGAGAATCCTCCAGAATCACAGGGCTTCAGGAAGAAAAAAAATACCACAAGATCTGTAATGCACGAGATCTGATCTTCAGAGCTGCCAGCACCCTCTGCAAAGTAACTATCTCGTGACATCTTCAGAAGCCTAACGGGCCCCATTGCTATCTTCCAGCAGAGACACAGCCCCTTACTTCCCAGACCTGATGGTTGGAAGGTGTCCTCTTCTCTGCCCCAGGGCAGGGGGATGCCCAGTGGCTCCCGCACTACCAGCTGAGCTCCAGCCAGGACCCCGGTCCTGGAGTGAAGATTTCCAGGGCTGCAGAGCCCCAGTGACAACTGCAGCCTCTGTTTTGAAACGCTGAACCTGTCAAGGCTGTTTTGGGGTGGGATCTCTGGTGTTGTCACTGATGCTCCATGCACCATTCAGCCAAGTGCTTTGAGGTGATAAATGAATTCCTGTAAAGCCAAGGGGGAAATCGTCCTGTAGCAAACATGCGGTGCCTTTCCAGCCTCATGAGTCCTCTTCGATATTCACAGCAGAGTGATTACTCTTTTTTCTCAGCTAAGGGAACTAATTTCATAAGTACTGCAACTCAACCGTGAGCGGGGAGCTGACTGTAGCATTAGAGAGCAGAGGAAACCACAGTGCCCTGCAATTTTGAAGAAAATACATGTGAAAATAAGGCAGCCCAGGTACCTGCCTGGCTGTTGCTGGATGAAAACAGGCTATGAACACAACGATGAACCTTTTTTTGCAGTCTGAGTCCTTCCAGTGGCACTTCACCAGCCTGTTTTTGGTGTGACTTTTGGGGAAGAACTTGGGAGGGTTGATGGAGGACAAACCCCAGGCAGTAAGGAGCACATCCTTGTGCTTCACAGCCACCTTTTCCTCCTGCTTCCAGCTCACAACTTCAGTCTAACATCTGGCAAAGTTGCGTACCGCGGGCAAAGCGAGCATCGCTGCTTATGGCAGGACAGGCTGACAGTTCCTGTGAGATCAACCCCGCGAGCATCATTTCTTGGTGATAGCTCGCTCACAAAGGGAAGAAATGGAAGCAAATCTTACATGACACATTTATTTTTGTCATCTATTTATTAGCTCAGAGCAAAAGTCCTGCTGCGCTGCATTATGGGGATTATGCAAATGAGGGACATCAAGACAATTAAAAAAAAGCCCAAGTGAGCACAATGTCAGAGCTGAGCAGATGCTGAGAGCCCGAGCAGCCCACCCGGCCGCAGCCCAGTGGCATGGCTGGACCACCTGCTTGGGCAGCCCCGTGCTCAGATCCAATGCATCGCCCTGTCCAGGTGCTCCTGTTCTGTCTTGTGCAGACAACCCAGGTCATTAGGCCCATCCGCTAATGAGCTGCCCAACACATCTCCCAGCATGCTGCCCTCCCATTGGGCTTCCTCTGCTGCCTCTTCCCTGCTCAGGGGAAGGATGCAAGGAGCGGACCCTGATGCATCTTGATGCCATCGCAGGCACTCGCTATTCTTGCTGAGGCAGATCCAGCCAAAACCAATGGCTAGACTGCTCCCGGGCAGAATTTGGATTTACAGGGTCGCTGAGGGGGCTAGCACAGGGCAGAAAGCAAAGGCTGTCCTTTCCCCCTGCGAAGAACCTCCTGGCTCCCCATGGGAGTACAGCCCGGCGCCTTGTGTCCTGGGGTTGGACGAGATGATCTCGAGAGGTCCCTTCCAACCCTCCACCACTTCACGAGTCTGTGATTCCGTGACCTGGCGCGGGGTGAGGTAATGCCATGCTCATGCTCAGTTGGGCGCTGCCACAGGAGGAGGATCTGGCTCACTTCACAGGGCTGAAGCCCTGGCTAAATCCCCACTGAATCACCCGTTGTTACACTGACAGCTCAGGATTTATGAGAGCTAAAGTGGATGGATAGCAATGAGCAAGAGAAGAAAAAAAAAAAAAAAAAAAAACCCACAAAAAAAAAGAGGTCCCAAATCTGACTTGTCTTTGCTTTGGCAAGCCCTGGGGACTCGGGATGTGTGTTTGGAGATTTAATCCTGTCTGAACCCCTCTATTTTGAGACAGAGGTGGAGGGAGAGCTTAAGGCAGCTGAAGTGCATGTCAGTAGCTGCATCCAAGCACAGCTCCTGCCCCGGCAGCTCCTGGAAGTGGAAAAACACCGTTTCCCAAAAGCCCGTGGAAAACACAGGCAGGCTGGTGCTCGGAGACGCGGGAAGATGCGGGGAACAGCCGGGGAAACACGCTTCCATCTGCACTTCGCTAATTACACTCATTAGGGGAGGAATGCTGCCTCTGATTTCGAGCTATACCAGCTATTTTTAATTTCCCTGCCTGCTGCAAGCACACACCGGAGCACTCGGGTGGGTTTTTATTTTCTGGAGACGGGTATTTCTCCTCCCAGGTCAGAGGCTCTTTTGTGTCTGTGAGACGGGGCCGAAGACAAAGCGAAAAGGGAGAAACTGGGAGAGCGGGGAGCTGGGAAGCGCCGGCATCCCTGCCCCGGGCAGGGGGCACGTGGGGGGCTGTGCCCTGTGGGTACCGGGCATCTGCCAGGGGCCATGCGGGGAACGGGATGCAGCCGGCGGAGCGGGGCAGCGGGAACGCAGCTGGGGCAATGGGGATGCAGCCGGAGGAGCGGGGAAGCAGCCGGGGTAGTAGGAACGCAGCCGGAGGAGAGGGGATGCAGCCGGGATGCAGCTCAGGCAATGGGGACGCAGCCGGAGGAGTGGCAATGGGGATGCAGCCGGGGCAGGGGGGATGCAGCCAGGGCAACGGGGATGCAGCCGGAGGAACAAGGATGCAGCCAGGGCGATGGGGATGCAGCCGGGGCAGTGGGGATGCAGCCGGGGCAGAGGGGATGCAGCCGTTGGTTCTGCGACCCAATGGGGAGAGCGGGAGAGCCGGGAGATAATTTATGCACTAACCTCAGATTGGGGTTGCGGGCGGCCGTCCCCAGCGTGGGAGGGAAGGAGGCCTCTTCCCATCGCCCCTTCCACCCGCCTCCTCCCACCCCGCAACCACACACAGCCTCGCAATCCCCTTACAATTAGGAAGACACCTATTCAGCACCACTCTGGCATTGCTGGGCTTTTGTTCCTTCTCTTCTCTGCTGGCAAAGCTGCTCTTCCCCTCGGCAGCGGAGCTTTGCGAAGTTGCTTTTCATAATCTCCAGCGAGGAATCGCGGTCCCGCCGAAGTCCCGCGGTCCCGGCGGCGGGGAGGAGAGACGAGGCATAAAAAAAAAAAAAAAAAAAAAAAAAAAAAAGATAAGGAGGAAAAAAGTAAGACGGCGTTTTTCTCTTTCTTTCTTTGTTTGAAGTCTTGCCCGGGAGAGTTGTGTGCGTGAGGCAGCGAGCAGGGGCCGGGGCGCGGGGCTGCGGGCTCGGTGTGCGCTGGGCACACGCAGACACCTGCACCCAGCAGCTCCCGGTGCCCGTGTTACCCGTACGGCTCCCCCGGGACGCCGGCACTGCCGCCTGTGAGCATCCCAGAGCAAGTCAAGTCCTTTAGCTGTACATTGTCTGCGCTGAAAATGTGTTTACGTGTGCGTAGGTGAATATAGATATATTTCCATCTGTGTTGTAGCTCATGTGTGGCTTTGGCTTGCAGCTGGTATATTCCTGTGGAGATGTGTGTGATCAGCTGAAAAGAAAATTAAATTCTCTTTGTTTGAGATGAGAATAGTCCCCAGCTGGCCAAAACTCACCTCTGTATGGATGTTGGTGAAGATGTGTGTATATACATTCGTGTGTATATACATTCGTGTGTATATACATTCGTGTGTATTCACGCTGCTTATGTTGCCATGCAGTTACATGCAGCACACGTTAACGTGCTTATCAGCTAAATCACACATGAGCTCTTCAACCGCCGGATTTCGGTACGAAGTGTGCACTTGTATGAGTGTTCCTCTATATGCTGACATGTTCCTGTACATAAATGATAAGTTTTTTTTTGTCTAACTCAAGTACCACGCGTGTGGAGCGGGGGTGGTTTTGTTTTGTGGGTGTGTGTGTGTGTGCAAACACTTTGGCATTGTTTGTAACGCGTGTGAAATCCCTGCTCCAGCCCCTGATTGCAGACAGAGAGCAACTCTGCCTGCTGCACAAGTGCCTTTTCCTTTCCACTGAGTGCGAGCTGAAGGGCGAAGAGCAGGTTCGTTCGTGCCCGTGCCTGGCTGGGTGTCTCTGAATCCTGCCAGAACACGGCGTGAAGTGGCAGTGTGGTTGGGATTGCTGGCTGTGCCGGTGGAACTGCGTTGGAGCAACCCTTCCTCCGGCTGCAAACTTGCGGCTCCAACACGGGTGCTGGTGTTGGGCACAGCAGAGAGGGAGGCTCTCTGGGCTCTCTCCGATGAGGTAATCTGAAAGAAAGATACGGGAAGCGGTGCGTGTGTTAACCTGAGCAGTGATGTCAGCAAGGGAAAGGGAAATTAATTACCTGGAGATAGGAATTGCCTTGATGTTGTATCATTCGATTCCTGCCATTATTTCGGACGTGCCGGGGCACTGGAACCAAAGGGGCTCTGGCGATGGGGTCCTGGGGGCTGGCAGGGTCTGGGGATACCAAACAGCTTGTGTGTGTGTGTGTGTGTGTGTGTATGAGCACAAGTGCCTGGGTGCACTCGTGTGTCTGGGCTGTGATAGCCTGTTAAGGAGAATAATAATTTTTCTCTGTTGGAACCTTCAGTGAGGAGAGGGGAGGAAGGCACAGCCCCCCGAGCCCTGCTCTGAGGAGCAGTCTAGGGGTACCCGGAGGGACCCGAGCGAGGTCCCCTCCAGGTTTTTGCAGGTGTCTGCGTGTCCCCAGGGAGCAGGGCAATGCTTCAGCAGCAGGGCTGGGTGGGAGCAGGGCTGGGATGGCTCCAGGCAGAGAGAACAGGCTCTGGTACAGGCTTGAGGCACCTTCACACATCCCTCATGGGTCTCTCCATGGGGTTTGTCTTCCCTCTAGGTGTGGCTGTCCCTTGGGAGGAATCAATGAGACCCTGGTGCCCTGTCCAGCGGGGTGGGCAGTGGAGGAAAGGTCTCCAGAGTGGAAAAGAGACACTTTCTCCACCAGGATTTCTCCTCATGCTAATAGGTGTTACGTTATGGCGCGAGTCCCCGATGACTTGTCAGCAGAACATGACAAATCGCTGGCAACAGCGAACAACAGGGCCAGCAGCAGACGAAATACAAATATCTTCTGTCTGCATCACCTTGGACCTGGCACAGAGGATGCACTGACAGTGCTCCCCAGATCCCACCACTCAAGCTGTACAAACCTGCCCCTGGGCACGGGGGCCACCGTTCCCTCTCAGGGGCTCATCCATGGAGAGCGTCACGGCTGCCTCTCCCTGCAGCCCCACGTTTCCTGCTCGCGGGGCACGCTGCCCTTGCACGCTGCCTGTTGCACGAGCTGCCGACGCCAGCAAAGGACACGAGCCCAGGTCAACCTGAGCTTGTATTTCAGGAGATCTTCCCTCCAAGGCTGCCAGCTCAGTATGACCGTGGCAGACACCCCGCAAAGCCCAAAGCAAGAGCAAACTTGACCTCTCAGTGCCTAGGCACAGTTCACCAAACCCCGTGAGGACACAACTTAACCACTCCTGGGTTAAGGAGGAGGCTTAACCACCCTCCTGCCTTGCACAAGCACACAATGGCAGCTCCCACTTTGGTAAACCATCAACTGGTCCTGTTTTGATCCCAGTCACCCTAGTTCTGGCTGATCCTCTCTAGGTGGCAATGGGGAGCTTTGGCAGGGGTACGTTAAGGCGGCTCACCACGGCACCACAGCTCTGCCAGCATCCTTGCCTTCATCCACCACCTCTTCTTGCCCCACTGGCCTCACTCATGCATCCAGGGGGGAATTCCCAGTGGGAAGCACACCAGTGTCCCATGTTGGAGCACAGGCCAGCCTGGGTGGGAATACCTGCCAGGAACCCTCTGTTGAATGCACAGGTTAAGTCAAGGGGGTTCGAGGGGGTCAGTGCAGCTGCTGGGTGAGCTGAGGGACCACAGCATGGGGAGGCTGTAAAGGAGGCTGCAATTTCTCTTGTTGGTGCTGCTGAAAATCCCTTGTGCCAGTGAGGAAAAGGGGCCCGGGTGGATATGGGTGGTTGAACCCGCTTCAAACGCAGTGTGAAGCTGTGATGTGCATTCCAGCTGGGTGCTGGCCGCTGTCTCTGCTCCTGTCCCAGAAGGGAGCCAGGTCTGTGGCTTTACAGGAGCTGTTTGAGCTTCCACGTGTGATGGTGAAGCCACGTGCAAAGGGGATTTGGGGTCTGGTCTGCAAGGGGAGGGGAAGGGCACCTGAGAGGGGCCACGTCCCCCAGCTCCACCTGCTGGTAGTGGATGCAGCCCTGATTTATGATGCTGGGGAATTGGGTGATCTCTTTTCTGCCCCAGCTTGTGCCCAGGGTGATGTTTCAAAGTCACTGGAGGTGCTTGAGGTGGGTTTGAGTCCAGGGAAGTGTCTCCCCAGAGGAGCTGAAGGGGCCACACTGCTGGGGAGGTGATGGTTATCCTGCCTGCGCCTTCTACCTCTGGACAAAGCACTCCTGTACCCCTGTGGGGCTCTTTCCTCACCTTCCTCCTCTAATTCTCTTTGTTCCCTCCGCTCTAGTCAGTCCGGATCACTGACCAATCCCCTTCAGCCCCTTGGTTTCCCTCTCCTTCCATTCCCAAGTCCAAGTCGCTGGAGGTCCGAGGGGAGCAGCGCTCACCCTCCTCATCCTCCTGCCAGCCTGGGACCGGCCTCTGCCTTGGGGAGCCCATCGCTCAGCAGCTCCTCCGGCAAATCCCGACTAATTCCCCTCCCGGCTGCCACAGCGGCTCCTGCCTCGCAGCCCAGACTTAATTACAGCTGGGGCTGCGGGAGCTGAAAAATCTGTGAGCAGCAACGTGCTAAAAGGCCCGGGAGGATCTTGTTAGCGAGTGGCTTACCTGGGTTCCCGAGCTGTGTTTGCCCTCTCTTAATGGGCTGCGTGGCAAACTGAGGGCTGGTTCACAGGACCAGATCTGGGTCATTATCTCAGCCCTTCCCTCTCTGCCTCTCTCATCCCTTCACCGTGGAAAAAAGCCAGCCAGAGGAAGCAGGAACGCTCCACGGCGTGCAGTGGGGCCGAGCAGAGGCAGAGTGAGGGGCTGGGGGTTCGTTGGGGTCAGATGGGCTGTGACTCAGGACACACAGGTCATGATCTTGGGGTGCCATGGCCAGATGTGCCCCCCCCGAGGGTTCAGGTGCAGGTCCTCTGCTGAGGACTGGTTTGTTGGTCTGCAGAGCACAGCAGCACCGAGGGGGTCAAGCCAAAATGAATCTATTCTTAATTTTTTCAGCAAGCTGAGAAACAAAATCGTCTAGGGTTGGGAGAACATTGTGTTTCACTCAGAGAAAAGTCTTTCATTACATTTCCAGTCACCTAAAATAAATATTTTTGCTAAGAATGGAGGAGAGCTGAAGGGGCATGCAGCTTTTCCTTCCCACTTTTCCCTTCGGAAGAGCAACTTCTCAGAGCTGGCACCCAAGGCTGACTGGTACAAGCTAGCTGGATTTGCAGTATATTCCTCCTGGCTCCAACTTGCCTGTTCCTGTTTACCCATGGAAAAGCCAGTCGTGGTGCTGGGCTGAGCTCTGCCCAGCTCTGCATGTCCTGTTCCCCTCGGAACATCACATACCTGGTCCCTGAGTTCGGGAAAGCCAGGCACTGGAGCACTGGTACCTGCTGGAAAGGGCAAACACGTCTCATGGGCTGGCAGGGTGTTGGGGAGAGGCTGCCTGAGCAATGCCTGCTGTTCTGGAGAGGGGCGGGCTGAGCACCCTTAGGGGTCTAAAGCAAAGTGCAAAAGTAGAGAGAAAATAAAAGGATTTCTTTTCTCCCCTTTAAACAACTCAGACCAGTTTTACACCATACTGTGCATTTTGGAAGGAGGGTGTGATTGCGTGTGCAAAACGAGGATTCCTTTGGCCCTTCCTGAGCCCGTGGGTTTCCTGTGGATGCCGGCGCATCCCATGCAGGGAACCCGGGCTCTGACTGCTCTCTCCTCCTGCAAAGCTGCAGCGGCTGCGATGCCGCCACTGCCGGCGTTGCTGCACACGGGGGTTTGTTGAATGCCTCTTGCCAAGAGAGCTGTACACAGGGTGCTGTAGACAGGGTGCTATAGACAGGGTGCTATAGACAGG
>JANVCC010000045.1:3781519-3879014 GCA_025345505.1 Todiramphus chloris collaris
GGCTGGGGGGTTACATGCCACCCTCGCCAAGCAGGAAGCCAGCAATTCCCCCCCCCCCCCCCCCCTTCTTTTTTTTTTTTCCTCACTTCCTGAGCTTTGAGTCATTAGGTGTCAAGCTTTCAAGTTTATTTCACCAGCCTGGAATGCATCTTTAAAAATAATAGTCATTGAAAAAAATGAACGCTGAGATTCAGCTGTAATCCCATGACTCAAGGAGGTGTGGAAGGAAGAAAATCATGAAATCCCCTGAGTTCCAACAATGAAAGCATGAGAGCTGGCAAGACTGCGGCACATAAATCATCAAAACTAAACACCATCAGTCAAAATGAAAGGAATTAAGCCAATCTCACTAGGCTGTTTTAATTATTTTTTAATGAGGATTTGCTCATTCAGAAAATTCACCCACCACAATGGCTGCCCCGAGCCATTCACGCCGAGCAGGGCCCGTCCCTGCCGTGGACACGCTTGGCTTGGTCCCCACCCCGGGCTGCTCCAGACCCGGCGCGAGGCCGGCGATGGGGAGTCTGGAATGAGGGTGCCATTGACGGCCGAGGACAAGGCAAATTAACCAAAGCCACCCAACGAGCCCCGTTTTCACTGTGTTCTAACCCGGAACGATGCACCAGGGAAGCCACGGGCAAGATCCTCTCCTCTGGTCCCGACGGGGTAGCGGGTGCTGAGCTGGGGTGGCTCCCTGAGCAAAGCCCCTGCCATCACCAGAGTCATCCCTGCAAGCAGTGCAGGGGCAAAGAGCTACCGGGGAGCAGGGGTACAGCCCCCAGCCCTGCCCGACAGGAACCCGCGCTGGAGCGGCAGCGGCCCCCGGTAATATTTCGGCGGCTGTTGGGCAGAGCGGCTCCGCGAGGATTATTGGCAGCCTGTCTGCGCTAGGCTGGTGAGATGCTCCACCCCTGAGACTTCCTCTCCCTACCCTTTATGCTATTGATTTTTCTCTTAGCAAGGCAGGCGTTAAGCAAGGAGGAACCGGAGGGAGCACGAGCCCCGGTGTTCCCGCAGAGCTCTGCTCCAGAGTGGCCGGGATGGGAGGAAATCGAGCGGGCACGTGGGTCGGGGTGTCTGGTGGTCAGGAGCCAGGGTTGGTGACTTTCTGCCAAGTCTTTTTCTTGCCCTTGTTCGTCCAGCTCTGGTCCCCCCCGGCAATGGTGTAAGCAGCGAGGTTTGCCTGGCGGTTTTCCGTCTGTTTGATCCTCAGGGGACACGCGACCTGGGCTTGCAGGGGGCCAGGGGGGAGACGCGCCCGGGACAAGTGTCTTGCTGAAAGCTCTGCCATGCAGAAGGCACTGGCAGGGACCTCTGGAAGAGGTCCATCACAAAGAGGAGATGCTGCCAGCACCAGGTGAGCTCTCAGCTTGTCTGGCATCCACCTGCCAGCAGCAGCTCCAGTCACCTTTCAATTAGCGCAGCCTCTGCCCGTGGCACCGTGCGGCTGCGATTGCTGCAAACGGCCAGGGCCAGGGAAAGCAAGAACCCTCGGCTGCCACGCTCATAGAATGTTCACAGCATTAGATAAAACAGATCAGGATGGCATTTCCAAAGCATCTTCGAGAACTCAGGCACACACCTAATGGTTAGAAAGGCAGCGAGAAGGTCCAGAGAAGGTGCAAAGGTGCTCCCGGGCAGCTCTGTCTGCAGGAGGAAGATGCTGGAGCAGTTGGACTCCTCCAGCAGCCCCTGGTCCTCCCTCAGCTCCCGGGAGCGAATTTGCAGAGCAGGACAAGTTGCTAATTACAGATAATAACTGCCAGTTAAGAGTGAGGCATCCATCGTCCCCGGCTTCCAACGGAACTGGGCGTGGAGCTCCCAGATCCCACAGGCACCAGTGGGAGAGGCACAGGCTTGTCCTGCACTGCCCTGCAACCACATGCCCCAGCACAGAGCCCCCGCGCTGCCACATCGGCCCCGGACATCCCTCATGGCAGCAGCCCTCATTTTGGCTTCAGGCATGTGAGGGCCACTGGGCTTGTGCCCAGGGCACCTTCCCAGATGTTGCCGGGGCAAGCAGGACTTTCATCCTGCATCCCAGCGCATGGGTTGGGGCTTGGGTTGGGGTTTGCCCCCACGCAGCAGGGATGATGTGCTGGAAGAGCAGCAGAAGCAGCACCAGCTTCTTGCTGGATCACCCAGCCCCATGGGTGCTGGTCCCAGGGGATAATATGGGGAGAGAGTGTCAGTTATTAATATTTTAATTCCAGACGGATGATAATGAACTGAAAAGCCTGGGTTTTTTAATCAAAGCTGTGGTGGCACCTTTCTGGGCAGCACCCAGCCCCTGGGAGGGTTGGTGCACACATGAGGCTGTGGCACCGGGACCTCCTACACAGGGGATGATGCTCAGTGGGCATCTGGTGAGATTTTAAAGCTCAGCCCTTTTGCAGGATGCCCAGAGAAGGACCAGGGCATGAGATATCACACTGCTGCCCACGTCCCCAGCAGGCTGAGCCACCCATGTGTGGGACTGTGCTTTGCATGAACATCTTCCCTGGGGTTTGATCCACACCTGGCTGTGTGACATTATCTCTGGGCATTTACCTGCCCTTTGCATCGGAGGGTTAAGTTCCTGGAGTGCTGATCCTACACAGAATCCAGGTCACTTGGCTACAGGAACGCTTTGGAGAAAACCTGTCCCCAGCTAGCTGGCTGAGCGGGAGGAGGTGTTCACAGACAAGTCACCAATGGGACAAAAAGAGACAAACCTGGGGCTTGCCGGGAATTATTTATTCAGCCCTGCTCTTGGCGGGGAATTATGGATGTGCCATTTGTGCCACGGAGCACCTTCCTCCTCCCGCCTGCTTGGAAATGGGTTATTTAGTAACTGGTGAGGCCACCGGTGCTGAGTCAGCCCGCAGCTAATGAACACCCTGGCTGCCCATTTGAAATTTATTGCACCTATTAATTACAACCATTAGCTGCAGCCAGTGAAATTTTTATAATGAGGACCCTGGCGACTTTGCCTTCCTAGCAGCAAATTAACTGTGTGGGGGGAAGAATCAATGGGATCAGCATACTTTACAGAAGCGATGTTTTAATTAGTGATTCTCTGCAAACATGCCAAGCAACAGCTTCTCTGTTCATTATCTCTCCTTAAAGGGATGGTGCTTCTTTTCAGGTTAGTTTTATCCCGCTCTCGTCTCCTCTGCTGCTGCTCATTATAGAGACGGCTTTGAAGCTGGTTTTGTCTTAGGTCTGGTTGTAAGCAGCGAGATGTCCATGGGTTGGGGGGAGGAGAAAAAGGAACCCTAGGAAATAATGGTTTTGAAAGCTTGGCTGAAAAATAACTGAACTGGATGAATCCTGTGGCTGTGAGGAGGAGGAGGAGAGGGAGTGTGAGAAAGGGGCTGTGTCCCCGCAGGGATGGGCTGCCCTGGCAGTGAACCCCAGGGAAGTGGGACCTGCAACTCGGATGCTTAACAAAGAAAGAACTGGAAGTCTCAGGTGAGGGTCCCTTGGTGCAGGGAGCATCTGCAGCACGTGGAGCTGGCGTGCTTCTGAAGAGCAGCGTGGTGACCCCTAGGAACTTCTCCCAGGACTTTTCCAAGGGTGTCTGCTCAGTGGATTTTAGAAAACCAGGCTGGTGATCCCCAAACCATCAGCCAGTCCTGGCTGTAAAGGTGGATGGAGAAGCTCTCATGAAAGGCAAATGAAATGAAATTTCTGGGAAGTTTTCTACATTTCATTACAAATGATTTAATTCCATTCGGTTCCCTGCAAAAATACGGGGCCCAATTTCCATTGCAAATAATCTCATTTCCCAGGAACAAAACCGCCGCGCTGGTGGCAAAAGGCAGCTTTGAAATGCAGGGTTTAAAATGCAAAACTTAATGTTGTTTTTTCCAACCAAGTAGCTAAAAGTTAATTCAACTGCCGTTCTCAGAAAAAGAAACGCTGAAGCAGAGTAAGAAAAATCATCGGCAACAAAAGCTCCCAGTGCCTGAGCATCCTGGTGACATCCACGGGTGTCATCCGGCAGCCCCAGCCCATCCCTTCGGCGAGGCTGTGCTGCCTGCACCCCTGGCTCTCCCTGCCCAGGACCTCCCCTCCTGAGCTGCCAAGAGCTGCCCACTGCCCAGCGAAGCCCAGGGAAATAGGGGGTTGCTGGGCTGAGGGGTAGACTGTGTCCAGATGGTTCAGAAAGACATTTTTTAGGGCTCAGGGAAAGTGTCATTATTAAAGTGAGCATGCTGATTTCAGACAGCTCCCAATTCATCACTGTGACAGTGACAAACACGGCCTGGGGTTATGCAGTTGACTAAAGAGAATTCTCTAGCTTTACATTTTTAATGCTCCTCGCGTTTTCTCTGCTGCAGCCAAGTTTTATCCAAAGGATCTTCTCCCCTGAATGGAAAGGGCAGCGCAGGGCTGTGAAGCATGCCCAGCCCTTGCAAATCAAGCGGGGCTTCTGTCATCGCTGCCCAAGCCAGTTCATTTATTTTTTAATTATTCCTTGCTCCTTCAGGATCCTTTTTCTACCTTTTCAAGAAGAACAGGAGCGTCAGCCTCAGCTGGGCTGCCTCTATTCTTCAGGGCTCATTCATCATTGTCTGCTGCCTGAATGGGAGGCAGAGGGTCAGCCTGAAAAGCCTCCACGTTACAAGCTCCTCTAAATATATCAATAGCTCCCTAATGGACGCTGGGTCCCAGCCGGACCGCCCAGGCTCTCGGGGTGGCTTTGTGTCTGCAAGGGGGGATGGCCAGGATGGGCATGGGGGGGATGTGGGGTGGCACGGGGCAGTGGGGATGGGTACCCACGGGGACTGAGAGCTGCTGGGCCAAGGCTGCCTGGGGGGTCTGGAGCAGTGTTTGCCTGGTTAAGATGGAAAATGTTAAACAGCGGGGGTGATGCTGGGTGGGAAAGAGGAAGGTGTTTGTGCTAAATCACAGAATCCCTGTGTGGTGGGGGTTGGAAGGGACCTGTGGAGATATCTGGTGCCACCCCCCTGCTCCATCCAGCAGGGGCACCCAGGGCAGGGGCCCAGCAGCGCAGGGTCCAGCCGGGGTGGGAATCTCTCCAGAGAAGGAGACTCCACAGCCTCTCTGGGCAGCCTGGCACAGCCTCCCACACCCTCACAGCGGGGAATTTTCTCCTCCTGCTCAGATGGAACCTCCTGGGTCCCAGTTGGTGCCCATTGCCCCTTGTCCTGTGGCTGGGCACCACTGAGCAGAGTCTGTCCCCATCCTCTTGCCCCCCGGGGCCCTTTAGCTCTTGCTCAGCATTGCTCAGCTCCCCTCCCAGGCTGCTCTTCTCCAGCTGCACAGCCCCAGGGCTCTCAGCCTGTCCTGGCACAGAGATGCTCCAGCCCCTCAGCATCTTTGTAGCCACCACTGGATTCTCTCCAGTAGCTCCTTGTCTCTTGAACTGGGGAGCCCAGAACTGGATACAAATCTGGGTTTGGCAGTGCCAGATCAGACCCAGCATGCCAGCTCAGGGTGCTGGTTCCCAGGGGCTACTTCTCCCTTCCCATCTTCACCGCTGAAGCTGGGAGGGCACAGGGGACGGGAGGTGAGCGGCCCCCCACCCCGGCTGGCCCCCACGCAGCCCCTCGGCACCAGCCATTCCCTCCAAACCCCATTCTCAGGCTGGTAACAAAAAGCAGCAGCACAAAGAGGGACGCGGAGACCTGCCGCTACGCTGGGAAGCCATTCAGAATGGGAGACTCATTAAAGAGCCTGTTGTCATTACTTGTGAGCTCCGGAGGTAGCCTTATTTAATTTGGGAGCTACTAGACAGGTACCCAGATGGCTGGGAGGGGGGGGCAGCGACAGAAGCGAATTAAATGGGATGCCTCACGCTGCTGCCGGTCGCTTTGTGCTGCAGCTGGGCCCCTTGGAAAGGGGGGACGCGAGAGGGCAGGGATGTGGTGTCACCCCACGGGTGTGAAGCGTGTAGAGATGGGGCTCTGTGGGCCCCACCTGCCTTGGCTTTTTGTCCCCGTGGTTAATTTTCTCCCAGCTGTCCCTGCTGTGACTTAGGGAGGCTCTGAACCCTTGCTGGGGTTGTGGGCTGGGGGTCCTGAGCAGAGCCTGGATAGCGGGGGGGGGGGGTCACTGTTCCAGTGGCCGTGGAGCTTGGGAGGTGGCAGCACCTCCTACACTGAGATCTCCCCTTGGTCCTCAGGCAGCTTGAGCATCGCACCCGTTTCACAGAGGGGTAAACTGAGGCCCTGAGCCATTCCCTGTCCATCCATACTTGTGCTGACAGGGAGCAAACACTGAGTCGAAGCTCTTCAGGGAGCCCTGGGCATGTCTGGGTTGTGGGTGCTGTGGGTGGCGTGGGAGAATGGCACAGTGGCGAGGGTGAGCCTTGCTGGGCAGCACGGTGCTGCCCATGGTGGGCACAGCTTGCTTTGAGCTCCAGCATTGCCTCTTCTGGGGCGGAACTGGAGCCGGTCGCCTGCAAACTGCACCAGAGCTAAAAATTCAAGTAGGGAGAAAACAACGGGTTTGTTTCAGATCGCATTTCTGTGAATATTTGTTATTTATTTAAGCAAAACCCAGCACTGATTTGCATAATTGCATTTTGCAGCTGCTGGGCCATGGTGCGGGCTGTGCTCTGGGGCGTTATTCTCCCCGTTGGGAACGGACACAAAGCGTGTGAACTCTGCCCTGGGCCCCGTTGTGCCCTCAACGCTGGTGCTGCCTGGGCACTGCCAGGGCACCTCACCTCCCAGGCCCTGGAATATGCATTAGGCACTGCAAGCTGTCCCCGTGTCCCTCCCGATTGTTTTGGGAGCATGTGGCTGGGGGGAAGGGAGAGGGAGGGTGATGTGCACCCGGTGCAAGGTGATGTTCTGGTGGTGTGATTTGGGGGGATCTATCCTACGCCCTCCATCCTGCCCGTGCATCTCTCCAGAGTCTGCAGGAGCTGCCCTGACTCCTCTCCCTGTCCCCATCCAGGTCTCCCAGGGGTGCTCCCACGCCTCTCCTGCTCCAGGTGATGCCCCAGTTCACCTTTGCTTGCTTCTGCGGGCTCCACGGCTTCTGCAAGATGAAGAGGAAGAAAGAAGAGTCCAGCGCAGAGCAGGAGACAGCGGTGTGAGGAGCAAAGCTGTGCATGTGCCCTGTCAAGCCGTGCCTCGAGACTCCATACCCGTCCCATTGGTATGGGATATTTGGGGGGATATTTACTGCCTCCTTCTCGCCCCTCCAGGCATCACCCTCTTCCCGTACTGCCTCAGGGGGTCTGGGGGTTCTGGGGGGCTGCTTGCTGGAGCTGATGTGCCTGGGATGGTGCTTGTCAGGGGAAGGGGAGCCCGGGGTGAGCAATGGTTCAGCTCATTGGTAACAGCAGTGGGCTGAAAGAGCATGGGGGGAGCTGGTTAATCTGCTCTAACACACTTATCCTGCAGCTTCTTTCATTTTCTCTCCCCTCCCTCTTCCTAGACACTTGCCTGGCCAGGGGAGGACTGAAGCACAGGAATGACCTTGCTGAGAGGCAGAAGCAGATGCTTTGGATGTTATCCAGGTGCTGCAGCTATTCTGCCTGGACACCCAGCCTGACCAAGCATTGAGCCCTCAGCACCCAAGCAGTCAGGGTCGGAGGGACCCTGCATCCCAGCAGGGTAAAGATTTCCCTCCTGAGCGAGCCAACCTACCCTTGCTCCAACAAGTCTCAACAAACAGCCCTGGAGGGGTTTTCAAAAGCCAGGGCCAGGCTTTGTTCTTCCTGGAGTCATAGTGCCAGAGAGGCTGGCCCCTGGCTGGTGAGTTGTCCTGCCGGTACAGAATTGGTTGAATGCTAAAAAACAGGCTGGTTTGGGGTTTGGCTTTTTTAAAAGGCTGTCTGAAGGAAGTGCCTGTGACTCCTGAAGCCATCCTCCACACTTCTGCCCTGCCTGGTCCCGCGGGTGCAGCACAACGGAGTGTTTCCGAGGCACCCCACACACCGATCCCGCTCAGACGTGTGCCCACTGCCCATCGGCATGGGGGGTACTGACTTCAGCTGATCGATACCTCCGAGAGTCCCCGCGGTGGGGGACAAGCACACTCAGAGAACAAACTCTCCCCCCGTGATTAACTGCCTTGACCTTTCCAGGGTTTGTCTAGTGCTCCCAGACCAGGCTGAAACAGAGCTGTATGTGCCAGTGACAGCTCCCGTTCGGAGGAGATTTGTTGGCTCAGCCAACATCCAGAACCAACAAGACTATTATTTTATTTTCTTATCCAAAGGATTTAGCACAAAAACCTGACCCTGGCCAAGAGCACTAATAAGACAAGGTGCAGCTGAGGAGCTTTAAATCCTCTCTGCTGGGTGCCTGTTGTCCAGGTTGTGGTGGGAAGCAGCTGACCGAGGTGGGATGCAGTCCTTGGAGCCAGGTCGGAGGTGGCAGCCAGCTGGGACCAGGCACGGGGGCACGGACTGTGCATGGTCTCCCAGAGTCAGACCCCGGGGTCGGGAGGCTCACAGCACTTTGCTTTTTCCCCTCCTTAAGCCCAAGTGCTGTGAGCTGTGGGATCCAATGGTGCAGTCCCTGGGCAGGGTTCCCAGCTGGGGTCCGGGTTTTGGCACAGGAGGGGCCAGCCAGGAGAGCAGTTTGGCTTCCCTGCCATTTGTCACCATCAAGCTCAGCAGATTTCAGTCTGGCACACACAGGTCGGTGGGAAACACGATGGTTACAGCCGGGGGTAATCCTCTGGGAACTCTGGGGCTGCATCAACCTTTTACTTCAGCTTCACCAAGGAGCTGTTTCACTGAGGGCGGCTGAGGTTAATGCTGATAGACCCAGGTTTTGGTTTGGTTGGTGGTGCCCTGTTCCTGGGGGGGCACAAGGTGGATCCCAGCTAATGACAATCCAAGCAGGGATCACCCTTGGGAGTGTAGCGTGGAGAGCTGGGGCTGTTTGGGCAGGCAGAGACTGTCTAAAGCAGAGGTTTGGGGAAAATCATGAGCAGCTTTGCCCAGTCAGGCTTCACAGGAGCATGGTTTATTACCATGGGGTTGAGAGGGGCTGGCCCAGTTCATTACTGTGTAACCTTCACTGCTAAACCTCATGGTTTACAAATCCATCACGGCTTGGCTGTTAAAGATGTGCAGCCAACAGCCGCCCTGAGCTTTCATATCCAGGTGGAGTTTCAGCATTGCACTGAGAGCAGCCCTGGAGAGGGCACTGGTACATACTGGGATGGTGCTTCAAGGGCTCCTGGTTGCAGTGGGAGCCCCCCAGATTGGTCTGGGATGCCCTGGAAGCTCATGGTGCTCGTGTGGTGCTTGCTGTGCATATGTTGCACATGGTGCACACACAGTGCTCTGTGCACACGCTATGCACACGCTGTGAGTGCACCGCACACTCCGTGTGGATGAAGCAGCTCTGTGCCTATTCAGGTTTGCCCTGCGTCTCGAATATTCCTGTCTCCGGGGAGGGGTTCCCAGGTCTTCCATGAATGCAGCACATACAGCTGAGACAGGCAGACACTCGCCCACACCCATTGTATGTGCATTTGAAAACACAACAAATGAACCAAGCGCAGGATGAATGTTAAAGTACTCGAGCTACGGTTATTTTTGAAGAGAACTTCCCACCTCCCTGGATGGATGTAGCTCTCAAAGCAACAATATGTTTTCGACCGTGGCTCCGAGCAAAATGGTTTGCTCCTGGATTGACCTCTATTGTGTTCATAAATGGCTTGTGGTGCTTTTTGATTCCCCTGTCATAATGACTTGACCTCCAGATTTATGGCTGAAGGTCCTTTCATCTGCACATTGTTTCCCACCAGACTCCAGCCTGGTGATTTTCTGTAGCAAACCTGCCAAGAGCTGAGCCCCGTGCTGCTCACCCTTCCGAGCTCAGCCACCTTCCACTGACAAATCTGCGGTGGGCAAAAGAAAACTGTTAAGTATTTTTTTTCCCCTCTCTTTCCAGTGGCAGCATTTTAATAGGGCAGCGTACGCTGCTGAGGCTGGAGCCTGGGAAGCCGACAGCTCTTCTCGCAGCACAAACACTCCCTGTTTCTCTCCCCCGCGTTTGCACAACCCCTGGCGTTTTTATAAATGAAGAGTTTGCTTATTGTTCAGGATTTTCGCTCCCAAGCTCAGACACCTTGCCTTTGACTCCTCCACCCCACTTTCACTTCTTCATTCCAGAAGCAACTGCTCCGGAGAGATGCTGTAGTAGATAAATCTCACTCATGTCAGTGTCAATGAGCTACCAGCTGGAGTTGGCCATCCAGTGGTTTCCAAGGGCTTTTCTGAGGTTTTTCCATCCTCTGGAGAGAGAACAGGGGGTGAAGGGACCCCCTACAGCCGAGCAGTGAGACTGAGGAATCAGCTGTGCCCTGGCTGCTCATGGGGTAAAAGGCTCAGGAAAGTGTGGGAGATGAACCTTGTCCTCTCTGGTGCAGAGCGGGCTCAGCGTACAGCGGGGCTTTCTGCAAATCCCCCGTTAGACCACGAGCCTTATCTGTACCCTGGCTTCCCAGGGTTTATGGAGAGAGCCTCAACCTCTGTCCCTCCTCGGGCAGAGGAGAGCCATGCTCCCAGAGATGCATTTGTTCCCACCAGCAGTAATCCTTCTTTAATCCTATTACACTAAGAAAAGCATCCACCTTCCCTCAAACGGATGGTGGGATGCACAGAGCAGGGAGGCCCCTCTCACTAGGAGCTGCCCTGGCCAGGTCCCCAACAGGGTTTTAGGGGGGGGGTGGCCCCCAGCTTGGGCCCCTCCTGTGCACCCTGAGCAGCTCCTGCAGCACCGAAGGGTTGGAGTGAAGCTGGCAGCAGCTGCTGACGCCCCTGCCCTAGCCCCGAGGATGGAGAAGTAATGTGGTCTGAAATGAGGGGCTGCCTGTACGAAGTGTTCAGGGTCTGGAGCTGATGCTGAAGTGTTGGGAAAAATCAGTTTTAATGATCAAAATAACCAAAGCATCGCCTCAGGCTCACTTCCAAGACAGGGAGCGTAGTCCCTTTGTAAATATTGGCTTAGAGGGAGCCTACAGATGTTTATTTGCATGACAATAGCCAAGTTGGGGACCAAAACTCCTGTGGGTGTGAGGGTGAGGGGTGCAGCCTCCATCAGTGGAGGAGCTGGTGGTGGAGGTGGTCCTGCCACGGGAGCTGCTCTGAGCTGGAGAGATGTTTGTGCAGTCAGCTGGAAGGCTACGTGCACAAAGTGTGGGAGGCAAGCCAAGAAAAAGCTGCAACCTGACTTTTGTCTTGTTACACGTTCTTAAAGGTTTGGCTGGAGATGTGATAAAAGGACCAGGGAATAACAGTGGTGATGCCAAGGCAGATGCTCTGCAGCCGGACAGACGGCTCCCACTAGAACACCTCGCGAGCAGCGGCGTGATGGAGCGCGTTGGATTAAGGAGTGCTGTGTTGGCTCCAGGCAGGGCAACTTGTGCATCCCTCCTGGTAACCAAGAGAAAAATGCTGCTTTGTTTTTTAGCTGGTTTTTTTTTTTTCCAGAAATCACCTGGCCAAAGGCGCCCTTTCTCCTTTGCACGGCCAGGATTTTCTTCCAGCTTCTTGATGTTCCTGTGCTGACCCGCTGAGCCAGCGCCGGGGGATTGGGCAGAGAAATATCTCAGGCAGCCTGATAAATTCTGCAGTTCAAGGTCAGGCTCAATCCTCCCAATCAAAACGTCTGTCTTCCCATAGTTCAAAAAAACAACCGGTCTTCGTGGCTGCTGCAAAATCCCACGTTTTTCAGAATGTTACTCTGAGGACAAAGTACCGGCAGCTTCAGGCAGCTCCAGGTGGGCGCCGGGAAGCTCACGTTGTTTTGGGAAAATGCTGACCTTGTTCTGTTCCTATTTTTGCACATCAGCACAGCCTCCCAACTTCAGGGTTTGCAGCCCCAGCGCTGTCCTTGGCGAGGACCTTCGGATTTATCATTGGGCCAAAAAACAAAAGACGTGTCTCTTGAATGTAATTTCACTTTTGCACAGTCCCCCCCCCCCCCCCAGTAACGCGTGGTGACCGCACAAGTAACGCACTCCTGGACCTACACCACGAGAGAGATTAATCACTGCCCCAGGGTTTATTACGGGTGAAACTGGACCTTTGTTCTATTCCAGTGTAAATCCAGAGAGACAGTCTGTATACTGAGATGTCTGCAAAAATACTAATTATACAGAAATAAGCTTGGACTGGATCCCAAAATGCAGATTTCTCCTAAACGTGTCTCAGCCCCATCCTATGCAAAAGCACGTAAACAACAAGCACAAGCAGGCGAAGGTGGGCACACGCTGAGGAAGCCCTGACTCAACAAGGTCCTGCTTTAATTTGTTTTCTTTGGGATTTTGCTTGATTAGATGAATTTGCCTAATTCCCCTCTAATAAACCTGTATCGATCCCTGCAGAAGTGCACAGCGACCAGGCAGAGGGCACGGAACCGTCCTTGCAGCATCTCCCTAACGCTGCCTCGCGAGGATCAAAGCATTAAACCTCCTTTTATTGTCCTTTTCTTTTATCCCACTGTCTGGATTTCATCATGAAGGGACCTACCCAGACATGTTCCTCAGGAGTCTCCCAGCCCCAGTAGCCATAGAAACCGGCTATTTTTAGTCTGTTTTCATGATGCCAGTAAATGACTTTTTCTCTACTTTGGAGAGACAGGAGACCAGGTCAGCCTGGTGTGCTGGTGGATGGTAAATGAGCGTCTCCGGCAAAGCGGGCATCCTCTCCTGAGTGGTGCTGTACGTCGGAGAAAGGAAATGTGGCAGTTGTAAATAAGCGCACGTATCGACGCACAGAGCAGATAACCTCCTATTGTATTTCCTATGCTAGAGAAAAATATTTGTAAGAATTTTTAGAGTTTGGATTTTATAGACTCTTGGAGATCAGGTTTTTTTTTTGGTACATGACAAGCTTCCTCCTTTTCTAGGCTGGTTCTACAAAAGACCTCGTAACACACATTACCAGTGTTTGGAAATGCGATCAATGCGGGTAAGAGCGCGGTGGTACTTACAGCATAAATCAGCCCCACAACAATGCCTTTCATTCCTGGCATATCAGTAAGACTCACAGCCAAAGGCTTTTGAAGTCAGATGGAAAAACACATTTGTCTGAGTAATTATTGGGCTACATGCTAATGAGCAACGCTGGCTGGGTAATTCAGCATGAGGGAAGGGAGCTGGAGCAGAGCAGCGACTTCCCGGGGGGGGGTCTTCTTAAAACACCCATCGTCTCCTGGGATGTTCCCCCTTCCCAGCAGCCCTGTGGCAGGATTCAGCCCATGGGGGCATTTCCTCAGATGCTCCCTGCCCATCTGAGGGGTCCAAACTCCGGGACAGCTCCTGGGGGTACAGAAGCATCCCTGCCGGCGTTGGGTCCTCAGGGAGCACTGTGGGAAGGGATCCACACACCTCTGCCGAGCGGAACCGATGGAGGCTGTTCCCTTTTGATGCTTGCCAGGTATCCTGGAGCTGTAAATACACCAAGCCCGACGGCTTCTGCCGTAACGCATCGAGTTTACAAGGTTGTACTATAAATTATAGATGCATATCATGAGTGCGGTTTGCACCGAGAGACTCGCCTATTGATCTGTCTCCTGCTGGTTAATACTCGGCGCGGCCGCGGCCCCGCTTCTTGTGCTGTCGCGGGTCGTTTGTACATCCCTCTGTCTGCACTTGGAGCAAGCACTTTCCCGGCCCGGCTGCGTGAGCATGCGGGGCAGCAGCCGCGGCAGCTGCAGGAATAAACCAGCTTTGTGACACCCCTCGGAGAGACGGGTTTTATTTCATGGGTGCTGCTTGCGGCTGTGAGCCGGGGTGGGAGCAGAAGGGGAGGTGGGTTTGGTGGGACCGTGGTGGGAGATGGGCAGGGGTGGAGGAATACGGACTTGCCTCACCCTGATCTTTTCTCACCAAGCCCTGCGTGCAGCTGGAGAGTCACGCTGCAGAGTCACTCATCTAACGCACGTGGTGCAGGGGCAAAGCAGAATCACAGGACACCAGGTTGGAAGGTACCACGAGGGTCACCTGGTCCAACCTTTCCTGGGAAAAGCACAGCCTGGACAAGGTGGCCCCCATCTCTCTGCTGAGGAATGGCTGTGAGGAGCAGCCTGAGAGGGGAGCTGAGCAATGCTGAGCAAGAGCCGAAGGGTCCCGGGGGGCAAGAGGATGGGCACAGACTCTGCTCAGTGGTGCCCAGTGACAGGACAAGGGGCACAGGGCACCAACTGGAACCCAGGAGGTTCCATCTGAGCAGGAGGAGAAAGTTCTTTGGTGTGAGGGTGTGGGAGGCTGTGCCAGGCTGCCCAGAGAGGCTGTGGAGTCTCCTTGTCTGGAGAGATTCCCACCCCGGCTGGACCCTGCGCTGCTGGGCCCCTGCCCTGGGTGCCCCTGCTGGATGGAGCAGGGGGGTGGCACCAGGGCATCCCCAGAGGGCCCTGCCAACCCCACCGCGCTGGGATTCTGTGACAGTCGTAAGCGCAGACAAAGTTGTTTGAACTTCAACCCACCAAGCCCCGGGCCGGTCCTGGGGCGGAGGCAGCAACGCCACACACGCCGTAGCACCCACACAGGCGCCGCTCCGCGCCGGCCCCGCCGCAGCGGAGGGCGAACCCCGGCCCAGCTCCGCGCACGGAACGCGGCTCCCTCCGCGGGGCCGGGCCCTTTAACTGCCGAGGGGGCCGGGGCTGGGACAGACCACGGGTGGGGGGATGGGGGGGGTGTCTCCCCGGGGGACACACAGGCAGGAGGGCGCTGCCGGGTGGAGAGGAGCAGCCCCACCCCCGGAATTGGTACAGCCCACGGCGGGGCGGGGCCGGGCCGAGCGGGAGACTTGAAAGGGGCCTGGCGTGGGGAGCTGGGGCCTGGCGTGAGGAGCTGGGGCCTGGCCTGAGGCGGGGCCGGTTCGGCTGCTACCAGGCCCGGCCCCGGGCGGGAGGAAGCCCCGGGGGCCGAGAGCCTTTGGGCAGCGATGGCTCTCGGGACGTCTGGAGACGAAGAGAAACTCCTCGGGGCGCGCATGCGCAGGGCGGCGCGCAGGCTCTTGCAGCCAGACTGAAGCTGGCGCTGCCGAGACCTCGTGGCGCAACGGTAGCGCGTCTGACTCCAGATCAGAAGGCTGCGTGTTCGAATCACGTCGGGGTCACGGTTCCCCTCGGTGGGGTTCCCCTTTTGCGGGTATCCCGAGGGGTGCGGGAGCTGCGAGGGGTGAAGGGAACCGTGGGTCGAACTCTGCTCGGTTCTTGTTTTTTCTCTGGCAGGGCTTGCGGTGCCCTGGTGCCCATCAGCTCCTGGGGTGCTGGCTCCCCTTGGCGGGGCTGGGCAGAGCCTCTCCCAGGGCAGGTGAAGCGGGGGCACCCTTGCATAAGGGGCACCCCGTGTAAGGGGCATCCTCCTCTCCGTGGGTGCTGCAGGGAGCGTGTGGCTGCCAGGAGGGAGCTGCAGTGGCCGTGGGGTTCCCGCAGTGCCCCCCTGGCCCGACCTGGTCTGGGGTGCCTGGCATCACCCGCTGAAGGTAGCGGAGGTCTTGGCCCAGCCCTGTGGGTGCTTCGCCCGTCTGGGTGGCATTCAAAGCAGGCCTGCTTGTAAAGCAGCAAGGGAATCAGAGACCTCAAATGATCCCCCTTCGTGGGGGGAATAAAGTGACTGAAGTGCCGCTCTCGGCGAAGCCACTTTGAGTGGCAGGAGGAGTTCACGATGGTGGGGATTTTCCCCAACCGCAAGTGCCGTTTGCAAGGACAGGGAAGGAAAACGGTTGCAGACGGAGTAACTTCGAAAGGCGGTGGAGCTTGGCGGCTTCGCTGCCCTTGGGAAGTGCCCCGTGTTTTCGATGGAGGCCCTGCAGACAGCGTGGCCCTGGGGTGCTACGGAAACGGGAGCTGCGTTTGGTCCCGGGGGATGCGGGGGCACCGTGTGCGGGTGAGCGGGGATCCCGCCAGGCAGCGCCAGCCGGGGCCCTATCGCTCAGACAAGCGAGGGGTCAGGACTGGTTTTGGCCGCGCTGGTGCTGTACGGGCTCAGAGAGGACTTTGGCAACAGGCTTTGAAAAGAGAAACAGAACCAGGCCGCCAGGAACTGGAGCGCGGCATTAAAACGACCCTGGGTGAGGACAGTTGTCTCCTGTGATGCTGCGTGAGGGAAGTGCTGCCTTTTCTTTTTGCTAAGAAACCCCAGCAGCTGAATTAGGCATTTTTTAGAATTAAACACAGCACACAGCTCTCTCTACACAACTTTTTCTCCTGCCTTTCCAAGGGTAGAAGTTGCTCCGGCTGTAACTCATCCACACACTCCGTTATTTTAAACTATTTTACATTAGGATGGGTAAAGCTTCGAAGCGGTCATTAACTGCTTTAACCTCTTCAGCAGATGATGGGTTGCATCCACCTGAGCTCCTGCAGTCTGCAGCTCTTTCCATTAAATGCCTTTTGTCTTGACTGGCTGTTCTGTTGGACTTCATTGTGTTAGAACCACGCAGGGGAACGATGCTCTCGGCTTTTGTTGCCACAAAGATTACCTTTGTGTTGAAAAATAGCAGCAGACTAAAAGAAACCCAGAGTCGAGTCTTTATTGCCCTGCGCTGCTGCCACTGTTACAACTTTAATTAAGGAAAAATGTCTGGGGGGAAAAAAAAAAGAAATACCCTCATATCTGGAAGTGCATGGCCGCAGAGATGTGCTCCCTGAAATGAGCAATATTAAAGCCATTCGTAAGGTGACAGCAGGTGACGTTTAAACCTTGCTCTGGAAGCTTGAGTAAATGTATTGCATGTGTTTGCGACGTGGCCGCTAATTAGGATGCGTGTGTAATTGGTTTGGGGGTTAACTGTGCTGTGGGGAGGGATGGATGGGCTGGAAGCAAGTGACTGCAACCCATCAAAAGCACAACTGGTAGAACCTGATTATTTGTCTTCTCTTTCCTCCGTCTTCTCAGTGAACTCTTTAATAGTTCTGCTTTTTTGGTGTTGTTAAAAAGCCCTTCAGGTTGCTGTTAGATGTTTTTCCCTTTGATGAGACAACTGCTTTTTTCAAAAGACAATTGTTTAATGAGAATTTCACACAGGCTGACCTCTCCCTCACGCACAGCACAGGGTTTCTTTTCGTCCTTCAAAAAAAAAACCCAAAAACCACCCCAAAAAACGCAACTAAACCAAAACAAACTCCAAACAACAACAAAAAAAATTAGCCCTGATGTTGCATTGATACATCACCTTGGATTTCTCCTTGGTTTTCTTTCCAGTTTTGCTTCCGGAAAAGGTGAGGATTAGCTTTTTCCTTGGAAAAACTTCTCCAAACTGTGTAAAATGTGACTTTTATTTTCAAGCTCATGTGACACTGATGACTCTTCCAGCTTTTGCCCTTCCAGGTGAGGGATTTCTCCCATCTAAGAGAAGTTTCTTCCCGGTTGGCTTCACTACGGGTTGCCATGGAAAGCTATGATGTCAGAGTGGTTGCTAACACCGTAGAATGAGGTAAGGGAAAGGCCACCCTTCCAGCACCCCCTGTCACTGCTTCAAGTAGCCATCAAGACCATGTGAGAAAGTAAGTGGTTTCCTCTGAAATACTGGATTTTTGGCTCAAGGTCCCCACCTGTGAGCTGGGGTGGGCTCAGCTGGGGTCTGTGGGGGTGGCCATGGGCTTTCCACATTGGTCGGGGCAAACTCATGAGTGCTTGGAGCTGACGTGGACTTCCTAGAGTCATCATGCGACTAGGCTTGGTGAGGTTGAAATGTGTTTGTGACAGTGACACCGGTGGGACAGAACTTCTCGTGGTGGTCATACTGTGCAGTGGGATTTCTTTACTGTAGTCTCACCAGAGAGAAACTAAATATGTAGGAAAAATAGTAAATATGGACTATCTCCTGGAACCTCCATGGTCTGTTCCTGCCGTGATCTGTGGGGGGCAGTGCCCATCTTTCTTCTTTACTCCCATATTTTGTCGGTCAGTTTAATAAATAGAGGTCCCTGAACCTGTGCCAGGGACTGAGCAGCTTTGCCACTGCGACGTGGCCTGGGCTGCCAGCCCTTCCTGGGCTGCTCCTCAGCCTTCCACCCGCCTGCCCGTAGCTTCTGGGAAGTTAGATGGGGAAACAGCCAATATTTGGTGAGCTCCTCGAGGAGCATTGATGCTGAAGGGGCTTTGTATAAAACCTCATCTTTCTAGAGCAGCTTTCATCCGAGTATTTGCCAGTGATGTTTGTCTGCACCTTCAGCTTGGATTTTGTCCTGTGAGACAGGAACCTGTCTGTGGCTCATGGAAATAGAAACAAGGACTACGTGAGTGTCACTGAGGTTGTTTCATTTTTATCTTCTCCCAATTGCTTCGCTCTACTCAGGTAGAGTGAGGAAAGAGTATGGCTCCAGAAAGGCATTAAAAAGCAGCTCGGAAGCCTCTGCCCTTGTAAGGGGAAGCAAATAAGGTGTCTTCAGGCAATTTTTCTTCTTAAAAAAAAGGTAAAAATAAATAAAACCCAGAGATCAGAGGCTGTTTGTCTTATTTCCCCTCCCCAATCAGGATGGCAAATGTTATCATCCAAATCAGGTCACAAGAGACCGATGCATGAAGGAGCAGCTGTTGCATGCAGTCATGCACAATATTTCTGTGCTAGAAATGATTCATTTAGTCTGTGTAATATATATGGAAATGTGCTGCGGGAGCATGGCTGGAAATAACCTATTGTATTCACGCAGCCCGCACAGAGCTCAGCTTTGATTTGTGGACTTCACATCCCCTTTGTTTTTTTTAAATGTCAAACAAACACAGGCAATCTACCTTTTAGTTAGGTAGTCTTACTTGACTGTACTTAATCTGTATGTATATGCTTTTTTTTAGGCTGACACATCTGAACATAATACCTCTAGGACTGAAAACACAAACTGAGGGAAGGCTACAGAAAAAAATCCTGCTGCTGAAGTGCTCTGGATGAACAGATAGAGATGGAATAAAGAAAATGAAGCGTGAGGACCATTTCAGAGGTCTTACAAGATTCTGAAAAATCTGAGCTGAGGGAGAAATTTTGCATTTTAATCAAGTAGAACATTCTGTGTTTTAATCTCAAAAAGCCTTTTGGGGTGTTCCATAGTACTAAAAGCTGGTCTGCCCCCACCTTGTCTTTATTGTAATGTCCTTTGAAGTTCTCTTCAAAGATGAAGCCAAACTTCCCATTTCTTCTCCAGACTGTAATGAATATCCAGCTTTGTTTAAGCAATTACCTCGGTGGGGTGATTTCTGTTGCTGTTTTAGAAAAAAAAAAAGTTCCAAAATCCTGAGTGGTTTAGACATGTTTTGAAAAAAACACTAAACCAACAGCTGTGCATCGGACTAATCTGGCAGCCTAGCAGCTGTCATAACAAAAGCAGAGCTGGTTCAAACACAGCTTCTTTGTATAGCGATTGAAAATGATTTAAAGGAAAAGATTATTTACTGGTTCCACTGAGCTGTGGGGCTGGGTGAGCAACTGTTCACTTGTTGGGGTTTTTTTTTCCTGGTGTGTGTGTGCTTTCCCCCAACAGATGAATTGGCTCTTAACTGCTTCAGCTTGGAGACACGAATGTGTCCTGATGCTCAGCTCTCACCACTGGCTTTGTTGGCAGTTCCTCTGTTTCTGGAGCCCTGTTCCGTAGGTGGCTGCTCAGATGTTGCTGGGTTGATGGGAAACCATTTCAGCATGCACACAAACCACATCTGTCATCAAAGAATGCTCTGGTGAATGCACGAGAGGATAATTAAGCAATGAGATTTGTAAAGATGGCCTGAACCGTAGCTTTAAGTATTGAATTATGCAAGCTGGTATAGATATTTCAGGCTAATTCACTTGTGTGTTCAGGCTCTTCCCCCCCCCTTTCTCCCCATGCATTCAGAAGTACTGGAGTAACCTTTAAAACAAAAGACCTCAAAATGACAGCAGCCTGTGCCTCTGGCTGTACTGAAGTAAGTAATCTACTACTGCATGAATATTTTATGTATCCACAGCCAAATGAAGGAAATTACAAGTTGATATAAACTGATGTTCTTTGTATTAGCTCATGACAAATGCAGCAATTACCTCCAATCAGTTAATTATAGCATCTTTCTATGGCCTGCCTTCAACTTCCCTGAGTGTTCTTTTGTAAGAGCAGTATTCATTCAACTCCTCGTTCTTCTGTAGCTGCTCTGAAGTGGTACTTTCTTGTTATGCTGCTTGGGAAACACATTGACTTTCAATACCCTCGTGAACGTCCTTGGTGTTTCCTCAGTCCCTCTTGCAGCCTTCACACCTGGAGACTCTGGAATACCGTATGAGGATTCAGGTGCATGTTGCGGATTCCGATCATGCTGAGATAACAATCCAGGCAAGTGTCTGTCTCTGTTACACATTCACTTCCTGCCTTTGCATCTAGCAATCCCTAAATCTAGAAGTTAACTTTAAACTGGACTTTGCTGTCTCTTAGCTGTGACTCTCTAGCAATGACTGTTAAAGGCAGCCAAGCTAATTTGTGGCCACAGAACATACACCAGCTCACTTGTACTCTGTTCAGATGCAGTAGCTTTCAATTCACGCTAGATATATTTATGAGAATAACTGTGAAATGAGTGGCTAACAAAGGAAAATTGGTGCCACTTTGATGGGCCATCTCTCTGACATATGTTAAGCTTTTAAATATAAAAGAATTAGATAAAGGATGGCTAATTAAGAATGGAGTACATATCAGGTGACTAATTAGTGATAAAGTACAAGCTGTCTTGAGGATTCTTCACTTAGAGAATGTAAATTACTTCAGGCTTTTTGTTCCATGGGCTTAAAGCAACTTTGCATTGTAACTGTATGCGTAGACTCATCACGGGTGGGGAAAGATGTAAGAACTTTCTTGTTTAAACCAGAAGAACCAGAATCCATGCTGCATGGAATTCAGGACTCTGGTAACTCTCAGTGAGAGGCTTTATGTGCCCACAGCCTGCGTTGATGAGTCTGTCTTGAAATATTAACAGATAGAGCAAATCCTGCCGGAGGACGAGTCGCCGATGGATGCGATGCAGGGACAAGAGCAATCGGCTGGCAGCAGCCCCCCGGGTGATCCCAAGGTCGCTTGCAGGAAAAGGGTATTACAGTGATATTAACTTCTAGTAGTCACCTCTCTGCACTTCCTCGGGGCACAAAATGCTTCCAAGGTAACGACCCTCAGGCCAGTGCCCTATCCAAGCGATACCATGAGTCATGGCACCTCCTTTCACCTCCTCGTGCAGCGGTAGGGAAGCGCATCCTTTGGTCTTTTCATCTTAAACGTGGAAATCTTTCATCTTACCTGAATTTATCTAGCGTACACTTAGCAGTGCAGTGTAAGGATCCTGAGTCAACTCTGAGCAAAGGAGCTTGCTCATACCAGAGGAATTCTGGCAGGGTAGCCAGATGTTCCCCTCGGGGCATTCCACTTCCTCCTCAGCATTCTGTACCCTAGGAGATGACTATCTTTAAAGAGGATGGTGCTCCCCTTTGAAGGCAGTGTTTAGGAGAACTTTTTGATGTACTTGTGGGATAAATTCCACTTAGCATTTCAAATTCAGCCATGAATCACCTCGAAGCAGGTGATTCCAAGGAGGTCTTTTTGCCTAAGTGCTTACATGTGTGGTGTTAAATGCCAGCTGGTGGGAAGAACAATATTTAGGCTTCAGCCCTAGAAATGGACCCTGTTGCATGATGCTGAAGATGGTGGCTAAATCTTTATGGGGCATGGCCATGAGTCTTTGGCACGAGGCTTCTGTCTCTTGGTGGTACCCAGTGCCCCGGGACCCAGCCGTGAGTGTGGCTTTGGCTCATTAACGTAACGGGGATGTTGGTTACAGTGCTGTTTTCCTTCTGTGCAGATGAGCTTGAGCTGCTGTGATTAGATGATGTGTCCAGAGGCAAAATACTGTTTATTGTGCATTACTCACTGACTTGTGCAATAAATCACTTCAAAGGAGTATTTCATTTTCCATCGGGATGAGAAAATAGTGGACAGGAGTACAATGATATACTGGATATCAATTTGTATTCCAGAGGCATTCATGTTAGAGTAGACCACGGGCAACTAGCCTTTATTTTAACCTAATCTCTTGGTGATTTCAAGTACTTCCCAAAGGTTTGTGGTTTTGTAATCTGCAGAAGAACTATCTACTCTAAATGAGGATATTTTAAGGCAGCTTCCATTCACTGAATCACTTCTCATCAAGAAGCAACACAGTGTTTCTTACGTCTGGGCACCATCCCTGTTAGACTCCTGTGATCGTTGACATGAATTTGCTTCTCCTCATTAGTCTTGTTCTGATAACACCAGGACCTCAAAAGAGGAAGCATCCTCCCCCTTGAAATCATGGTGGCCTTGCTCAAGTCATCTGCAGCTTGTTTGGTAGTTCTGCTTGCTAGAAATGAAAAGCTTAATGCATTAAGCTCACAATCTCTTGCTGTGTTGTTTTTTTCAGC
The DNA here is from genome assembly GCA_025345505.1 of Todiramphus chloris collaris. Taxonomy (NCBI): domain Eukaryota; kingdom Metazoa; phylum Chordata; class Aves; order Coraciiformes; family Alcedinidae; genus Todiramphus; species Todiramphus chloris. The sequence continues at coordinate 3,803,859 of JANVCC010000045.1, forward strand.
AGAAAAGTAAAACACCTAGTCATGGAACTGATAGAGATGACCAGGGTGAAATGTGCTCTTCTGATTATTTTCCTCCTGGAGGAATCAGGTACTGTGCATTTAACTTGTCTTTTCCCCTTGGCATCAACCACCTTTCCTTTGGCTTCTTTTTTTTTCCCCCATTTTGGAGAAGCTCCCTCACTGCTTTCTGCAGATGAAAATCCTGGAAAGCACAGGGTCTGTGGAAACTCTTGCTTAGAAAGAAAGCTTGAGCAGAGAAGCTTCTGGAACTAGATTAAGAAAGGACTTTCTGAAGCTGGAGAGTACCTGAAGTGCAACATTTGGGTCTGACCTGGGATTCTTGTGAGCCCAGTGTAACTGCAAAGAGACTGCTTTGACCCACTGAATCTGTGAGGCTGTTCTGCACCTTCTGCCCTTCTTGGAGCAAAACCAGTGCTCGTGCAGTTGCACGGGGTTGTAACAGCATTTCTTGATACTGAGGAGACCTGGTTTCCTCTAAAGGTGTGGACTGGTTGATGGGACAGCGTTTTGAGAGAGTATTTCTGGGGGGGTGGTATGAAGGGGGCTGCTTCCTTTCATGGATGAACTTCAGGCAGGTTGTAAAAGTGGGTGGCCTTTTACTGCTTGGATGCTGGAAGCTGAGCAATCTCCACAGGCTCCTTGGAGTCTTTCAGGGTTGAGCTCCTTTTTATAGCTCTATAAAAATGTTCTCCTGAGTTTTGCATGGACAGGATAGAGAACCCTGGGAGATTGGCTCCTGCTGCTGTTAGAAGAATCATGAAAGTGGGGTGGGTTTCTTTGTCTTGCATGACAATACATGAATTAAGAGGTCCTGACCTGCAGATCTTCCTTCAGCTAGAGGCTAAGTGGGAAAGTGTGCTCCTAGTGCTGCTTTTCTACCAGCCCCACAGCAGCAGATACTAGCAGGTCCCAGAATGGTATTATTTATTCTGTGTGCTAAACCCCAGATGCTTTTCCCAGTTCACAAGAGGTGTCCAGTTTGCGAGTGGAGCAGCACTGGGTCATCCCTCTGTGCCAGATGCACAGCGGGGGTACTTGGCTTAATTGCAAAATATTTTTGGTTTATAACCAAAGGATTTGCTTTGTGGTTCGTTCTGGTTTTCTTGTTTGTTTTGTCTGTGGGTTGTTTTTATTCTGCCCTAATTCTAACATTCCTTTCTCACTTAATGGCTGGTTTCTATGCCTAAAAGATAACAGATGTTGGCTCTAAGGTCAGTGATGAGAATTCAGGTTACTTAGAATGACTTTTTATTTACCCACATAGATCTAGCAGGAAAAGGCCGAAGAAACAGGGGAGGCAGCCCCTGGCTCCGAGGAGGATGAGGAGAGCTGAAAGAGCAAAAGGGGCACTGGTGCTGGAGAATGGGAATAAAGAAGCAGAAGCATCAGAGGAAGAGCCCCCTGAGTGTTTGGTACCCATGCCCGTGAAGATCGTGGTGTTTGCCCTGTTCCTGTTTGTGATCTTCATGCGTGTAATTAATGGTGGCTGATGCAGTCTGCTCCAAACCTCCTCCTGGGAAGGAAATAAAAGCAGTGTCCTGGTGACTACAGAACTGAAGAATGCACTTCCCCCCACCCCTGCTAGTTGTGAACAAGCTCTTCAGGCAGTGAACTAAAGGCTGGTAGGAGGGTGGAAACAGCCCGTGGTTTGTCTTTGCCTGGTGTTTGCTGTGTACAGCATCTCCTTGCTCTTGGCAGAGTGGCTCCTTGGGCTGCTTCTCCTTTGGTGAAGCCAAGTTCACATGTTTTGTGCCCCAGCTGAGGAGTTTATTCACTCGGAGGCGTTTGGAGTTCTGTGTGGCTTGGGTTTTTTTCCCCTAAGCTGCCTGTGGCTGCGATTCTGGCATCACTGGGAACTTCCAGCTTCTCTGTGCTCTGGTTAACTTGTATTTGAGAAACACCAGATATATACTGAGGGAACGAATCATTGCCCATCTGGAAAGAGAGGTGATGATGGCTCTAGCATAATACAAGCCACGAGGGATCGAGGGAGGAGTTGCTGTATCTTTACCACTCCTGGGAAAAAAATGTTCTTGCCCCTTCACAGAATCATAGACTTGTCAGGGTGAGAAGGGACCTTAAAGATCATCGATCATCCAGTTACAACCCCAAGTCTGTGTTGCTGAAAAGGGGGGAGAAGGTGGGAGTGAGCGTCTCCTGTTGTTGACCTGCCACTCCTCATCTGAACAGGACCTAATTTTGTGTGCAATATTCTCTTAAATCGTGATGCTTACATTTAAATGACTTACAGGTTAAGTATTTTGCCTAAGTATTTGTTTCCTCCTCTTGCCTGAACTGTCTCACTTCTCAGTCTTTGCCCCCAGCCTCTCTTACCCTGCCTTGCTAAATTCCCTGGGAGGTGTGGATAGGGTTGCTGATGAGCTGACATCCCATTACCACCCACCTCCTCCAGTTTAACAGCTCACCCCAGCCCTGCAGCTCGGCGAAGTGGGGCACCTCGTGCCCTCCCTGCAGATCCTGGCAGGCTGCGAGCGGGAGCTGTCTCCTCCAGGTCTCTAATTTTATGTGCTGCAGCCTTTTCCTCTAGAAGACCTGTCAGCAAAGATCTACGTGTGGCAGAAATAGCTCCTGGAGAGTAATGACAGCAAAATGGATGCTGAATAGGGAAGAGCAGAAGTGCTGTAGCTGTGGAGGTCAATTATAATCAGCTTCCCTATAACACATCTCTGTTCTCAGACATCCCAGCGTGGGCAGCAGCTGGGGCTGGGGGATGGCTGGAGAGTGGAAGCTGCTGAAGACAAGCCTTGGTTAGATGGGGGAGACAATCTCTGTTTTCCTTCTGCATCTGCCTTGTTCTTCACGGGGCTGTTTTCTCTGTGCCGCAGTGATCCAAGCAGCTCGGGATCTGCTTGCTGCTTTACCAGCCTTTAGCCACCTGCTCAAGGTCTGGCAGGTGCTGAACCAATTTTGTGTCCAACCTCTAAGGAGCAGGGGAATGGAGAAGGCAGACACAGGTCAGAGGTGCTTTCCAAGCAGTCACGACCCAGCCAACCTGGAAATGAACTATTGCAGATGGACCCAGGGAGGGTTTGGGTGAATTGTCATGTGTTGGAGCCAAGAGTAGAACTTCTTAACCCGGGGAGAATTGGGCAAAACTGCATTGCTAGGGATTAATGTTTGCCCATAAACTTAGCGTTGGGGATCAGCAGAACAGAGGAAAATTCTGGGAAATGCAAGTGCTTTATTATGGCAGCCTTTGAAACAAAAGCAGCTTGACTTCTGAAAGCCTTTCATTTTCAAACTGGTCCCTTCCCCCCTGCCTTAAGCACAAACTGCTTCACCATTTAACCCCCAAAGGAAAGAAGAAACGCGTCCTCCATGGTTTAAAGGAAAACTTTAGGGGCAGATTATGAGTTAATTCACCAAAATCTATTAAAATGCCATTCCCTCCGTAGAATAATCAGAATTATACACTGGCATGTTTTTACCCACATCCCCTTTCAAATCCATTCCTTACACAGCCTCCTCTGGCCTCTTATCACTGCCTGGTCCCTGAATGATTAACCCTCCCTCCCTTTGAAGAGGAGAGAACAAAACGCTGCTGTTCAAAGTCCCTTTTCTCGCTTTCTCAGAGCCAGGCATGATCTGTGCAAAACCCAGAGCAGTCTGGACCCCACACTGGAATATCCGGGCTCTTGCTGGAGTGATCAGGAGGGCAGATGGGATCCTCTTGGTGATCCCAGGAGCTTGTGACACCACCAAACCACAGCTTTATTTCCATGGGTTAATATCCTGGTGACTGCCCATGGAGATCAGCGTTCCCAGCTCTGCTGTGTCTCTTGTAAACCCTCTTCTTGGGAACAAACAGCTTTTTTATTGTATATAAACATGGACTTATGCTTTGTTTTTATAACAAGCATGCAAAGCCAGATGCAGCCATGGCTTAACCGGTCAGGAAGCTCAGAGCTCTTCCATTTGAGCTGTAGCTGATTTTAAAGGCGTGCAGGGTGGGTTTTTGTGGTGGTTTGTTGTTTGTTGCTCGGGTTCGTGTGTTTGGTTTGTTGTTGTGGGGTTTTTTTTTCTTTCCCAGCAACTGTCTTTTCAAAGTGCTGCTCTGTCCTGAAATGATGTCTCTCTGCGTTTGTCAGATGGGCAGACACAGCTGGTGGACTTCTCCCCGGGGGTTAAATATCCTGATGGAGAGATCCCGAAGCTCTTGGCTCCTGTCTCCTCACATTAAGGTGACTCCCTGCACCGTAACCAGCTCAGGGGCCTGCAGGAGGGAGAATTAATTAATTAACTAGTTAATTAACTGTCAGGTTGCCAAATCTCTGGAAGAAATGACAGGAGAGGATTGTGTGAGGTGCCTCTGCATTCTCTCCAGTGCCTGTGCCAAAGCAGAGGGGGCTGTGAGCTCCAGCTGTGCTGGCACTGAGGTCTGCAGGGGCAGGCCTTGGTCCTTTTGCACTTTATCCTCCCCCTGATCTCTTCTAAAATAAAAACCCTTTTCTGGGTTTCTGCGGGAATTGTTTGCTGTTGCTTTTCCCCCCCATTTTCCTCCCCCCTGGCCTGCTGACTGGTTCGGTGCACCTTGGCAGGAGTGAGCTGGTCAAGGGTGCTCGCTGGATTGAGTTGGCTCAACCTGAAGCGATGTAGGTCAGAAAGAGGAGAATAAATTGTTACTGCTGGGCTTATCTGTGTAATTTGCAGGAATTCTTGCACCTCTCCTGCTGTTCCCATGGAAACAGATGTTGAATTGCAGGAAACTGCTACAGGTTTTCAGAACTGATTTCCCCCCACACCCTTTAACAGCGGCACCTTCTTAATCATAGGGTTGTGCTGCTTGGCAGAGACCTTTCAGTTCATGGAGTCCAACCATCCCCCCAGCACTGCCAGGGCACCACTGCCCCCTGTCCCTCAGCACCACAGCTCCACAGCTTGGAAACCCCTCCAGGGATCACGGGGACCCCATCCCTGCTCTGGGCAGCCTGGCACAGCCCTGGAGGGGAAGAAATTGTTCCCAATATCCAACTTCAACCTCCCCTGCTGCAACTTAAGGATGTTTCATCTTGTTCTGTAGGTAGCTTATATGGGAGAACAGCCCCAAGCAGCCTGGAAAACTTCTTCTCTGTTTCAAGGCACAAATCTGGAGTGTCCTGGGCCTGCCTTGTCTTACATGTTCTTCAAGATATCCCGAGAGGTCTTCTTAGCAGCGAGCAAGACCCTGCCAGGAAAAGATGTCATGGAGAGGAGGCCAGAGTCTGCTTTCCTCAGGCCATTAGCAGCTTGGTGATGGTGGCTTTGTTTCCCTAGAGGTTGGGGGGAGCAGAGTGCGTGCCTCCCTCCTTCCCAGCAGAACCCTGTGCTGGGGGGTAGAGTTCACTGTGCAATTTTCACTGTTCAAAAAGCATCTGCTGAGCAAAGCCCCCTCCTGCCTTGGCACGGGGCTCGGCTCTGCAGCGCGGTGATGAGCTCTGTCTGTCTGTCCGGCCGAGACAGACGGTTATTTTCCAGCCTGTCAGCTCCCACTCATCCACAGCAGAGTCAGCAGCCTGGGGGGAACCCCTGGGGCTTTATGGCCAAGCTGCCCTACCTGTCTCTGTGCTGCTATCCCCTTGGAACTCGCCCTCTCCCCCTGCCTTCGCCTCTCATTTCTCTGGCCTTTTGCAGGTGGGGATGTGGTGCAGACAGGGAGGGGAAGGCTGTGTCTGCATCTCACAAGTGATGCTGGACAGGGAAAGGTCATCGAGGGTTGGGTTTTTTTTTTGACTCAGAACATCCCCACTGAGGGTTTTCTTTGGGAGTCAAAAAGCCCCATTGAGGGTGTTTTGTTTGGGTTTGTTTGTTTCTTTTTAAGCTACTTTGTTTTGTTTTTAATTGATCGAATGAAATGCTTGTGAAGATGAAAGGGTAATTGTTTCCGTAAGCTATTAGCATCAGATATGTAGGACCATGAGGATCATGGAGGCTTCCTGGCAGAGCTCTACCTGCTCTGTGTCACACTGTCTCTGCTCCCTATTTTATCACAATCCATCACATTTCTGCTGCCAGCCAGAGGCTCTGGCTGACCTGAAAACCTCACTCACCGGGTGCTGGACACCCAGCACGAGGAGCCCAGCTACAGCTGCAGAACAACAGCTGACACAGGCAGACAAACAGCAGGAAGGAAAATGAAAAGGAGATGAAGGGCTTGAGATCAAACAGCAGTGTAAAAAACCAACGAACCAAAAAACAAAAAACCCCTCAAAAATAAATCTAAACCAGCCAACCGAAAACCCACCTGGGGCCAAATCCAGTGTCCTGAGCCAAGGACTGGTTTGAGCCCCAGCTCACAAAGCAGATGATCCAAAATGCTTTGGAACACCAACTTGCTGTTGTGTTTCCGTGGGGCTGGCAAGCCCCAGTTTATCACTAGTTTTAATAACAGGAACCACTGTGTGATAGGAGGGCAAGGGCGGCTGCAGTCTGTCACAGCCCCTTCTCCACCAGCCATAAGGGCACTGCCAGGCAGCTTTCAGCTGGTGCCCAGGACAGGAGAGCTGTGGTTTAACATGGGGCTGGAGAGGAGATGCCAACCCTGTGCCTGGAGCCCCAGCCAGCCCTTGGCTGGCACCTGCAGCCTCTGCTTCTCCTCCCTGTGCTTCCCTACCCCCTGTAGACCTGAGCTTTCCGTGGCTTGAGAAGACCTTCCGTGGTGTTTGCTTTACATCACCTAGGTTGCCAGCAGGGAGCTGGCTGGGAACCTTCCTTCAGAGCTGCCTGAACTGCTCTGTAAACAGTCTGGTAAATAATAATAACTTACAAATACTAAGTGCCCGATAATGCCAGGCTGCTAATAGCCCTCCTGTTAAAATCCAGTTTGATGGCGTCTTTTAGAATTTCTGGAGAGGTGAGTGCCTTTGTAATGAACATCTTCATGTTAGATTGGCCCTGCCTTGAGGGTTTTATTTAAATGCAAATTGAATCCTCCCACCGGAAAGCTAACGGGAGATTACAATGGCTGGTAGGGGATGAGAATTTGCTTTATGTACAGTCACTTGACTCAACTTCTTGTTGATTTCCTCATTTTTCTTATTTTATGGCTGGAGCTGCTTTAAAATAGTTTCCTGCCTCAACCAGCAAGAGTAAGACTTGCCTGGATCGCTATGGACCTGAACTGGGCTCAACGCTGAGGGGCTTTTGCAAGCCAGGGCTGAACTTCAAACCTTCTCCAGCCACCTCTGGAGCCTGGCACTGCTCTGCACCGTGGGGACGTAGCCCCCAGAGCAGCGAGTCCCTCTGCCAGGAAGACACCAGCCTCCTCCAGCCCTGCGGGTTCAAAGGCTGTTGAGTGCTGATGCTCAGGCAGTGCCACCAGTCCCATGTGCTCTCGGCTTTGTGTCAGCGGGGAAAGCTGCATGAGCACAAGGCTGAAAGGAGCAGGGATCCCTGGGGGTGACGGGGACTTCCAAAGCTCGGGGGGGGTCCCTGAAGGATTCGAAACATCTGCTGGGCTGAACAGCAGAGGCATCTCTGGGGAGGAGCTTTGAAGCTCAGTGGAAGATGGGTTGAAAGGATCTTTCGCCTTTGGCTTTTGCTTAAAAATGATTATTTTTGCCAAGTTATTCTGCAAAAATTTTAGAAGAGTGGAAAAGCACGGCAGGGAAGTGAATGTCTGGGGTGGAAATGGAGCCCAAAGGGCCCTACGTCTACTGCTGCCCCTGCAACCTCGGAGCCCAGCGTGGTTCTTCATGGGGCTCTGGGAGGCAGAGCTGAGGAGAGCAGAGGCTGTGGGGCTGCTGCTGCCTGAACAGCCCTTGCTGTGCTCCTCTTTTCCCCTCGGTGGATACCTGTGGACTGTGTCCATCAAACGTGCACCCTGGTGCTGGGCTCTACTCTCCTTGGCAGCGTGGGCTCCACCAGCTCTCAGCCAGAACTGGGACCCAGCCTGGGGCAGACCCCCAGCCTGGGGGACGCTGCAGCAGCATATTTGGGTTTCTGTCTCCTCTCTGAGGCAGCTCCTGCTTTTCAGCTCCTACTCCCCTATTTCTGTCCGTCTGTCTCCCTTTCTGAGGAGTTTTGTTTTGGCAGGCGAGGAGGGCTGGGGAGGGGGGGAGCTGCGGTTACAGAACATCCTGTGCAAGCGTGGGGAGCCATAAAAGGCTTAAGCATGGCTCTGGTAACGCGGCGTGTACACACACACACGCACACCCCCGGCTGCCAGCACCAGGGGAAAGACCAGATGGGGAAAGACGCTCCCTCTTAATTGTCCTACATCTCCGGGAGGGTGAAGATCAGGGCTGTTGGATTGATGCCGATTGGGTTTTTGGTTTGGTTTTTTTTTTTTCCCCTCCCCTCGCATCCTTCCCACGCGGCTCTGGCAGCCCTGGCTGCTCCCATCGCCGCTCGCGTGCCCCTCGCCAGCACCGCGGGCTGCGGGCAGGGACCGGAGGGAGCTGGGTGCTCCACGGGCCACGAGGATTTGGGTGTTGAAGAGCTTTCCGAGCAGAGAGCTGCTCTCCAACGGGACTCGGAGCAGCTTCCCAGGAGCTGTGAGTACATCCGTGCTTCCGAGGCAGGAGGGAGGGAATTTCTCACTGGAGGTCAGTGGGATGCTGGGGGGGGGGGGGATGCTTGGGGAGGGTGCTTTGGAGGACGGCAGCTTTCTCCCAGTATCAGGCCAGGCTTGGCATGGGCAACCAGAAACAAAGGTTTGAGTTTGTGTTTTCCCCCCAAAAAAGTGGGTGAAGGAGGCTGGTTTTTCCCTTACTTTTTTCTTCCCCCTCCCCCCCCAGTAGTCCCCACATCTCTCTTTTCAGCCTCCCTTCCAGAGCAGGCCCTGGCAGCTCAGGCAGCAGCGATGGGGATGTGTGCTGAGCTACCCCCAGCTGAGATCTGGCCCAAGCTCTTTGCATTCCCTCTGGAGGGATGCAGCCTAAGCACAGAGTAACAGGAGCTTTATAAACATAACCAGTGAGGCTGCAGAGCTTGAAAAAGCCCTTCTGGGTTTGACCGGTGTGAAAGAGAAGCTGTTGGAGCACAGGCAGCCTCTGGGGGCAAGGGAGGAGATGCAGGATGCTGCTGGGAGCTGGCCTGGGGAAGGGGCACCTTCACTCTCCTCGGTGAGTTATCTTTTCTCTTAATGAAATTATAACTCACTCTTGAGACAAGCTGCGATGTGTATAAATCTTACCTCATTCTGCTGACTCTTCAGCCCCTCCAGGAAAAAAAAAAAATAAAGGTGGTATGGGCTCTTTTCCTGCACTAATGAGAACTGAAAAAAATGAAACCTCTTTTCTCACTGTCCCGTCATCTGCTGGAGCTCCTGAGATCCTCCTGGGGCACGACTGCTGTGCTGTTAGATGGGCAGTGTTTCCCTCCATGACCTCTCTGCCTTCCTCCTGCTAGCGACCTCCGGAAATCGCATTTGGCAGGATGAGGCTGGAAAAGATCTCAGGGGGCTGGTGATGGGGGGAAGGGGTGAAGCTGGGGAGGAGGTCAGATCGGTCACAGCCGCCGTCATCGCGTTCAGGCTGCACCTCCTGATGTCTGCAGCGAGAGATGCTCAGGAATGGAAGGAATGAAAGGAGCTGGTCGTGAGTGCTGCTGCTTTTTCTTCGCCTGGTACAATTAATTCTCTTGTAATTGCAATGGTTTTTCTCTTTCCTTATAATAACTAAACGGTCTGTTTTGCCAGCTGGGTGATTTGCAGAGAAAGGCAGGGAACTAGTGGATTTTTTTGTTGTTGTTATTTTTCTGGGTAGCTGTTACTATGGCAAGGAAACTTGATTCAGTGTGAAGAGAGGTCAGAAATACCAGACTGACAATTTCATGCATGTTCTGTTTAAAGCCTCAGCTGCCAGGGTTTGAGTGAGGGAGATGTAAAGGCACCAGAGTCACTAATTTTCAAAGGCTTTATTAAAGCCTTTTCTGCTTAAAAGTTGGAGTTGCTTGAAAACCTGGACTTGGTATTACACGAGCTTGTTGGCTGGGGCTGTATAGCAGCCAAAGCTGATAGAAAGGCTGATCTCAGTGTCACCAAGGAATGAGAGCGAGCATTGGGGTGGGAGCTCAGGGTTCTCCTGTGCTGGGGATGTTACAAAGCTGCCAGGCTTCTCCAAAGACCCTGGTCCCACTTGGAACCATGAATAAATTTAACAAGAGCAGTGCCTGTCGGGGTGCTGAGCTCTCTGGACCATTGTACAATGGGGGTTTGGGGTGCTGGGGTTCCCACCTGCCCCCATTCCTGCCTTCCCTGGGTGGGTGAACTGAGCACCCAGCTCTGGGGAGAGCGGGTACAGCCGTGCCAGGAGAGCCTGCCCATGCAGGGCGTGCTTGGGTCCTGTGCACAGCGTCCTGGACATCCCGTACCTGGCACCGCTGCCGTCTCTGCCCCTTGGAGCAAGTGGGTGGCATTGAGTGGTCTGGGATCACGCTGGGAGGAGAGGAGATGAGGCACAGGGCACTGACACCTTCCAGGGGCTGGTCCCTGCTCCAGGCTGTGCGTTGGACCCTGTGACTGGAGCAGCACCCGGAAAGCACCCGACTGCTGCTGTAGCTGGAACTGCACTGGAAGAGAGTGAGGAGCAGGCAGGGAAGAGCTGGGATGTGCCTGACACCCACTCCTTGGCAGCGGGTGACATTCCTGGGGATCTCCTCCCCGTGTCCCCCCTCCTGGCCTTGTACCACGACTGTTCCTTGGGACTGAAACAGGTTCCCTGCACTGAATCATCTCCTTTTAGCTGTCTTCATTTAGTCTGTGCTGTGTCATCTCTCCCTGCTCTTTATTTCATAGCGTGCAGACAGCCAAGACAGAGCTGAAACCTGCCTGGTGCTGAGGAGCAGGAGCTGTGATTTCATCTCGGTGTTTCTGTGCTATTTTCAGCATCTTGTTGCCCCTGTTCCTGCCTCTCCTGTGACGCCTGTCCCCAGAGCAGTGGGAATCGTTTCCGCTCCAGCTCGTGCTGCTGGCTGGATGTCAGGCTGTTATCAGCTCAGCTTTGCAGCCCCTTTTCTTGTGTTGGCTGGCACGTGGCCGGACTGCCCCGTGCTTATCTGCTGTGACATTTAGGTGAGTGCAAGAGCTTTTTTTCTCTGAAGGCAGTGGTTTCTCTAATAGGTGTCTCTGTCAGGCTGGTGGCTGGTTGCATCTCTGTCTTAACCTGCTGACAGCAGGGAACGTGTGGGCGTTTGGCAGCTGGCAGACAACGTAGGGAGCAGTGATGTTCCAGGAGCACAGCTCCTGATGGGGCTGGTACGGGCATCCTGGCTGTGACCCATCCCCAGATCCGCTGGTGGAAATCTGGGGTCGTGCTACTGAAGCTGAGGGTCAGCTGGCTATGGGTCAACTGAGCCTGGGGTGGGATACTGGGAAGAGGCACCCCGGTCTCCTGGCTCTTCGTGGTGTCCCCGAAAGGAACACTGTTCCCAAAGTGAAGGAGGATGCTTGATCTGCTGCCAGGGCTGCAGAAGTGCTGGAAGCTTTGCAGAGCAAGTTGAACAAACATGGATCAGTTCGTAGCAAGTTGTAGCTGCCTCGGGATGGGTGAGGATTAGGAATCTTTCCATTTCTAGCCCCGAGTCACTCCCTGGAGGGACTCTGTGTTGTGCCTCAGTGTGGCTGGAGGGGGTGTACAGTGATGTCTTGGGGTTGGATTTCTTCAGTGTAAGCATTACAAGTAGAAGATTCGGGAATGTTTCTGTGGCTTTTCATCTTCTGGGACCTTTTTGCATTTCCTTCAACTTGGAGAGGTGTAAATAGGACCCCTGTCACCCTGCTGGTGCAGCAGTGCAGGATTTAGGGCAGCGCATCAGCCAGAAGAGCACACTGGTGGCTGGAGGGAGATGTCGTGTGCTGAGGGACTTTCAAACCTAACGTGGCAAAACTGCTAAACCCTGGGGCGAGGGGAGCCAGGAAGGAACACGCGAGCAGCTGCGCTCAGCAGCACCAGGCTCATCCTCCCCTCTTCAGCCCCTCTCCCACTGTGGCACCCACCAGCATATCTCTCTGAGGAACCACACATCTCTGCAGGCCAGAAACGGCACCGATCCAGGAGCTTTCTCATGGGAGCCTGGTGCCACCTGTGGGGTGAGGAACCAACCCCTCCTTGGAGGGAGCGTCTGGGTGTCGGAGCACAGGGAGCTCAGCCCTGCGCACTGACAAGTGCCCCCTCTCCCCCTAGAGCCCTGTGGGTGCTGTGGGGCTCTCCCTGCCCAGCCGTGCTCCAGAGACACTCAGCAAGGACCCTGGGGTGGGTGGGTGGGTGCTGTGCTGGCTGCTGAGCTCTTAAACAGGGGGTTCTGCCCATGGGGCTGGGCACTGGAGCATGCTCAGCACAGTGCCTGCCATCTCCTCGGATAGAAAAGCAATTGCCACGCATTTTGATTTTAATGCAGCTGTTTAAGAAAAAAAACCCCATCAATGCTTTCAATTTGTTTGGTGTAATTAAGTGATAATTCCCTCTGCCGGGGAGGAGACCGCGGCTGCAGCACATCCTGACAGCTCCCAGGGCACAGCTCTGGAATTGCTTCCCATGCGAGGTTCAGGTGATGCTGGAGAGGCAGAGGCCAAGGGCGTGGGTACAGTGTTTCTGAGTGACCTTGGTTTTCTTTAACGTGCACAAAAGAGAAGGACAGCAAACATATTTGTACGGCAAGGCAGCTGAATTCAGTCGGAGCTTTGCTGCGGCTGAGGGTGGCAGCTCTTTGGATCTGCTGGTTCCTGCTGTCTGGGACCAGAGCTGGGCTGAATTTCCAGGTCTTTGCTCTGCCTGTTCCCATGAAGGACCTGCCCAGCACTCCACAGAAATACTCAGCCCTGTCCAAGTGCTTTGAGTCACCCTCTGCGTGCTGGTATGTTGAAAAGGAATTTTTAGGCAATTTTAGGCAATTACGCTCGAGCTTTGGATAGCCTTAATGACAGCAGGGAAACTGGCACCAGCCCTGAGGTTCTGCTTCTGTCAGACGTCTGAGCGATGCTGATTGTCTCTCGTCCCAGGACTGCACTTCAGAGTCAAAGAAATTGAGGCTCAAGGCAGCAAAATGACTGCAGAGGTCAGGATGCAAATCTGTCACGCTCCTGGAAATAGGGGCTGGCTCTGCTTTTCTAATTTGCTGGCCCACGCCGAATTTGTCCATGGTAGTACAGGAAAATTCACCTGGAAAGAAAATGAATTATTCATGAAAGCAACAGTCCAAAGCTGCTTAAACTGCCAAGGCAAAAATCCCCGAGCTGATCCGGTTGCGGGCGGCGATGCGGATCAGCCGGGGATGGGAGGGCGGGAGAGCGGCCGCGGGTGACCCGCTCTGATCCTCACCCTTTCTCCGCAGCTGCTGGGGAGGTGCAAAGCCTGGCTCGCCTCCCTGCTGCTTTTTATTGTCCCTTTCTGTCCCTTTGTGCTGCGGCCCCCAGCGTGCCGGGGATGTGCGCATGTGCCCGCCCGGGGACCTGCTGCTGGAGGGTTCCAGCCCGGGCAGCGGGCTTATCTGTGGGTCTGTTAGCCACGTTCTTTAGGCAATAAATGATGCTCAGCTGACGACTGATGTTTGTTGGGGAGAATAAGTTAAAACAAACAGCCCTGCTTGGATGGATTGGTTTTCGTGGGAGCTCAGACTTGGACGTGAAGGGATTTTTGACGAGGCTCGGGCCAGTTGTCTGAGACCTGTTCCACTGATGCTTTTCCATTACCCTCCTCTAATTCACCCTTTCAGAGGAGATGCAGGAACTCACAGGACCATGGAAACTGGTCTCCCCTTCAGGTGGTCCCTGCAGCCTGAGCCCTGGGACAGTGAAGAGGAGTTGGCGGGGATGCTGCGTTGTACCTGGCTGAGATATCAGCGACTGCCCTGGCTGTGGTCGAGTGTCACCCCTGTCTCCCTGCTTCCCTGATGAACATTCCTTGATGAACGTTCCCTGATGAACACAACAGGCATGAATTTATAGGAGAAATCATGTTCATCCCTGGTGTGCTACACATAGGATGAGTCTGGGGTGCAGCAGCAACAGCCCATGTGCCTCAGCCTGGTGCTCCCCAGGGATTTTCCCTTTCCAGGGGGATCCACACTGCTCCATATTGTGGTCCTCGGAAAGCATCAGGACATCCCCTGGGATCATCCGAAGTGAGGGGTGATGAAAGGTGGCTGTAGGTGGCTGTTGCTAAGCTACAGGCTCTGTCTGCTCTGGCTCTCAGAGGAGCTGAAGGGCTGTGGTCAGAACTGGGGAGTAAGAGCTGTGGCAGGGCAAGGCAGTGGGGTGTGGGGTGGAGGTGACCTGTTCCTGGGGCAGGGGGTTCTGCAGAGCCCACTTGTTTACTCTGCTCCAGATGAAGGGGCAGGAAACAAATCTGGTTCTCCTTTTTGGGAGAAGGGAGCCCATCCCTTTCAGAGACCCAAGGGCCATAACTGTTGGTTGCTTTATTTGTGCCTAGGTATTTTAGGTAGGAGAGAACAAGTTGGGTCTTTCTCACCCCACATCCCCACTGCTGTCAGAAGAACAAATAACCCCAAGCAGCAGATGTGCCTGGGCTGGGTGTCAGCCAGGAGGCAGGGAAGTGGGTCCAGGAGTGAGCCTCTGCTCCAGAGGCTTTTCAAACCACGGTCCACAGAGAAGCAGAGCCAGCCAGCCCTGCTCTGCTGCCAGGAAAGCTCTCTTCAGGGGCTCAGTGGGACCTCAGCATCCATAGGGAAAAGTCTCATGAGCCTGAGCGTGGGGAGAAGAGGAAAAGACTCTGTCCTGAACTGGAACAGTGGCTGCCTTGGGGTTTTTTTGACAACTATTCACTCCACCCTACAGTCCTGTCTCCAAATGTTTGTGCAGGCAGCACGTCCTGGGAGAGGCTGCTGTGCCTGCAAGTGTAAAGATAAATCTTCGTTTTAAAGGCAGTTAAACAACCCCAACTACACAATGAAGGCGGAGATGCTCAGTGGGAAAGGCACCTTACTGCAGGCCAAGCGAGTGAGCTGCGCTTGTTCCTTTCCCTTTGCCCTCTCTGTCCTCCTGCACTAATTAATCTCATCTGCATGCTTAATGACTATGCCGAGAGAGGAGATGACACCAGTGAGAGCTCCTGCCTCGCCTCCCTGGGCTGCTCTCTGGATCTCTCCCAGCTCCGTGGGACAGGGCTGGAGAGGTGAGCACTGCCTGTCGCCTTCCCCAGCCCAGGGCTTCTGCAGGGGCTCTCCCCGGGCTCAGCAGGAGGATGCCCGCAGGGCTCGGGAGGAGCAATCAGGTCAGAGGAGGAGAAGTTCCCCAGCAGGCAGGAGCACAGCCAGGGAAGTGAGCAGACAGGCGGCTTTGCAGCCTCCTCAGTCTGAATGTCGCTCGGGGGCGGGGATGCTCAGGAAACAGGATAACGAACCGACTCCAACCTCTCTTGCTTCTTTTTTTTTTCCCACTCTTTTTTTCCCCCTCCCTCTTTTGTTTTGTTTTATTTTTAGGATCATTCTCTGCATGAGCATCTGAGACAGATCTGGAACAGCAGGATTAATGGAGATGCAGTGAAAGGTACCGGTGGCTGCTGCTCTGTGCCGGGAGGGTGGTGATGGGGATGCTCCGATCCCTGCTCTGCTCCTGGGTACCCAAAGCTCTGCCAGTGGGAGGGTGGGGTTTGCCCTTGGTGTTTCTCCGTTGTTCTCTCCCTGGCATTTCTCTGCTCTGTTTTGCAGCATAACCAGCCTGCTCCCTGGGCCGGGACCGATGCTGCCCCACCCTGCCAGCCACCATGGAGCTCGCTAGTACCAAAGACTTCCAGTGGAAAACCCTCGCCCCGCTGCCGAGCCGCAGGGTCTACTCCACCTTGGTGGAAGCTGGTGGGCAAGTCTTTGCCATCGGGGGCTGCGATGACAACGGTGTCCCCATGGATTGCTTCGAGGTCTACTCCCCCGAGGCTGACCAGTGGACCTCTCTGCCCCCCATGCCCACGGCCCGGGCAGGGGTGGCCGTGGCCACCTTGGGCAAGAGGATCATGGTGATAGGAGGAGTCGGAGTGAATCAGATGCCGCTGAAGATAGTGGAGATGTACAACATAGATGAGGGCAAGTGGAAGAAGAGGAACTCGCTAAGAGAGGCAGCTATGGGCATCTCGGTGACGGCAAAAGGCAAGGAGGGTTGAGTCCTTCCAGGGTGGGGTGGAGAGGTGGAGAAGGTTAGCATCAGTTGATGGATCTGTGTAGCTCCCCTCCGAAAGTTTAATCACTGCCTTAAAAGTGGATTGTTAAATGCCTGTGAGGTTTTGCCTTATCAGCACATCTCATTTTTTAGTTCCTAAGCAGAGATGCCGAGCATTGATTTCCTTTAGCCCTGCTTTGAAGAGCCTGGGGCTGGGAGTTGCGTTCCCAAGCAGTCTGCCTGATGTCAGCCAGTCTCCCCACAGTGCCTGGGATTACGAATCTAATCTCCAGGCAGCTTCTTTGAAAGCTGCTTGGTTTGTTTGCTTAAGTGGGTTTAAAAGCTACCGTCAAGGAATGTTTAAAAATAATGTTTACCGTCTTGGAGATGATTTTCTCTCCAAGCATGAGCTTGCCTGACTGATGGGGCAGGGTCAGCTCGGTGTGAGAGGCCAGGAACAGCTGCCCAAACTCTTGCAGCCTGGTCTCTGCTTTTTCAGCTGCCTCGTAGGGCTGCCTGCAAATCACTGCTCTCCTGGGTCTTGTCTGTGGAGGGAAGTGCTCGCTGGGGGAGATAATGTGGGTGTTGTGCAGGTAGGGGTTTGGTTTGGAGAGCCGGGTTTGCTGGTAGCCAGAGCTGGAATGGGTGTTTGGTGAGGAACGAGGAGCTGCAGGGCATTGCCTGGGCTCTGAACCCTCCAGTCCAGGTCACAGAGCCACCGTCCAGTGCCAGACCTTGGGGGTGTGGGGTGGAGGAGCAGCAGCCCCTGGCTGGGGGAAGAGCATCGGTGTTGCTGCAGGCACCAGGAGGCTGGTGCCATCCCCTCTGCCCTGGGGATGGGAGCTCAGGACATGCCCAGGGGCTCGGGCAGGAGTGACCAGTTCTGGTCCACACCGTGTGACAGCACTTGCGTTTTTGTAGGGGGGGGGTCTTTCTGATGTTTTCCTACGATCATTTCGTGAGGGGTTTTTTTTTGTTGTTTGTTTGGGGTTTTTTCTCTTCTTGGCCCTGCCCAGACTACAGAGTCTACGCGGCTGGCGGGATGGGCTCTGACCTGCGGCCACACAACTACCTGCAGCACTACGACATGCTGAAGGACATCTGGGTGTCGCTGGCAGCCATGCCCACACCCAGGTACGCGGCCACCTCCTTCCTGCGAGGCACCAAGATCTACGTGCTGGGTAAGAAGCAGTCCTGCCTCCTCCTCCTCATCCTCAGGCAGCAGATCTCTTGGTCTTAGCACTGAGAAACCTCCCTGGAGGAGTCTTTTGGGAATACTCCTGTCCACCCCTGCTGCCTTTCTCGTGCATTCAGAGATACCAAGCTGGCAGCTGTAGGTTTTGAGTGGGACTGGTGTTGGGTTTGGATTTACAGCTCCATAGCAAGCACCCAGGAGGGCCTTTGTGCCCTTGCACGCCCCGGGGGCTCGCAGGTCTCCCAGCAGCTCTGCGCTGGGAGCCGAGGGCACAGCTGCCCTTTGCCTGCTCCATTTGCACTCCCACTACTGCTATAAAAACCCTTGGACTCAATTAGTGAGTAAAAATACTTCTGTGCTTTATATCAGCAAAATACCCCACAGCTTCCAACGGGTCTGCCTTTGGCAGAGGAAGGACCTGCTTTACCTGGGACATGCTGGACCGAGCCCTTTGCAGGGGAAGATTTTCATTAGCTTTGCCTTACAGAAAGAGAAACTGAGGCAGAGAAATACTGTTAGCTCATGGCTGAATGGGATATCGGGGCCAAAACACAGGGGTTCCGATTGCTTGAACCAGCAGACAGCCCTGGATTTATTTGGGGCTTACCAGGAAAGCCTCTCTTATCTATTTTTCAGTTTGCTTGTTACTGGTGAACAGTTTGTGGGCCCAGGAGTGAGCACAGGCTCTGCCTTCAAAGGCACGCTGAGCATCTGAGCTGAGAATCGCTGTATTCTGCATCTGATGGGGGGGAGAACGATTCCTGTCTCTGTCTGGGGCAGCAGCAGCTGCTCTGGCTCTCCTGCTGCGTCAGGAGCCAAGCCAGGGCTTGCTGGATTGCACTGGACCTGAACTCATCTGAATTGCAAAGGCTCCCTGCGCACTGATCCCTGCTCTGCTGTGAATTTGTCTTGATTAAACCAGTGCATACTAAACGCCTTCCTGCGCCAGCGACCCGCTGCTGCCAGCGCGGAGGGTGTGATGGACTGAAAAATGAAGTGTTCTCATGTCAGGAGCTTGCAGTTAAAGGAGAGGGAGCGCAAGGGTGAGAAGTTACGTGGCTCAGCAGGGTGTCATCCAGGTGAATGGAGACTTGGAGACATCACATCATCTTGCAGCTCGCTCCCAGCCTGCCCCAGGAGGCTCCTCTGGTTCCTACAGCCCTTGGCTTGGTGCTGTGAGCCAAACTGACCCTTTTCTCCCCATCTCCCCTGCCCCAGGTGGAAGGCAGTCCAAGTACGCGATCAATGCCTTCGAGGTCTTCGACACAGAGACCAGGTCATGGACCAAGTTTCCCAACATCCCCAACAAAAGAGCCTTCTCCAGCTTTGTGCCAACAGAAGACAAACTCTTCAGCCTCGGGGGCCTGCGGCAGGGACGGCTCTACCGGCAGCCCAAGTTCATGAGGACCGTGGACATGTTTGACATGGAACAAGGTGGGGGTTGTCCCAGCTCCGTCCTTTCCTGCAGAGCAGGGCAGGTGGCACACAAGGCTTTGTTGTCCTTGCAGAGCTTGGCTATCCTGTGCTTTGGGGCTTTTCTGTCCTTGCAGAGCACAGAGCTCTCATCTGCTCACTCCTGGGACTGCTGGTGCCTTTGAGCCCGGCCTAAAGGAAGGTCTGCAGTCAGGATTAACAAGTCAAGGCAGCAAGGGGGAATACCATGGTCCCAAGGAAGCTGGGTTCAACAGCTCCCTCCTGATCTGGTGGTGATGAAGCCAATCCCTGTACCGGGGGGTTTTATTGCCCCAAGGTGTAGCAGCAAAACTGCTCTTCCACAAGAGAGGAGGAGGTCAGAGAGGCAGGTGGTTTCCCAGGAGAGGATGCTCCTGCGATGCCCAATTCATTCTGTCTCTCTCAGGTGGCTGGATGAAGATGGAGCGTTCCTTCTACCTGAAGAAAAGGCGAGCAGACTTTGTGGCTGGCTACCTGAAAGGCAGAGTTGTTGTGGCTGGGGGACTAGGTGAGGCACCAGGGAGGGTGGTAACACTTCAGAAACACTTGTGAGTCATGTGTTGTCACTACAGAGGGGAGAGATCCTGGCCCTGGTTGTGCCGGGCTGGGGAGCCAGGAAAACAGACCCCATAAGGAGATGGGGTCCAAAGCATGGCCACTGTCCCAGAGCAGCTGAGGAATGCTGGTGCTTCCCAGGTGACCTAGTGCCTCAACTTTTGCTTCCAGGAAACCAGCCGACCGTCCTGGAGTCTGCAGAGGCCTTCCACCCTGAGAAGAACAAGTGGGAGAGCCTGCCCCCCATGCCCACCCCGCGCTGCGCCTGCTCCAGCATTGTGGTCCGGAACTGTCTGCTGGCCATCGGTGGGGTGAGCCAGGGCCTGAGCTGTGCCGTGGAGGCCCTGTGCCTCTCCGAGTCCTAGCTGGCTCCTGCCTGGCCAAGGACCCTGCTCCTCACTGCCTCCAGCAGCGGTGGTGGTGGTGCTGGGCAGCTCCTGCCAGTGCCGAGGCTGGGGGAGCATCACCCAACCTGCCCTGGGAGCCTGGCACTGTGGCTTTGCCTAAACCCAGCCTTGATCTGGAGCCAGGGCTGCTGCTCCTCTCCCTCCTGGGCACTGCTGTTCCACCCCACGGAGGGAAGGAGCTCTTTGGCCAGGGGTCCCCTCCAGTCATCTTCAGAGCTCTACAGGAAAACCCAGATGATGGAACTGCCCACAGCACTGGTGTGCCATGTCTCCTGCCAGCAGGAAGGACTCTGGAGATTCAGGGTGTGGGCAAGTGTCTCCCTCTGGCCATCCTGATCCACTACCAGGGGCGATGGGTTTGGAGGTTTTAGGAGTATCCAGACAGGTCAGTGGTGGTTCAAGGAGAACTATTGTGATGTTGCCGTCCTCAAGCATCCTGGGATCTCTGTGTGTTTCCTGGCGCAGATCCCCTTGGCTTGCAACAAGGGACACTCCTGACCTGCAGCCAGACCCAGGGGATGGTTCTTTGCCTTCATAGCAAGGCTCTTCCTGCAAACCTGTAGCATTTGACTGTCAGTTTGCCAGGTGCTGGAGTGAGGGGCTGCCAGTGCTCCTGGGAGGGACGAATGCCCAAGGGACTATTTTGGCTAGAGGGAAGAACCTTCCTTTTGGCACAGGACTAGCACAGATACTGCCTCTGCTGGGTTTCACTCAGAGATGGCCTTGACCTACAGTGTTTCAACCCAGCTTTTTAGCACCTTTGATAACTTGAGATCTTTTCTTCAGTTCTGAGAGAAAGAAGCAAAACTGAGCCCTGACTGCTTCGGGAGGGACTGGGCAGTGGCTTTGGCGATGGCTTTGCTACCTGAAGACCCCGGCCAGCGTCTCCTCTTTGGTTTCGTTCTTCCCGGGCAGTTTGGGGCAGGGCTGTGCAAAAGGCCTCATGGCAGTTCTAGCTTGTAGCAGTTGCACCATTAAAAACCACCTTCAGAAAAGACGTCGGAGGTGCCCGCTCTGTGTTAGGGGCTGTGCCAGGGCCGTGCCGGCATGGAAACGCGGAACCCCTATGGAAAATGAGCAGAGGGAGCCCAGCGCAGGCAACCGCGGCTGCGCTCGGTGATGTGGGCACCGCCACATCGCTCGTTCCCTTCCGAGATGTCCCTTCCGAGATGTCCCATCCCTCTCCCGAAGCGGTGCCCGGGCTGCGGGAGGGCGGGTGCCGCCGGCAGCCCCGGTCCGTGCCGCTGCCGCTGCCGCTCCCGTTCCGCCCGCCGCGGAGCTCCGAGGACCCCGTGCGGCGGCTGCGGCAACGGCAGCAGCGGAGCGGGGAGAGGGGATGCCCGGGCTTCGCTCCCTGCCGCTTCCCGACCGCAGGCTCCGAGGATGCTCCGGGGCTGCCCCCGGGACCGGCCCCACCACCGGCATCTCCCCCCCGAGCCTCGCTCCTCCGGTGAGAGCTGGCCCGTGGCCTCCGGGACGGCTCCTGCCCCTTCCCCGGGTGCTGGGGTGTCGGGGTTTGTTCGGGAGAGAGCGGCTCCTTGTGAAGTCTCAAAGCTCAGACGGAAGGGGGGAAGCACCAGTTCCACAGCTCCAGCCTGCTCGGTAATTATTTACATCCCACCTGCTTGTCCCTGGCTGCCTGCACTGTGTCTGTTCCCGGCCCCCGTCGTGTTCCCGGCCCCCGTCACGTTCCCATCTGTGGTCCCGGTGCTTTCTGTGGTCGGGCACCGTGTTTCAGCAGATACTGAACTGCAGAAAGGAAAGCTCTACCCCTGACGCAGATCTGCAGCTCTGGCCGGCATGGAGGAGCTGCCCGCAGTGATGCTGGGCTGTGTTGCAAGCCCCCGGTGAGGAGCACCGAGCCCAGAGGAGATGATTTTTGCCATAGTGCAGTCAGGGAGGTCTCCAGGGTGAGAGCTGCTTGGGGGTGAGGCTGCAGGGCACTGAGGCCAGGCACTTCTAACAGCATCCCTGGATGATTACAGGTCTTAGCAGAGCTAAGAGCACCCCTCTCTGAACGTGCAGCCCTAGGGGTGCTCCTGACCCAGAAGACTCATAAAAAAACCCCTTTGAACTGTAAAACTTGGAGGAGGATGGAAGAGGCTTGGAGGGAAAGAGGGAGCCTTCTCCTCTCCTAGAACAAACCCCGTGTCTCCCGGCACAGCAGATCTCCACTTCAGCTGCCCCTGCACAGCCCAGAGTCTCTAGCTAGTAATGAAGTGTTTTTCTTTGTCCTTAAGGAACCTTTCCCACACACAGCACAGCCTGATGCTCCTCTGTTCTCGCTGTCTCATTAGCCCTGAGCTGTGTTTACTGCAGCCAAGGCCGTGCTGGTCGAGGCTCAGGGTTGGGTGATGCTGCGCTGGCTTTGTTAAGCTGGAGCAAGGGGAGGAGGGATCGCTCCCTTTGTCTGGCTGCAGCACAGCTGGAGGCTGATCCTTTGCTTTCTCCCTCCAGAAAGGCTGAAGAGAGTGACAGACAAAGCAGCATCATGGGAATAAACCCGCTGTAGGATTTAATGAAGAGATGTCAGGGACTGGGGACGTGGCTGGGGGGAGACGGTCAGTAATCAAAGCTGGGGATGTGCCAAGCAGTCAGAAAGGGGGGGGAAGAGGAGCTCTCTGAGTTGCAGCATGGCAAGAAGCATATCAGGGTCAGCTGCCCTTGTAGTGAAACCCAAGCTCAGGTCACCAAACAGGATCCCTGCTATGTATGTCCCCAGAGCTTCCATGTCCCCAGACAGCAGCAGATCGCTCTGTGGCACTGGGTGCTCCTGGCTGGGATGCTTCTACCCACGTTGGTACTATGGGGAGACAAGTTTTTATAAGAGCTTGAAACCTAGAAGGTTTTTTGGCTCTTCCAGGTGTAGTTCCCACCCTGAGTAGCTCTCTGGGGAGTTTGTTTCCATGTCTATCCTGGTTTCAGGGGCTGGGTGGCTTCCTAAGCAGCTGTGAGCTCTTGCTGTGACCCCCAGCATGCTCTGCAGCCACCTCCTGCTCTGTCTGATGGTTTCTCCCCAAAATCTGCTGGGGATGGCAGCTGCCAAGACTTCAGACACCTCCAGCACACCTCTGCTGAGCCGTGCTTCCAGATAACACCCACTTGGAGACCTCTGTATCTGAGGCACTTTCCTTAGTAATCACGTTGTTTGTTTTTTACCAGCAGACCATAAATGGCTTAGCAAACACAGAGAGGTAACCAGGCATCAGGGAGGTGAGAAGAGTCGTACCTGTAATTATGTGGTCAGTGGTAAAAGCCAGGATTAGGAGGAGGGTCTGACCTGTCCCTGTGCTGGGCTGTGCTCTCAGGTGCCCATCACCTCTGTACGACCCCTCTCATCTGGCTTTTGGTGCCTGGAACTCAGCCTGGTCCCTGGTGAGGGTAAGGGACCTCCCGGTCTGTACTGGTGCCTGTTCCCTGCTGAAGGAACCTGGCTGTGTTTTCAAACTAATTGTCTTTAATTATTTCAAGAACAGGTTTTGAACTTCTAAGTGTGCTTTTGAGCCGTTGTGCTGGGTGGCAGAGCAGCCCAAAGTGGGGCTGGAGGAGCTCTGCTAATCAATCATAGAATAAGAGAGTTAATGAGGTTGCTGCAGAGGCCAGGGAAAACCAGCCTGCAATTCAAAACGCAGAGTGCGTTACAGGCTCTTGCCCTGGAACAGGCTGTTGGAGGTTCCACCAGAGTGAATGACCCTAAGCAAAAGCAACCTGCCTGCAGGGACTTGGAGGTGAGCACACACCCCATCCACCTCACTTGCCTGCACCCCAAAGGTGGCTCAGTCGATGCCATTCCTGACGCCCAACACCTCCTGGGCTTCCTCGCTATTGCTGGACTTTTCCGGGGGCTCCTCCTTGGATCTCCTCTGAACCAAGGACATCTCTCTCGGGGATGATGGGTGCCCAGCAATCAGCAGCAAGCGAGCTGTTAGGCAGCATCAAGTTATTTAAAGTCCATTCTAGGCTCATCAAAGGTTTGTAAGGAGATATTGTGGGACTCCAGACACAGCCGCCACCTTGCCAGCCACACAGCCTCCTTTGAGAACCTGCAGCCCTTCCCTGGCTCCTCTCGGCTCATGGGAAAATCCTTCTAGTGGGTTGAGAGCAGGGAAAAATCTTCCAAGTTTTCCCATTAGCTCTATGGGCTTGATGGTGGCATTCACCAGTTCCAGCATGCTGGGAGACACAAGCTGGAGGATTAAGTCTCTCCACTGATGGTTGCACCCTGATTCCTGCTGCTCTCTGTGTTGTTCCTGCTGCTGTGGGAAACGGGGAGACTGCAGGAGATAATCTGCTTTTGTCTGAAAGAAAAGGGCTGTGCCTGCCCTCCGGGTGCTGGAGATGTGACCTGAGCCAAGGCTGGGGAGCAGGGAGGTGAATCAGATGCACCCTGACTCTGCGTGTGGGGTTGTTTGTTTTTAAGCAATTCTATGCTTGTTAGGGCCGAGCAGTGCTGGACAGGCTCCCGTTCTCTTCCCAGTGCTCTGAACGGCAGATGGCATCCATGGGCTGAGCCCAGGCTGGACCAGCACCTCCCAGCAGGCAGCCTGCAGCGATGGGCCATGCTGGTGGGCTGGCAGGCTGGCTCCAAAATCCCATTTTGGGTTGTGAGAGGATCCTGGCTGATAGCAAAAGGATCCAGCAAATAGCTTTTTGTGAAAAGGGTGTTATGCATCTCCTCCAGCACTTCAGTCCCACAAACAAGCATCGACTTGGAGTCCAGACGTTTTGCAGTAGCTACGGCAGAGCTGAATTCTGCTCTCAGGTCCCCAGGGCAGGTAGTCCTTAATGTGCTGCACGGTGTCAGTCAAGGAAATGTCTGTGGGGTTGCCTCCTGCTCTTGCTCACGCTGCTGCAGCTCCCTGGATCTCTGGGGATGAGGTAGCTGCAGAGTTTCTTTCCCCAGACCCATGTTGCCTGTGTGTTTCAGCAGGTGATGCTGAGTCCTGCCACCCAGCATAAAGGCTGCAGCCCATAAGCCAAGACAATTGCCACTGTGCAGCGTAGGTCGGGGAGCCGGCAGCTCACCCCGCAGGGCTGGGTTTGTCCCGGGTTATGAGAGCACATACCTGTCAGCCACTGTCATCTCCAGCAGGTACTGCTGCCTGAGCCCCAGAGCTGCTTCAAGAGCTCTCCGGGAGGTACCCGCGTGAATTCCCACGTTGCCCCAGCTCAGTGGGTGGCAGACACCAGGTCCTATGGCACCATCACAGCTCATGCTGTTCCTCCCTGCTCTGTTCCCTGCTGTGGATGGGGTTGGTCCTGCTCATGCAGATGAGAGTTTCTGGCCTGGTCTGGCTGCTGCTGCTGCCCCAGTATGTTAGGCAGGGTTTCCCAAGACCAACTGAAAACAAACTGTGGTGTTTGTTCTTCAGGGGCAGGGAATTCAGAGAAGTGTCCACCTCACCTCACATTGTGAGGATTGCTGTTGGCTGTTGTCTGATGTTAAAGACCAGTTTAGATGCCAATTCAGAAGTGTATTTAAGGGGCATGGTTAGACCTCAGCACACAAGACCTGTTGATGTCAGAGCACATTTCCTGAACCTGGCTTTCAAATGGTGGATGGTGGTGTACAGAAACAAAGCAAACAAATATAAAATAACTGGGTTTCAACCCAGCTTTCTTTCAAAAATACACACTAAATTTGCCCCGCCTTGAAGAAGGGTTGCCAGCAATCTTGAGGATGGATTGGCAATTGGCCGTGGTACCTTTTCTTTTCTTTTTAATATCTGTATTAACTCTCAGAGAGACTTGCATGGGAACGGGATCACACTTCCGAGCAGCGAGTGCTCTGAACGGTGCATTCTGGCATTCTTTCCTACTGATCTCCAGCAGATATGTCAGCCAGCTTCCCCTGTCTCTGGGGAGCTGCAAAAAGCCCTGGGCTGGTCCTCCTGACCCAGCCAGCCCCCAGGCTGCACAGGAGCCCTGTGCCCACCAACCTCCTCCGCTCTTGCACTGTGTTCTCCCTGTGCCTTTATCTGAAACCCAGCTGAGCTCTTGTAGTTTTCCAGCTCCCTAATGGGGCTCAACAAATCCCGGAGCTGGCTGTGGCCGTGTCCTCGCCTGAACTCCCCACACTCCAAGTCGTGCTTACTGCAAGCCAGGCTTTTCAGTACCAGCGCCGGTGGCTGCTCCGACGCGGTCCCGCTGCCGAGGGCCGCGCTGGCCCCCCTGCCAAAAAGCATCCCTTCCCATTGTCCCCGAGCAGACTTTGTGTAAACAGGAAACTTCCTCAGAACAACCTCTACCAGCTCTGATGGCGGAGCAGAAATGACTCCTGTGCCATGCCACGGACCCATCACACACACAGCAACGCCCCAGGCTGCTCGGCCGGTCCTGGCCCTGAGGGACGATGCTCTTTGGGGTCAGTGCTGCCCTTGGCCCCCAGCCGGTCACCCCTTCCCCAGGGGCACCCAGCGCTGTTTGTGCGAACGCCGTCACACAGTTCAGTGAGTAATTTCCCTTTGGACAGCCGGGAACAGGGCTCCTCCGTGCTGCCAGAGCTGCGGTGGCACCGGGAAACACTGGGACCCATCCGTCACTGCTGTCCTTGGCTGCCCTGGCCCCAATAGGTCCCCAACCTCGCGAGGCCACCGGCTGCCAAGTCGCAGCCCAGCCAGCCCCAGCAGACAAACCCACTCCGGCAGCGTCCGCCGGCGCTGCGACGGATATCGAGTCACTGCCCTGAAGCACAGACGCTTCCTGCTCTGAAAATAAAAGCTCCAGCTTTTTTGGGGGGGAAGTTTGCTTAATTTTTGATAAATATCTCAGCATTTCTGCAGCCCCGCGCTGTCACCTTCCCCACCGTGAGCTTCCAGCGCCAGGGAGAGCATCGCTGGGTGTCCTGGGTGGCTGAATTTGTACAGTCTGCTTGATCTGCAGCAGGGGAACCTTGAATGAGGTGGCATAATAGAATAATAATATATATCATAATGTATTTTATTTATTATTATATATTATAGACAAGAATAATATATAATAATGTACTTTACTATATATATTACACCTAATTTTTCCCTCCTTGCTGTGGGTAAGTTGTGGTTGCTGGTCTGTGCACCAAGCTCCCGTCGACTGCATGCTACCACAAGCCATTGAAACGTGCATGAGAGGAGAGCAAGGCCTGAAAAATTGCTCCAAATTCACCCATATAGGAAAAAATCTGTACGGGACCCTGCTCAGCCCTTGCTCCCACTTGTCTGGGGTTTGCTGGTTGTATAAGTGGGGGCTTCGGCCACTGGGGTCAACCGACGTCGTCATGGTTGCAGTACAGGGCTTGAATTGGGTGGAAGGGTTGTCATTTTGACTTTTATTCAACAAACTTTTAGATTAAAGTGTAATCCAGGCCACTGCACATCTCTCTTATCTTTCTGTAGCCATTTCGAAAGTAGAGACTGTCTAATAAGGAAGTTCAGGTTATCACCTGATGATTAAAAACCCAAAGAAGATAAATTCCTGTAGCGAAGCAGCTGGTTCCTGGGTTCATCGCAGTTTGGACTGAAAAGCTCATAAATCCAGAGCTTAAAGGAGCCGTGTGTCACTGACCTGGGAGTGATTTGCTTCATACCAGAGCCGGGAGACCAGGTCCTGGGACCTTCTGTGTCTGGGTGAGCTGCAGAGTGAGCAGGATACACCCCAGCAGCCTGTCCTTCCCCGCGCACAACCCGGGTCGCTCCTAATCACAGTTTTCTCTCTTCTTGGTGAGAAAACGCTCCTGTTCCTCTGTGTGGAGCCAGGACAAGAGCGATGCTCTTTCCTGCTCTGTCCAGCTGAATGAGGCAGTATTTCTGCTTTCTCCAGTTGTGATCCATCCTTGGCTGCAGCACATCCCTTATCTCCTCCACGCCCCCGCTCCCGTCCGCTCTGCCTGCGCTGGCAGCGATAAGGAGGGGGGGGCAGGACCTGGGCAAATGTTATCAGGCTAATGGGGTTTTGCAAAATGATCTTTACAAATGAGTAGCCAGGGCACAAAATCTGCCCGCTGAGTCGTTATCAAGCTGGGAAAAAAATTAGCTGGGCTTCACCCAGGGTGAGTGGGTGGGTGGGTGGATGGATGGATGGAGGCTGCAGGCTGGTGTAATCCACAGCTGTGGTGGAAGTGGGTTGTAGAGGTGGCCTCTGCTGGAATCATTAGATGGGATAGGCCATAAATTGCTTTTCAAAAGACTCCTATTGCTGCTAATGTGTTTCCCTTCTGCTGACGGATGGGGCACCCAATTGGGAGGATCAGAGCAAAGCCAGCTTCCTCAGTGTTTTCAGAGGGGGAATGGGTCTCACACCTGCCTGAGCGCTACCCAGCAGCAGGTGAGGAATGCTGCCAGCTTGGGAGAGCACTAACAGAGAGGTGATCATTAAATGTTTTGTTGTCTTTGGCATTTTAATGCCTAGTGGAGCTCTCCCTTTCTCTCTCGGAGGGCTCACTGCTGTAAGCACATCTTCTGGGGAAGGTTTATCCCTTTACCAGGCCACAAGCAGAGGTGAACAGAGCCCATTGGCACCAGTTCCAAAGGCAGAGCCGTGGGTTTTGACCACGATGTGGGTGTTTTTAGCATGGTAAATGCTGTAGCATTTATTTTAAAAATATGAAATAAATCAATACAAAGTTAGGAGCCTGCAAGTAGGCAGAGCTTCCGTTATGATGACGCTTTGAGCAGGTTTACCTGACACCGAGCAAAACTCCTTGCTGACTTTCATGTTGGTTTGGGTGGACACGCACTGGGGCCTGTGGTACAGAAGGGCTGCCACTGGAGAAACCCTGTGTAGCATTCCTGAGGCTGCAGCTGGGGCGGGCAGGGGGAATTTCAGTGGATTTCCCCACTGCCGAGAAAACCACAGCAGTACTGTTACAATGGAGGATCCTTATCAGTGGATTCCAGTGGACTTAGATGTGTCCCTTGACATTTCCATTCAAATAGGCTTCCTGAGCCAGCCTACAACAAAAGCATACCTAAGGCTACGTATCAGCCACAGCACAGAAAATTGCAGGGAAGAATTTTTCCGGTAGCAACAGAAAGAGAAGCTACCCAAGGCTCTGCTTCCTTTCATCACGGGGAAAGCCTCTGGAAAGCATCCTTATAAATCAGCAGGAGTATTAAACGTGTGCTTGAAGAGAAGAGCGTGCTCAAAGGGATTTCTTGGAGCAGTGGGTTAAACCAGGAGCGATCCCACGGCTGTCGATAGCGTTACTCTGCAGGTTCACAGTGTCCGGGAGACCCAGACACTTTCATCTTAGCCAAGTGAAATTGCTCTGTTTGTTACAGTAAGGGAGGTTTGTACCTTCCCCCGTCGAGTCTTCTGCAATCTCTGGGCTGTGCCTGAACAGGATCCTATCTGTTTACTTTGACATTGAAATTACAGCAGTTTAGTTAATCTCATCTCTGCCTTGTTTATCTTCCCTGTGAGCTCTGCTGGCCACTTGCAGATGGAAATTCAGCTCCTGTTACTGCACAGTAAATAATTCATCATTGCAGCTCTGCCTCAGCGCAGTATCTTCTTCGGATGTGCTGGGGGGAGATGACTAATTTGAAACTTGGGGAGAGAGATTTGCCTGTGGGTTACCATGTGTTCATCCTGGGGGGAGGTTTGCGGGTGGGAAGGATGCAGGACAGGTCTGAAGCTGCAAGTTGTTCATCCCTGACATCTTGTGAGGAACGGAGGTGCCATATGGCCACTGGCAATAAAAACCAGGGACAGTGGCAGCACGAGGTGCCTGTGTGTTCCAACTGTATAGAAATGGTGTTTACTATGGAGCCCTTCCAGCGCCGAGACAGATCACGGCCACGGGTGAGCAGAAGTTTGGTGCACGGCTATCTCCAAGACCTGGACTCAGGTGCGAGGAGAAAATCCTCAACGGGTCATTTTCTAATCTCATTCCTCTGATACCCAGATTGCAAGACCAGCCAGGGGCCTGCGACACCCGCCTGGGTCTCATCCTGACAGAGACACCAAGGGCCATTGCTCAGCTCCATCCTGTGCCACCTCCGTCCTCAGGGAAACAAAACCCACAGAGAGGGGCCGGTGCTGGATTATAAATCATCCCTCACAGATGCTCGGGAGCCCCTGATCTGCCTCACCCTGCCAGGCTGCCCTGAGCTGCTGGAAGTGGTGGGAAAACCCAGGACTGAGTGCGGGGATGAGTAATGCTGGAGCTATCTCTTTCTTCAATCAATACGGTGTGTCCTCACACATGCCAGAGCTGGGCAAGAGCTTTTGTTTTGGCTGCTTTGGGAAATAATTGCATTCTTTTAATATCTCAAAACAAAGATTTACCACAGGGGCAAAAAGACCACACGGGAAGGTGCTGCGGAGTTAACCAGAAAATGTCTGTCTGTAAAAAGCCTTTGTGTGGGAGCTCCTGAGCAGCCTGCAGAAGTCCTTCCCCAGCTGCCGTCTGCGGGTCCCTCCCAGACCGTGTCTCCAGGAGGGCAAACCGTGGTCCTGCGGCCAGGCTGCGCTTGCCCAGGCCTCTCCTCTCTCTGACTTTGCCCTCGATACCTCCTTTTTCCATAAGAGTCCTGGGTGCACTTGCAGCAAGCCGTGGCTGTGTGTGTGTGTCTTGGCTGGCTGTACGCCTGTTTCCCCCTGTCCCCACATCTCTCCTGGTGCGAGACACTCAGGGGCTTTGCATTGCATCCCCCACCCCTCCCAGTGCTGGGTCCAGCTCTGGAGTGTGTCCCAGCACAGCAGAGACAGGGACCTGGTGGAGCGGGGCCAGAGGAGCCCCAGCAATGCTGGGAGGGCTGGAACCCCTCTGCTGGGAGCCAGGCTGGGAGAGCTGGGGGGGTTCAGCCTGCAGAGGAGAAGGTTCCCCAAGGGGAGACCTTCTGGGGGCCTTGCAGGTCTTCAAGGGGCCTGGCAGAAAGATGGGGACAGACTTTTGAGCAAGGTCTCTTGTGACAGGACAAGGGGTGAGGGGTTTAAACTGAGAGAGGGAGATTTAGACTGGAGAGAAGGAAGAATTTCTTTGGACTGAGGGTGGTGAGAGCCTGTGCCAGGCTGCCCAGAGAGGTGGTGGCTGCCCCATCCCTGGCACCATTGCAGGGGAGGTTGCCCGGGGCTCTGAGCACCCTGCTCTAGCTGCAGATGGGGTTGGACCAGATGAGCTTGGAAGGTCCCTGCCCACCCAAACCCATCTATGATCCTGTCAGCGCTCTGGTCCTGTGCCTCTTCTCATCCTTTGGCTGCCAGTCTCTCCCTGCATTATCTGGAAAGCCCTCAACCCCCTCCCAGCCTGCGGGACACTCCTTTTCCCCCCCTCTCTCCCCCCCCCCCCCCCCCACTTTGTCGCCCGCCTCTCTCCCTTGTCTCTGTATCTGGATCTCCCTTTCGCACCCAGCTTGCGAGTGCCCCCCTGCACCCCGCTCCGCTCTCTCCCCTCCTCACCCACCCGGTCGCTGGGTGCCCCCTTTCCCCCGCCTCCCGGGGTCCCCGCAGCCCAGGGGGGGTCCCCGCAGCCCAGGGCGTTCCCCTCGGGGGGGTCCCTGCAGCCCAGGGGGGGGGTCCCCGCAGCCCAGGGCGTTCCCCTCGCACCGGCTCCGGGGCGGGGGCGGCCGCTGCCGAGCCGCCAATGGGCGCGGGGGGGCGCGGCCGGCGGGGCCGCCGCATTTAGAGACCGGGCCGGGCTGAGCCGGGCCGGGCTGAGCCGGGAGACGGCGGAGCCCGGGCCCGGCGATCGGTCATGGAGCGGGCGGCGGGGCCGGGGATCGCGACGGGACTGGCCGCTTCGCTGGCCGAGGGGCTGATTAAATCCCCGCGGCCGCTGATGAAGAAACAGGCGGTGAAGCGGCACCACCATAAGCACAACCTCAAGCACCGCTACGAGTTCCTGGAGACGCTGGGGAAGGGCACGTACGGGAAGGTGAAGAAAGCCCGGGAGCGCTCCGGTAAACTGGTAAGGATCCCCGTCCTGTTCCCGGTGCGGAGCCCCTGAGCATCCCCCCCTGCTCTGAGCAGCACGGCCCCGCTGCATTCCCCCCCCCCCTCCCCCCCGCCCGGGTGTCCCCCCCCCCGGTCCTCGCCCCGCTGCGATCTCTGCCCCGGTGCATCCCCCCCCCCGGTCCTCGCCCCGTCCTCGCCCCGGTGCATCCCCGCCGGCACCAGCTCTCCCCAGCCGGTTACCAGGAAGCCGCAGCCCTGGCCCGGTCCCGCTGCGAGCGCAGGGTGCGGGGAGGCTGCGGGTGCTGCCGTCCCCAGCCCAGTGCCGCCCGCGGGGGCAGCTCGGAGGGGCCTCGCACCCCCCGCTCCCCGGGGGTTTTGCAGCTCCCATCGCCCACTTGACCGG
This sequence comes from Todiramphus chloris collaris, assembly GCA_025345505.1. Lineage (NCBI taxonomy): Eukaryota > Metazoa > Chordata > Aves > Coraciiformes > Alcedinidae > Todiramphus > Todiramphus chloris. The sequence goes on from JANVCC010000045.1 coordinate 3,835,811, forward strand.
GTCGGGCTTCCTGGTGAAAGGAACCCGCAGGTATCCGGCAGCCAAGAGCAAACATTGCACTTGAGTCTGAAGGGCTTTTCCCTTCCTCTTGCCCTGGTGCTGGGTTGGTTTCTCCTCTTGGCTCGGCAGCCGTTTGCAAGCAGAGCCCCTCCGAGCCCTGAGCGTCTGATTAAATCGGGACTCACTCCATCGTCACCTCAGTCCCTCTGAAGCAAGTGGCTCGGTGCGATGCACAGCTCAACCCAGAGCTGAGCAACCCAGGGTGCTGGAAATGTACAGGGAGAAGCAGGGGACCCTCCCCCCTAGGAAAGCGGGGTCCTGCTGTCCTGGCAGCCCTGCCCTTTAGGAATCTTCAAGGGTTCCAAGGGCAAACTTGAACGTGGTTTCCCTGGCCCTCTTCAGTCCCGAGCACCCTGTGGTGTGTGATGGGACCCGAGAGAGGCTCTTGCACACCAGCCCATCTTGGCACCATGGGTGAGAGGTGAGGGTCCAGCTGGGCTGGCCCAGCGAGGTGCTACGGGCCGAGCAGAAGAGCAGGGGGTGAGATTGGATCACTAACGTGCCACAGAGGCACGTCAAGGAAAACAACTGTAAATCCGAGAGGTTTTCTTGTGTAATGCAGCAGCTTAATTAAGCCAGATCTGCCATTTCCATTAGCCTATCTGATTCTGAAGAAGCTGCTGTTTTGCTGCATAATCAGGGCCTTGAAATGCAGCTTCCACCCACAGACTCAGAAGGATCCCTCCCCTCGGGATGGGTGAGAGGACTTGGTGTTCCCGGTCTGCATCTAACGCAGGGAACCTCGGAACTGCCAGAAAACTTACCTGTCTGTAGAAGTCCCTTAGGACAGGGACTCGTTTGTCTGGCAGCATTGGTCTATTATAATGCAAATTAAATACACAGGCCGGTGACTTCGCAATAAATGCAGGAGATAGCCAAGGCTCGACTAACCAGTACCTCAGCGAGCTGGCCGTATAGGAACCAGGAGGCTTAACCACAAATCTCTCCTCTTCCCACAAATTCTTTCTTGTAGCACTCAGCGTTTCCGGACGTGTTTAATCTTCAGGCTTATCCTGAGCTGGGTTCTTATTTGCTCCTTCCCTAAGTGGCTTTCACTTCCTAAACACCGAGGTGTGAGAGCAGGTACTGCCGCCTCCACCGGTTACCCCTCCCGGGCTGTGCCGATCCCACGTTACCGGCTGAGGCTGTAAAGCTGGAGCTGCTCCATGCATGAGGTTTTGCCTCTGGCTAGCCAGAAACTGCCTCTGTCAGATGCTCTGAATATTGAACCATCTCGTTTTACTGCCTAGCTCTCTTTTTTTTTTTCTTTTATTTTCTTTTTTCCCCTGAATTTTAACCAGCCTACCTGGACCTAGTGCAGAGCAAACTGTGTCAAAGCAGTTGAGAGACTGCAGGGAAGGCCAGGTTCCCACAGCTGGAGGGGTTTTGTGGACTTCCATAAATATTCTTTGTCTAAAAAAAAAAAAAGCCTTGTTTTCTGGTTAGAAATCCTTTAGGTGAAATGATGCTCGCACCTTTTTATGGGTACTTCTGCTGAGTGCCCTTCCCAGTCCTTGGAAAATTGCTGTGTCCCTGCAATATTGAGGAGGTAGGGAGAGAGGTGCTGGTTCTTTTCCCATTCTGTATTTTTCTTCCCTTTTCTCCCTAGTCTTTTGGGTCGAAGATTCAGTACTGTGTGCCATGGTGCTGCAAACTGGCTCTGGCACCTGTTTGCATGGCAGGGTCTGGCCTTTTTTTTTAATCTTAGCCTAGTTCCCAAGCCCTGGCCTGTAGCCAAGTCAAACAGAAAGAGGGACCTCCCGTGGGATTCGCTCACAGTGTCAGAAAACGTGTTTGTGAGCTTGTGTGAGGGCAAGGTGAAGGCAGCACCCGGGATATTCCAAAGCGGTGAAGCCCCTTTTGCTCTGCAGTAAGGGGTCAACCCTGGTCTGTTCCGTTGTGGGTTGTAATCCATATTTCATGGAGCATGAAATGCTGCCCTTGCAGTCTGGAACAACTTCTGAAGTGCTGCCTGGGGTTGTAGCTTAATGCGTCTTTCAGCAGCTGCTGAAAATACCTGTTCTGCCCCCCAAAAAAACCCTTTTAATTAAAAGCCTTTTTGACTTGGAAAGTACTCTCAAGTTCTGTAGGTTCCTGCAGCAGGACTTTGTGGGGCTGTTTGCTACAGGAGAGGCTTCTCGTAACAGTGATGGTGAAGGCAGCAAGTAGGCTGGGGCAGTGTCTGTCCCTGGAGCTGCTGGTTCCCGTCTCCAGGGTGGCCAGGGATGGCATTTTCTGTCCCACAGAGAGATCTGCTGTCAGCCCCCTTAGGTAGGGGATGTTTTGGAACAAGGCCACTTCTTGGCACCCCTGGGGAAGGATGGGATGGCCAAGGGATTAGTGTCCCCAGCAGGGCTTGGCAGGCGGGTAAATCATCCCACTCTGAGTGAGATGTGGACCCTCGCTGTGCACTGTGACTGTTACTCGGGCAGCTGGTCTGTCTGTGGGCAAGGAGAGCCCTGGGGCTCTAACAGTGCCCTAAACCTGTTCCTGCTGCCAGGAGTCTCATCTGCCCTGGAGGTCACTAACTGCCAGGCTCATGGGAAAGGGTGTTCTCTGATGAATACAGCCAGTGGCAACTCCTGAGGCTTCCTGGCAGCCACTTTGTCTTTCTGTGCACAGTGGATCTTGCCCTGAGCCCTGGCCCAGCAGTGTGTGCTCATGAGCATCTTGGTCAGTGAGCAGATGTGCTGCGAGCCCCCCCAAAATGCTGAGGATGTTGGGCTGGATGTTGAGCTGTAGGGGGGAGGTGAATCGAGTGAGTCAAGAGGAATTTGGGAGGGCAGGAGCAGGCTGACTTGCTGCATAAAGGCTCTGCCTACATTCTAGCAGGGGGGTCAGATAATTGAGGGCTGGAGCAAAAAATTGTTAAACTTTAACCCATTAACCTAGCACAAAGCTCACGGGAAACAATACCTGGTTTCCAAGAAGTTATTAAGCGCCTTCACTATTGCTTTATACAGAAACTTGGGCCTGGGTTATTGAACTTCCCTTGGCCAGAGTCCATTCTGCTTGGTTGCTTCAGCCCTTGGGGCTGGTGCAGGCACAATGCTTCTCCAGTGCACAGGAGGTAACCCTTGCCCTGGCCAGTGCTGGCCTGAGGTGGCCCCGTGCAGCAGAGATGACCTCTGGGGCCACAGGGGCTCCATCAGCCACCTCTCACCTCTTGCACGCTCATCTGAGCCCTTAAAATTGGCACGTCCTTCTCCCACGAAGGCCCTGATGTGGTAGCTGAGATCTCACTGCTTCATCATCTGGTGACTTGCTGTGGGTGCGATGGCCTTTGCTTGGCAAGGGTTGCAAACGTGCCCTGGGCTTTTTGCTGCTTGGCAGGTCTCGAGGACCGAGGTCTCAGACTCCCCTAAGTCAGACGGAGATGACGTTGAGCACCCATCCTGCACAGCCAAAAGCAGACGAGGGTCTCTGTGCAGTGTAGCCACGAGCATGGCTCCTGTGCTGGCAGCTGGGGCTAGTGGGTGTCTGTGGCCCCTCTCCCTGTTGCTGGGAGACTGGTGCAGGGTTCCCTTTACAGGATTAATGCTGTTCCGCATTCTTGTCTGATAGAAAAAGAGAGGTTCTGCTGGATTCAGTTGTAAATTCAACCCTAGGAGCACATTGTCTCTCCCCAGCCCCTTTGAAAGAGGATTAGAAGGCATCTATTCTCCAGCACTTACTCTTCTCTCTCCTCCCCTTTCAATTTCCTTGTCGAGGATAACTTGAAAACCCAAGTGAAAGCCTTGGGAAGCAGCTCCCATCATCAGCGCTGGGGTTCCCAGCCTGCTGGAGCACAGTCCAGTGCCTAGGAGGGATCTAATCTGTAATACCAAACTTTCTCTTGCCTCTACATCATCAGTTCCTTGAAATAAATATTTGTGAGGAAAACGAAACATGACTTTGGTTTTGTTTTTTTATTACTTTCATGACCCCAAGACGACGTTGTTGTTGTTGTTATCTTCCAAGTCATGTGTGCAGGTCACATTCCTTTGGCCGCGGTGCCGCGGCGGCTGTAGCCTGGGACACAGTTCCTGTAAGCCATGGCATGGCCATGAGGAGCAGGGATGGGGAGCTCCTCTGGCAGGATGTGCAGCAGGTTGGAGCTTCTGCCTTGTGCACAGCAACAGGACCTGGAAAGTCTAAAAACCTAATTGCTGCAGTTCCCTTTTGCTGGGGCTGCTTCAGCGCAGCCACGCACTGTGGCTCTTGGATACATCACACCGGGGTGGAGAAGCTGGACTGTTGATCTCTGGCTTTTGAGCTCCTTCCTGACAGAGAGGGGTGGGTTTCTTGCTGTTCCCCAGGCTCTGGGAAGCTGCTGTGCTGCTGGCCCCGGCAGCTGGGTGACCCTCTGTGCATGTGCTCATCTGCAGGTGGCTATCAAATCGATCCGGAAAGACAAAATCAAGGATGAGCAGGACCTTGTCCATATCCGGAGAGAGATTGAGATCATGTCCTCCCTCAACCACCCCCACATCATCGCTGTCCATGAAGGTGAGCCCTCCTCTCCCCTCCCCTTTCCAGCAGCATCCCTGAGCCCCTGCGGTGCTGGGTACCGGGGCAGGCACTGCAGCAGTGGGACCAGTGCTGGCTGCTCTCCTCTCTGCTCGCTCAGGGCAAAGACTGTTTGCTGCTGCCCGTGTCGTGCTGGTGACTCCGTGCTGGCAGGGAAAGCAGATGTTGCCGGGCTGTGGTTTCCCTGTCTGCGTTCAGAGCAGCAGCGAGGGGAAATACCTGCTCCAGAAATAGCCGCTTCCCGTCCCATCCCCTCCCGCCCGGAGAGGGATGCTGGCTCCAAAAGTTTACGTGGCTTTTTGAGGCTCAAACTCTCAGTGCTGCTGCTGGCAAGAGGCTGTGCCATGGTGGGGGAACGGGTGCCTGGGGTCCGCTGCAGAGCCCAGTGCAGTTTGTGACTCTGGGTGTGCTGGGTACTCGCCCCAGCCATGGCAAGTGCTGGAGCGGTGGGAATCTCTGTGGCTCTGCTGAGGCACAGAGGTAATCCCAGCACTGGAGCCCTCCTCATTCCCTCCCCTGGGGCACAGGAAAACCAAACCACCGGCTGCTGGGAGAGCTCCTGGTGCTGCTGGGCTTGGCTTTACAGCCAGAGCTGGGCTTTGCTCCCAGGATGTTTGGGGCAACACCAACCCAAGGGGAGTTTCTCAAGCTCCAGCTACAACCAGGCGTAGAGCAGCTCTCCAGCTGGATCAGCCTTTGATTAAACACCGAGTCCTTTGGCTGCAAACACGACCGTGCCCCCTGCTCTTCCTCGGGCCGGCCCTGCCGGGGTCCGTGGCGCGGTGCCGGCGTGTGGCCAGTGCCCGGGCTAGCGCTGCCCTGCGCGAGGGATCCGGGCTCCTTTTGTGCTCCGGACAAAAGGGAGCGGGTTGGCAGCTCCCGAGGGGTGTTTGCACGGGCTGAGTCACACCGGCTGCTGGAATGCAAAAATATTGAAGGAGCTTTTTGCAAACAGGAAGAAAAGGCTGCGTCTCCTGGCTGGAGCTGGGGGCAATGGGAGCATGTAGAAGGGCCACTGGTCCGTGCCAGCCGGTAGCTCTGTTGCCCTCCCCCTTGGCAAGGCTCTGTTTAGCAAAGAACCACGCGCCTTAGTCACCTTCTGGCAGAGCAGAGCCTGTTCCCCTGTTCTCTGTGGCTGCAGAGGTTGCTTGGCCAGCAGCCCTGGTGGCACTGGGGCAGGGATGTTAGCTCTGGCCATCCCCCTCCAACCTGCAGGTACCTACAGAAATCCCAGCATCTTCTGTCTTGCAAACCAGCTCAAGGGCAGAGGCAGTGGGGCTACAGTATGTTAGAGTCGCCCGGGGCTCCACCTCCTCATTAATGAGAAGTCCCCCTAGCTCTGAGCTTCCCTCCTAACAGCCTGTGGCTTTTCTGTCTCCTCGCAGTGTTCGAGAACAGCAGCAAGATCGTCATCGTGATGGAGTACGCCAGCAAGGGGGACCTGTACGACTACATCAGCGAGCGGCAGCGGCTGACGGAGCAGGAGGCACGGCACTTCTTCCGGCAGGTCGTGTCCGCCGTCTACTACTGCCATAAGGTGGGACAGCAGCAGGCTTCTCATCACCTTCCTGGGGGCAGAGCAAAGGGATCTGCTCCTGGGCGCTGGGCAGGGCTGGCCCCAGGCAAAGGTGCAGCAGCTGGGGCTGGGCAGGGATCCAGAGCCTGATGGGAAAGCTCAGTCTGGCCTGGGAGGTGAGGGGTTAACCTGGCTCTTATCTGAAGAGTGCAGCAGCCCTCCAGCAGTGGCCAAGCAGCTTTTTGGAAGTCCTTGTCTTGGCTTTCCACTGCTGAGGTGTGGGGTGACTAACCTGGTGTGAGGTGACTAACCTGGCCACGGAGTTACCTGTTCCTGTCCCACCCGCTCAGAGGGAGACACCCAGGGCTCTGAAAGCCAAGACCTGGGTCATCTGTCTTGTCTCCTGAGAGGGATGTTAAGTTACGGGGCCCTGTCCAAGGCTGTGGGAAGAGTGGTGCCTGCCCTGGAAGGACCCTCAGGGGTCTCCCAGGAGGATGCTGTGCAGCCCTGCCTTGGTCCTAGGTACTGGTGTGCCCTTGGCAGGAATGGGCCCAAAGCAAATTAGGGTCTTGCTTAGTTAGGCAGCAGCAGGTTCTGGCAAAGCATGGAGCTTGTGCCCACCATGCCCCGGTGGGAGCTGACACCAGCTGCTCTCATGGGTGTGGGGCTGAGGAGGGTGGAGGAAGCCAGCCTGGCGCCGGGTGCTGGCACGGGGCGACGCCTGGCTCGTGCTCCCGGCAGCACGGATCGCTGGTAGCACCCGTGTCAGGACGTTGTTTATAGCCCATCCTCGATGAACCCTTCAGGGTTGTTTACTGCTCCTCCGAGTGCCGTCGCCGTGCCCTGTTTGCGTGCCGTGGTGCCAGTGAACGGCAGTGACCTTCCCGCGCTGCCTGACTTTCCCTTCCTCGAACACGCTGTAAAACTAAACCCCCTTCCCCCCTCCCTCCTGCAGAACGGGATCGTTCACAGGGACCTGAAGCTGGAGAACATCCTCCTCGATGCGAACGGCAACATCAAGGTGAGAGGCTGGCAGAGCCTGGCCGTGCTTGGAGTGCCCCCCAGCAAAGCTCTCTAAGGGATGCTGCCCAATGTGGGGGGACTGGGGGTGGCCACAACCCCCCAGTCCCCCCAGGCACAGGGTTCTCTGGAGCTCTGGGAAGCCTCTGTCAGCTCAGGGACTGCTGGCATTGCCCCGTGCTGCTGTTTGCCCAGGAGATGAGGAGCCAGGCACCTGTTTTCTGTGCCTGGCGGCTGCGTAGAGAAGCCCTGGAGGCTGAGCCTCGGCACTGCCTGTTCAAGCCATGATATGCATTTGAGTGCTGATACGAGGGCAAAGTCTGAACGCTGAGGTCAGTGCATGGCTGGCTGGATAAGAAAGGGCTCTCCCAGGGAAAGTCCTGGTCCCTGCACACGCCGGCCAAGCCGGTGCGGGGGGTGCGGGGCAGCTCCCAGCTCCCCTGGCCCCGAGCGATGCTTTTCGCCTGGGCCAGGAGCGTTGCAGCCGCCCGGGGAGGGAGGGCACGGCCGCGGTCAGTGACAAACAGCCTGCGGGGCTTTATCTCTGGAGGAGGGCTAATTTTGCAATTGGGAGCTCGTGAGCAGGGACTGTACCTTCTCGCTGAGAGGAGACGGTGTAAAGAGGGTAATGAGGCGCTGTGTGCTGGGCGGAGCAGGCGGGCACCAAAGCAGCCTGGCGTGGCCGTGAAGGAGCTGGAGGAGAGCCCGGCAGCTCTCCCTCCAACCGCACCTTCGCGGCTGCCTCCGCTCCCAGCAGAGCCGCAGGGCAGCTGCAGTGAGCTTTCCGGGACTGGGAGAGGGGCAGGAGCAGCCTCAGGGCTGGGAAGCCAGGCTGCTGCTCCCGGGAGACAGAGAGCGCCAGGGCCACGGTGCCAAGGGCAGCCCTGGTTCCGGGCAAGCTGACAGCTGGAGAGCTTTGGGTGGCAACGCCGCTCCACCTGCGCAAGGGAACTTCCCGGCGTGACGATGGCTGTAAACGTCTCTCTAGATCGCGGACTTTGGCCTGTCCAACATTTACCAGCAAGACAAACTTCTGCAGACTTACTGTGGCAGCCCCCTCTACGCATCCCCTGAAATCATCAACGGGCGGCCGTACAAGGGCCCGGAGGTAGGTTGGCCCTCACCCCCTGTGCGGGGTGATGTCCTGCTGCATCTTCCCTGGGACTCAGGATGGGTGCCATCCCAGCAGAGCTGCTGCCTCTGGGGTTTGGGGTGACAGACCCAGTGCTGCATGGTTGGTGTGTGGCAGCTGCAGTGGGTGCACGGGGTGGGATGCGGGTGGCCAGAGCTGGTCCTGCCTCACACTCTGAATTCCCCCATCCTGGGTGCTGCTGCTGAGGCTCTGGTGAGGTATCCTGCCCAGCTGGGGTGGGGACAGCGCAGCCAGGTCCTGCTGTCCCCCTCAAGGCTCATCTGTCCCTCTGGCAGGTGGACAGCTGGTCCCTGGGTGTTCTCCTCTACATCCTGGTCCACGGCACGATGCCGTTTGATGGCCATGACTACAAGACTCTGGTCAAGCAGATCACAAGTGGGGACTACCGGGAGCCCACGAAGCTGTCAGGTAGGCAGACCCCCCACCACCCTCTGCATCCCCACTCCGTATCTTCCCTTCGGTGCCTGACCTGCCTCTTCCCTAGATGCCTGTGGGCTGATCCGGTGGATGCTGATGGTGAACCCCGAGCGCCGTGCCACCATTGAGGACATTGCCACGCACTGGTGGGTGAACTGGGGGTACAAAACGCCCGTCGGGGAGCAAGAGCTGCTGCGGGAGAACGATTCCCCCCTGGCCACGGTGGCAGAGTGGCTTCGCCGCTCCTCCCGGCCCCTCCTGGAGAACGGCTCCAAGGTGCGATGCTTCTTGAAGCAGCACATCCCCAGCGTGGCTCTGGAGCGCCAGCGCTCCCTCAAGAAGTCCAAGAAGGAGAACGACGTCTCCCACACGCTGCAGGAGGTGGCCCTGGCCCCAGAGAACCCCTCCAAGTCCATCCTCAAGCGGCCCAAGGGCATCCTGAAGAAGAGAAACTCCTGCGAGCAGAAGGTGCCTGGCCCCGGCCCCCCGCCAGCAGTGCCCGTGGGAGAGGCGAGGGGCGAGGATGGTGAGGTGGCTGCTGCGGGTCTCACCCGCATCCTCTCCTCCGGGCTGCTGCCGTGCAGCTCGAGCACCGGAGCGGTGCCCGTGGCCGTGCCCAAGAAGGGAATACTGAAAAAGCCCTCGACGAGGGAGTCGGGGTATTACTCGTCCCTGGAGTGCAGCGAGTCTGGGGACATCCTGAACACGGGGAGCTTGGACCTTGATGGGAGCGTGTTTGCTGACACCCCCTCCCTGGAGCAGGCACCCCAGGGTCTCCCAGCTCGCCGGAAAGGCATCCTCAAGCACAACGGCAAGTACTCCTCTAGCAGCACCGAGCCGGAGAGTCCCCCTGGGCAGGGCTTCGGGGGCTTCAGCGAAGTGCCCCTGCCCCAGCCGCCCCGCGCCCGCCCGTCCAGCGCCGTGAGCGAGGACAGCATCCTCTCCACGGAGTCCTTCGACCAGCTCGACCTGCCCGCCCGTGTGCCCCACAGCGGCGGGGCCATGCGGGGCTGCGTCTCTGCCGACAGCCTCCTCCGGCTGGAAGAGGAGGAGGAGATGGAGGAAGGGCGCAGGCTGCGCCGCTGGACTGTCACCCATTGCCGGAGTCCCCTGGGAGAGAGCAGCTTGTCCCTGGCGGGCTGTGACAACGTCACCGAGGTCTACCGGCGTGCCCTGGCCATCGGCATGAAGCTGAGCTGAGGGCAGCTCCCGGCAGGGCTCCCCGGGGTGGGCTGAGCTGGGCAGGGGGCACAGCCCTCCCTGTCCCGGGGCTGCCGGTGCTGCTGAGCCACCTCCCACCTTATTTATTTTGCAGCCCCGTGCCCCTCGGAGCAGCGCGGGTGCGGGTGGGAGGGGGCTGCTCTGGGGCATTGGGGGGGGATGTCCCAGAGCCAGGACATTAAATGGACCAAAGCCTTGAGGGATCTGCTCACTGGCCCCATGGAGGGGCTGGGGGATCCCCGAGGTTCCTCGCTGCTGTCCTCCCCTTGCAAACAGGTTCATCTCATCTGGGGGGTAAAACAAGGGGGTGGGGGGGGATATTTTTTTGGGTTGGTTTTTTTTTTTTTTGCACTGTTGTTTGGCTGCACAAGGTAAGGGAGGGGGCAGGTGATATACCTCAAACAAGCTGGGTGCTGCTGAGGGGCTGAAAGGTGCTGCCTGGGCTGGGCTCTCGGGGGGTACGGGCAGTGGGGTCCAAACTGCCCCAGCCCTGGCTCTTCCCTCTCCTGTGCTGGGAAACCCAACTGGATCTGGCTGAAACCCCAGTCTGAGAACATGCTCTGATGACTACTTTTTTTTAATTATTATTATTTTTTATTGTAATGTTGAAAGAAGGTTAAACAAAAAAGTGCCTTTGCTGAGGCACCGCTTCTTTATTTATTGCCTTTGCCTGACTTGATGTTAAACTTCAGCAGCAGGGGCTGTGTCGGGCTCGGTTACAGTCTCACAGATGTTATTTTTTAGGGGGGTTGGAGGTGTCGGTGCCGTTGTCTCCTGTGCCACACGTCGAAGCTCCGTTGCACTAGTGCTGCATGTTTGCCAGCCCTTTCCCTTCTCTGGGGTGTGCGTGTTTTCCCTTCCTCCCTGCAACGTGCTCTGGAGAAAACCATTAAATTAAAAGCAGATGGTAGAGCCGAGTTGTTGCCTTGATTGCCGTGCCGCTGCAGCTCGGGGTGGGGAGGGAGGGCAGGGAGGTGTGATGGGTGCTGCCACCCTGAGCTCAGGGTGTCTCTCCCAGCCCCTTTCCCAGCGCTGGGGGTGGGGGGCTTTAGGTTTGTGAAATATCTGCAGGTCTGGGGGGCAGGAGCTGCCTCCCGAGCAGCCACCATCCCCTGCCAGCACCTGCAGGTGCCTCTGCCCAAGGAAGGACCGAGCGAGGCTGAGCCCCATGGGCTCATCTCATCTCTGGCCCTTTCCCCCCAGCTTCCTTTCTCCCCCTGCTCCTGCTGTGGCACTGGAACCAGTTTTATGGCTCTACGAAGCACCATAACCCATTTCCCGTTTCCAGTTGGGTCTCAGGTCTCCTCCGCCCCAGCCGGGAGAGGCTGAGCCGCAGGGGCAGGGTGGCAGGGCTGCCTGCCAGGAATGCCACCCCTTGTCCCACGAGGCTGAAGCCAAGGGGGGGGCCACGCGTGCTCTGCCCCCCGCCGCGCATTCCCCGCGTGCTTCCCGCTCCATTAGGAAACACCGGAGCGCTTAAAGCTGCTCCCAGGGCATCCAGCTTAACCAGGGCAAAGTCCCAGTGCCCTGGGAGCTGCCGAGGTGGGATGGGGTGATCTGGGGGGGCTGCAGCACCCGTGGGTCTGGGGCGTGGAGCATCCCAAGGCAGAGGTCGAGCTGTGTTGGGTTTTTAACAGCCACGGGTTCAGAGCATCCTTGTCGGGAAGCGCCTGTGGGTTTGGGTTTCGGAGCAGCTCGGGGTGCTGCAGTCCTGTTCCGTTAATGATTTGCTGGAAAATGTTCCCGTGTGTTGGCTCCAGAGCCAGGCTGAGCTCCAGGTGGACACCCGAGGGGTGAGAGGCACATGCTGATGGTCCCATCAGGCGTGTCCTGGGCGCTGGCAGTTGCTGTTTGTGCTGGTTTAGGAGCAGTGTTTGGCCAGCTCAGTCCAGCCCTGGCTCGTGGCAGCCCCCCCAAGGTGAGTGGAGCCCCCACCCACCCCATCCTGGGCCACAACGCTGGACAAGGGTGAGAAACACCCCCAGAGACTCCCAGGGCTGGATGCAACAGTGCAGGACGCAGCCTCAGCATAAATGGTCCTTGGAGGGGGGGGGGGCCCACAACAACCATCCCCCATCCCTGCTGGTGCCCCCCCGCCCTGCGCCGTGCCCGTGCTCCTGGCATTCCCCTGCCAGCCCTTGGAAACGTTCCTTTCATCCCAGCCCTGATTTCCACTGCCTCTGCCCCCCGTGCGGCGGCTGCCCCCCACGGCTGGGGGCTGAGCCCCCCTTTCAGGCCAGGGCTATTATTAACGGCTCTCTTCTATTCAGCCTTTTCATCCCGAGGATTCGCAAGCCCTTTGCTTCCCGCCAGCCTCCCAAGCTCCCGGGAGCCGCTTAGTGCAGCCCCCTCGCCCCATCCCCGCCGTGGGTGTTGGGAGCGGGCGAGCGTGACCTCAGCGGCGTTCTGCTGAGAAAATGCCCTTTTCGGGGGGGTGATTTCAGCCACCCTGCCACAGTTGCTGCCCGCGCAGGCAGAGCTGCCTCGGCGTGTGGGAGCAGAGCTGTGGTCCTGCCAGGCAGGCTTGGGGGAGAAGGAAATGGGGAGAAACACCCAAAGATAAATGGTCCCGGATGGTGAGGTAATGCTGGAGTGCTTGGAGCACGGCGCGTTGCCCTGTGGGTTTATACCAACCGGTGCCAGCTTCCCTTGTCACTGTCCCCAGGGGTGGTCTGGGGGACAGCTTGGACCCTCTCCTGCTGGTTCTGGGGTGCTGGCTTCTTACTGGAGGCAGCTGGGCCGTCCCCACAGGCTGCGCTCCAAGGACTGGTCCTGCAGACGTTGCCAGAGGGTAGGTGTGGGGAGTTTCAGGCATGAAAACTGGGCATTTCCAGGGATTTTTTTACTGGGGTGCTGGCATGGCTGTGGCTTGGTGGGTCACTTGCACCCCAGGCGTGCTGCACCAGGCACCACCTCACACCTACAATCTCCGCTCCTCTGGGGGCTGCTTTGGGAGCCGCATCCCTGTGCAACACCCATGAGCAGCCTCACGTGCCCTGAAAAAGGGGAGAAAAGGGTATTTTGGGGCCAGGGCAACAGCAAACTGGCTGGAGGAGCAGAAGCGAGCAGCTCTGCCGGCACTCCCAGCAGGTCCTGCCCAGGCTGGGCTGGGTTTCCCGGCACTGGGGAGCTGTCAGGGCCCTGAGTCACCCTGCAGCATCACGCTCCTGTCCGGGCTTGTGCCGGGAAGCCTGGATACGCCGAGCCCATATTTGGGGCAGAGCAGTCTCAGGGGGATGCGGCGTGGGAAGGGAGGTGGGGAGACAGACGTGTGCCTTCCCTGGGGGGGGGATGCCTGTGACCTCCAGAGACAGCCCTGCAGCCAAAGCCCCTTGCAGATAAGTGTTGAGCAAGCAGCGCTTGGGTGCAGCTGGCGCTCGCAAGAACTGTTCTCATATCGGTGGAAAGGAGATGGTGGCAGGGCCACGAGCCTGCTCCCACCAGCAGCCAGCTCCTGGTGATGCCCAGGGCATGGAGCAGCTCAAGGAAATGTGGGTGGGTGGCCCAGGTGCTCTGGGGTTTTTCTGTCAGCTGCCCGCTGGCCGTCACCTCTCTGATGGCCGTGGGCAAGCCACACCGATGTTCCTTCCTGGAGAAATCTCCTCTTGTTGGGTCTTGGTTGTTGGTTTGGTTTTCTTCCCCCTCAGGTTTTCTGCTGGAGCATTTTTGTGTCTGTCTGACGCATTGTGGGCCCAGTGCCAACGACATTTCTAAGACACTTCGTCGTAACTTTGAGTGCCAGAACAATTAAACAACAAAGTTTAGACATTTCTTTTGCATGTGATGCTTTCAAAGAGAAGCTTTTATTATTTTTTTTTTTTCTTCAAGGTGCCTCCACTGCTACCTGTTTGATTGCTGGATTTCTTTGAAGATCTGAAGAAGAGAAATCCCCACATGAAAGTCCTCCCATCTTCAATGGCACTTTGCTGGAGCCTGGAGCAGCCAAAAAAGGGGAGAAAGCTGCACCCGGAAACTTTGATCCTGTTTCCCTGGAGCACGAGGAACGGCTGCATCTCATCTGAACCTGGGACTTAAAAATGTCATCTTGGACCCCAGGACTCAGGGAACCCAGGTAATTGAGCACTGGTAGCCGCCCCGAAGCCCCACAGTGCCTTCCTGAAGCTGGGATGCTGCTCGAGCTGCTGAAGGAAGCATCCCGCAGGATTTCTCTGGGCAGGATGATCTGCCCATCTGTCCAGACCAGCAGCTCTGAAGTCCTGGGGTGTGTAGCACTGGGGTTCTGCTCCTCTCTGCAGCAGGACGTGGCAGAGGTGATGGGAGAGAGAGAGTGCTGTGCTCTGCCAGCCCTGCTGGAGCGTGGTGGGACTGTCCCTCCATCTCCTGTCCTACCCATCATTCGCAGGACCATCGGGTGGGACGTGAGAGCCACGCTCGCCTCGAGGGACCCCCAGATGCTCTCACCAGACCCTGCCCGGCACGGTTCGCCCCTTGCCGAGCCCCTGGGGACACGGGGCACGGCTGGATGGCCAGCTGCCGCGTGGCAATAAAACCCCACATATGCTTCACAAGTACTGCACGTAGGTGCAAAGCGGGCACGGGAGGCACAGAGCTGGTGGAGCTCCCATGGAGACACCGGCAAACCGGCCACGCTGGCTCAACCGCCCGGCCGAGCCGGCCATCGCCCGCTGCCTGCGCCGGGGGCTACGGGCTGCTATCGCCCGGCCAGGGCACGGCCGCGACCGGGCTCTGCGGGCATGTGGCACACCCAGATGCTGTCTCCTTGCCAGGCTGCCAGCTCGTCCCTCCCCGCCGGAGCCGGCTGAACCGCTTTCCCCAGGTGCGGGTCGGGGTTCTTGCAAAAGCAGGTGAGGCAAGAAAAGAGCCCATTTTTCCGGAGGCAGCGGCTGGGGGGGTGTTGGGGCTCAGCGTCGCTCGCACGCAGGGCAGTGCCGCCGCAGGAGGTTCCCAGCCGGGATGCAAACCTGCCATGGCAGTGATGTCCCAACCCTTGCAAGCGCCGTGAGCGAGGAGCAGGCCTCCTGGCAGCTCTGCGGTGGGTCTCGTGGGGAAGCTGGGTGTTGGTGTTCCCACTGAACACCTGAGCAAACCGGGGTCGCACAGTTAGCTGGGTGCTTAGAGAGGCACAGCCTCGCCTCACTGGGTTGTCAGGACTGCCTTGGTTGGCTGGGTACCAGCCTCATGAATTTGGGACCCACCAGGTCCAGCCCTTTCACGAAACCCGTCTGGGTGCTTCTTTGCATTCACAGGCAACCAGATGCACTGGGAAAATCGCCCTCCCCTGCAGCTCCCAGCGATCCCACACTCCCTTCCCGTGTGAGACGCGGGACAAGCTCCTTCACGGCTCTGTGCTGGGAGACAGAGGCTCCTGGCTGATGCAGAAATGGCTCTTGGCAGAGGGTTTTCAGAGCCTCCTGCTCCCCCTGTGCCCACCATCGTGCAGACCCATCTGGGAGGTTCATGGTGGTGGGTGCAGCCTCACACAAGGTCTGGCTTTTCCCCAGTGGACCCCTGCCCGGCTGGAGGGATGCTGGCCTGGGCACTGTGGAGATGCCATCGCAGTGACACAGCAATGAGGGAAGGTGTTGGAAACCTTGGTGCCCCACAGGGCCACCTGAGTCATGGCTCTGTCAGGACTTCACCCCAGATGGGCTACCGTGGGGACCCTCGCTGCCTGAGGGATGAGAGCCAGCAGCTTGTGCAAACCCACCGTGCCCCACAAGCAGCCGAAGGGCCGGGAGGTGGGTGCCCAGGGCCGGGGAATGCCCACGGTGCAGCCCCGCTGCTCTGCCTGCATCTCCGCAGCACCCTGGAGGCCACCAGCCCATGGGCACAGGGGATGGAGACAGCAAAGCCCTCATGAACCCTCCAGGAGGACTGGGGTGGGTAGCAGGACTCTGAACCTTTGGCCAACGTTTTAGCCCAATGCCTTTGGCCATTTGGTGCCTGTCACCAGGCACTGGATGTTTAACTTGGTGTAGGCTGGGACCTGCCCATCTCTCCTCGCGCAGCCCTGTGAAGGGATGGGCACAGCCAAGCCCTGGGCTCCCTGAGGGTTGCTTGGCTGGGTCGCTACCTTGAGATAAGGCAGTTTGAATAGGAGGGACCGTGCTGCCCCTTCCCCATGCTCCTCTCTGGTGGTTCTCGATGGCTGGGACCCCCGCAGCTCCTGCCACCTACGATCGACCTGCGTCTCCGGGTAGCCCTCGGGGAGCTACGCGATCAATTATTTTTCTAATCTTATCTAGCTGTCTTTCTCCTGCTTTCTCGTGTGTGCCTTTCCCTCCCTGCCTTCGCCTCCCTCCCCTGCGCTTTGTAGCTGCCCGACAGCCCCGCTTCCCCCCTCCAGCCCTTCGCTTTGATCCTAGGAAGAAGCAATTGATCCTCCTTATCTTTATTGTGGTACAGACATTCCCAGCACTGCCCTTAATTAAATTCCTCTTAATTTTCTTCCGTAAGCCTCTCTTTCCCCCAACCCCAGACGAGTATTTATTTTTAAATGTGCAATTAAATTATTAGATCGGCCACGAGTCTAAGAGGAGCCAGGTCCATCGGGGGTCTGCTCCGTGCCGTTCAGGGGGTAACCTTGGGGCCTCCCCCCGTGCAGCTGAGCTGAGGACTGCTGGGTTCATACGAGCTCGAGGTACCGCTGCTCACCCCGTGTGCCCGAGCGTTGGGTGCACAGGGCAGGGAGCGTGGGCTCCAGGGCCAGCATCCCCTGTGCTGCTGCGAGGCTGATGGCAGAGGGACAGCACATTTCTGGCAGCTGGCACCGGCCTTTCCAAAGAGCAGTGGCAGCAGGAGCTGCTTCGTGACGTGGCTGATGTGCCCCTGATGGCTGCAGAGGGTGTGCGTGGGTGGCCCAGTCCCCTGCCACCGGCACCAGCCACGGAAAGTTGCAGCCCATGGCTCCCCCTCCACCTTTTCCTGACCACAGGAAAGCAACGGGAAGATGCTGGTGGCACACAGGGGGTAGCAGAACCCCCCAGACCCAGCGGGGATGACAGAGGCAGATCCAGCTCATGGGTGGCAGCAGCAGCTTCCTTCACCCTGCCAAGCTCCGGGGAGGGCATTGGCAGCGACCGTGGTGTCAGGGCCACTGCCCACGCTAGCACAGGCCCTGGCCATGGTGGCATTGTCACCAGCCTTGGTGGCACTGGCACTGGCTGCTCACGCCAGGTGAGACTGGAGCTGTGGCTCTGCTGCTTAAAGCTTTTCCGCTCGGAAATTTTTCCTCCAGACACTTTGACCTCGGGGGCAGCGAGTATTTTTCATGTAGATCAGTCGAAATTCCCCCGGAGACAGCGCAGGAATGTGAAGCATGTTATCCTTGGTACCAGCTCTTTCTTTTTACGGCCTAAGCTTGGCCACGCCGGCGGGGGGGAGGGGACGTCTGGGGTCCCACCGTCTTTCCCATTGATGGTTGCCAACATCCCCCCTCCCCAAACCCCCTTTCTCCTCCTCCTCCTCCTCGGGAAAACTCCCTCTCTGCGCTGCCCTCCCACGGTGTGCCCGGGTGAGGGTCTCCATGCCAGTGTTTGCAGTGGGGTGAGGGGGGGCAAGCTGGGGGCAAGGCAATGCCAACAGCACCCCAAAGGGGAGGCGAGCACCCCTGGGTCCCTGCCTTCAGCTCTTGGGGAGCCTCTCCTTGGGCACGCAGGGAGGTCCCCAGAGCCATGGGGATGCTGTGGGGACACTGGGGGGGGGATCCACCAGCAGAGCACAGGGCAGCAAATACATTATTTTTATCATCTGAGGCTCGTGCAGCTGGAAGCCTGATGGCGTAACGCTAGCGAGATAAATTGCTGCCTCATTCGTCTCCATTAAGTGCAATTACCCCCTAGATACCAAAACAATTTATTATTATCACTTCTCCCCAGCTCGCTCTGGTGACACGCGATCACGTGCAGGAGGCAGGGGAAGGGGGCCGGCGCTGCCTGGCCACCCCTCGCCCCACGCCACGGGGCCTGGGCACCCAGGGGTGCATTTGGGTGGCACTAGTTGCACAGTTGCAAGGCTGAAAACCAGCTTCGAACGGGGGCAGAGGGAGAGGCCCCACCTCACCAGCTCAGCCCCAGCTCTGGTGCTCCTCACCCTGCAGAAACCCTTTGACCCATCGCTGGCTTTCCCCGCTGAGCCCCCAGTATCTGTCTCCCCTGCGTGCAGTGGGCAGCAGCCTCTGGGTGCACCCATGCCAGCCCCGTGGGGTGCACCTTGCACCCACTGCAAGCCGCTCCCCGTGCCAGGGAAGGGGCAGCTGAGCCCCAGGGAGCCAGGACGTGAGGGTCCCCGTGCCCGGTGGCACCAGCTCAGCATGACTCGCTGCCCGGGTCCCCGCTGCCCCCCGTCACTCTGCCTTCTCCGGCTCTCAAAGGCGGACTGGGAGCCCAGCTGCAGCTATTACATAAACCGCAATTAGCAGCGCGGGGCGAGGGAGGCCTGAATGGCATTAAGGAATTCCTCCCGGGCTGACGTCAAAGCTTCACCTCTCCTCCTGCCACCCGCACAAAGGGGGCCGTTATGAGCCCCCCCGGCCCCGCTGTGCCGGTGCCCGCTGGGAGAATGCGAGTCCTCAGGGAGCCCCGGGCTGCACATGCCGTGCGGGAATTGTCCCTGCGACCGGCACAAATGTCACCGGCAGCTCCCTGGCTCCCTGCGCGGGATTCTTTGGCTCCCGGTTCCCTCTTGCCGGGCATGGGAAGATGCCAGCAGACCCCGTCTGCCAGCTGCTCGTCCACGACAGGGGGGCTCGGCCGGGAGCCCAGGTCTGGGGAGCGGGAGGATGCTGGATGTCGGAGGGGCAGTGGGGATGTTGCTGCTGGGACCTCGCTCCTGGCTGGCACAACTCAGCCCACGGGCTCTGCCGCTCCCCGGGGCAGGATGGTGTGGAAGTGGGGACCAGCCCAGCCAGCGGGGCAGGCAGTTCTGGGAACAGGAGCTATCACAGGTCCCGAAATTCCCGCTGGAATGGCAGCTGCCCAGAGGGCTGGAGGAGCTCTGCTCGCTGCCCCAGCACCAGGGCCTCCTCCGGCCACTGCCAAGGAGGTCATGGGGGCTGGCCCGTGCCAGGACATGAGCATTTTGATGTGAAAGCTCCGAAGTGGGGGTTGTTGAGCCTGGAGAAGAGAAGGCTCCAGCAAGATATTACTGAGGTCTTTCAGGGCTTCAAGGGGCCTGTCAGAAAGATGGGGACAGACTTTTTAGCAGGGTCTGTTGGGACAGGACAAGGAGTGAGGGGTTTAAACTAAAAGAGAGAGATTCAGACTGGAGAGAAGGGAGAGATTTGTTGCACTGAGGGTGGGTGGGGAGAGCCTGTGCCAGGCTGCCCAGAGAGGTGGTGGCTGCCCCATCCCTGGCACCATTGCAGGGGAGGTTGCCCGGGGCTCTGAGCACCCTGCTCTAGCTGCAGATGTCCCTGCTCCCTGCAGGGGGGTTGGACTCGATGACCTTTAAAGGTCGCCAACGCCACAAACCAGTCTGTGAGTCTATGGCAGTGTCCCCAGCTGCTCCTCTGCCCTCAGCCAGCTGCAGCCCTGCCTCTGCTGCCGGGGGCTGCCTGGCCTTGCAGTGCTCTGCTGAGCCAGGGGAGGTGGCTGGGCTCATGCGTGGTCCTCCTACCCCCAAACCCTTTCCCACAGGGGTACCAGCTCTTCCCATCCCCTCCCTGGGCATATCCACCACTCCCGTCCCTCCTCGCCGCTCCAGACCCGCCGGGCAGGGCAGGGCAGGGCAGGGCAGGGCAGGGCAGGGCAGACGGGGCAGTGCCGCGCTGCAGGCAGGAAGGGGTTAAAGCGCTAACTGGGCTGAGGGACCCCCACCCCGCCCCTCCACCCAATTAACGGAGGATGCTCCGGGGCCGCCGCTCGCTGCCGGGCTCTGCGGCGGAGACCGGGGGCCCCCCTGCGGCCGATGGGGACCCGTCCCCGGTTCCCTGCCCGCTGGGAACGCCGGCACCGGTAAGGAAAGGGGCTTTTCCCCGTGCTTTGCCCCCTCCCGGCCCCGGGCATGGGGCTGGCAGCGGTGGGGCAGCTGCTTCCCCCCCCGAGCTCTCGGGCAGAGCCGAGCAGTGCAGGGAGCTGGGTTTGGGGAGCTCGGGTTCTGGAATTGAATTGGTCGCTGGTTTGTTTTTCCAGCTGTTTAAAGGTGTCAAAGCTGAGCTGGTGTGGATTCTAGATGCAGCATTGTCGGGCAGGGCGGGCAGCTCGGCCGAACCCAGGGATGTGTTGGGATCCACGTGCCCAGAGGTCAGCCCAGCTCTGGGCAAGCCCATGTTGCTCGAACAGTGTCCGTCTGCTCCAGAGAGGATGTGCTTTGGGTGTCATCTGCACCAAGAGCCTCCACAAAGGTCTGTACAGTCCCTCCTTGCTTGTCCCACCTGGGTCCCTGCCCCATCCTGCCCACTGGAGGCTGACTGTCTTGTCTCTGATATCAAACCCACACCACCTCCTAGACACCCTTTCCAGTAAGTACGTGGGGTCCGTCCATGTGCCTCCAACCCACCACCAGCCAGAGGTACTGCCAGGTCCCCTCGATGCCCCACCACTCGCTGCCTTGCTTCTCCCTGCCCCTGTCTGCTTAGCAGCCAGTTCAGCTCCAGGTCAAAGCAGCTGAAACCCACCCAGCCTGCTGCTGTTCTTCACAATTATCAGCAGCTTATCTCCCAGCTGCCTGCCTGTCCCCCCTGGCCCTGCCTCCCCCATGCTGGGCTCACTCACCACGTGTGTGGTTTAATTTTGGTGCAAACCACGGGGCTGGGATGCATCTGGTACCTGCTGGCCCTGCAGCCAGGTCTCCACAAGAACAGCGAGGCCACCCCTAGCTGGGGTCACCCTCCATCCGCCATGGCCCGTCTCCATCCTTGGTCTCTTCCAACATTTCTCTCCTTGCTGATTCACCAGACCCAGTGCCTTGGGGCTGGGGCTCCTGCCCAGAGCTCTCATCTGCAGCCCCAGGGTACAAGCTGGGGGCTCCAGCCTAGTGCCCCTTGTGCTGCTGGTTCCTCTGGCAACGCACAGGGCTCCTGCAGGCACCCGCTGCCCCGCGCAGAGCTCCGGCAGTGAGCCCCAGTTACTGGGATGCACTGGCAGTTGGGCCAGCATGAGGGGTGATGCTGAAGTGCCAGGGGGAAGCGGGGAGCCCGATGTGGGGCCATGGGTGGCTTGGCCTGGCCCCAGGGGCACGGAGAAGGTGGGAGAGGGCACACACCTTCCCCTCCACGTGCGTGAACTGCCCCTGATCCTCCTGAGCGCCCCAACCCTGTGCATCCGGCTGGGATGTGCCACAGAAAATGTTCAGGGCCAAATTCTCAGCTGAGGCAAAGGGGTGGAGGGCCCCTGAAGCCAGCGGGGCAGCGTCCATCTGCACCAGAGGAGGACCTGACTGTGCATATACTTATATATATATATATATTTTTATATATATATGTGTGTGTGTATAGATATATTACATAAATATAGAGGTATGAAATAATTTTAAGAAACATCTGAGACAGCATGCTGTGCTCTGGTGGAGGGCTGGGGAGGGGGGGGCAGCTGCTCGCCTCCCCCCCTGCCCAGCTCTGCCAGCTTTGATTCACAAATGGAAAACAGAGTCTTGGATTAAATTAAAAACCACACACGCACACACACACACACGACACGGTGCAGAGGCCGTAAAACTCAGAGGCGTGATGCTGGCAAGTCCAGGTGTCCCTGAAGAGATCGGATCAACTCAAGCCGAAGGAGGTGGGAAATAAATAAATGAAGGGAACCCAGCGGAAGGGATCTCGCTTGTGCCGGTGCTGTCTCCAGCATTGGGTCCCCTGTGTCTGCCCAGGTCCCTCTGGGGACACAGGGACAATGTCACAGCCTTGCTCTGTCCTGCTTGGGCTGTGGTGGGGTCGGGAGAGGCTGGTGGGATGTGTGTGTCCTGCCGCACTTGCCTCGGACCTGCTTTCTCCTTCGCCACGTGCTTTGCTTTCGCTCCATCCCATGACTGAGCTTATTGCCATCTTGGTCTTCAAGGATGAGAGGGAAAACCCAGCCCCAATTAACCTCTCTTTTTCTCTCTGCAGAAAGTTCTCCCAGGCTGGGTTTGGTCCAGATGAATCCTTCCCACCAGCAGAAGACCTCTGTAGAAGATCTTTCCGCAGACTTTCATAACAGAATGACATTTAAAAAGCCAACCCCAAAACCCCTAGAAAAACACAGCGCTCTATAAATCACCAGTCTCTTCCAAAACTCCTCCTCGTTCCCCATCCCACCCTCCCCGAACACCCCAGAGGACCGACGGATCCCAGCTCCGAGCGGCTGCCGCCAGCTGCAGCGAGGATGGAGGGCTGGGAAAGCGACAGAACCGAGCATGGGAAGGAACAACCCGAAGGCTTTGGACCACCATCCTCCCGGCCCTCTCCTCTGCGGGAAACGGAAAGCCCCCGGGGCCGCAGCGGCTGGGCTGCCCATCAGCTGGGGAGCAGGACGTGCTCCAGAAAGTAGCTGATGGAGTCCCAGTGCTTCCAGAGGAAGAAGAGGAAGAGGACGAGCAGGGCGGTGCTGAGGATGCGCATGCGGGTCTTCATGAGCGGGGTGATGAAGTTGGCGATGGTGGAGACGAAGACGAGCAGCACGGCCATCAGGGCTAGGATGACGTTGATGAACTTGCCCAGCAGCGCCCGGGCGTTGGCGTTCTCCACCCCTTCCAGCTGCACCACTTGCTGCTGCTGCTGCTGCAGCTCCAGCTTGGTGACCCGCGTCAGGCAGGACTCCACTGCCTCCTGCGAGGGACAGCAGGTCAGGGCCAGCCAGCGGCTCTCAGGGATGCCCACCGAGGGCTGCTGGTGCTGGCCCTGTGCACAGGGACCTTGCTGCTGCGATGTTTTCCTTGCAGAGCATCCACGGGCGACCACCATGGATGGAAAGGGGTTTCCCTCTGCAAACCCCTGTCCCGCTCAATGTGCAATCCATATCCACCCTGCTCTGCCTGTGCTGGGGAAGGTCTCGGTGCCAGCAGTACCTACTGCAGCATGGGAGGAGACCCCAACTGGGACAGCGGGGACAAGCATCCACCTGGAGCCTTGCCCTGCCTTGAGGACCCGTAGACTCTCTGGGGCACAGACAAAGATCTGCGGGACGTGGCTTGACTACCTGCTTATTGCCATGACAACATTGCAGTGAGGACTCACCTGGAGGGTGCCAGGAAAAGGGATGGCCCTCACCCACCCCCTCTCCCAGCCCAGGGTCCCTCCCTCGCCACACGGATGGAGGGTGTGGTGGGGGGCTCAGCCCTCACGCTCCCGTACCTGGATGTCCCGTGCCCTCTCGTAGGACTGGTAGGCCACCTTCTCCTCCATGCTGGCCAGCTCCTGCTTCAGGTTGGTCATTTCATTCTGGTGCAGCTCAGTGAGGTCGTTCAGCTGCTCCTCCAGGCGCTCGTACCTGTGCAAGCGGGAGGGTGGAGAGGGTGCTGGGGTGGGCAGATCTCCTTGCAGACCCCGTGCCCTCCTTCCACTGGCACTGGGGGAACTGCCTGGCCCCTCTGACCCACTCCACTTCTGGCTGTGGCTGGTTATGGCTGATGAAGGGAGACAAGGAGCTACTGGAGAGAATCCAGTGGTGGCTACAAAGATGCTGAGGGGCTGGAGCATCTCTGTGCCCAGGACAGGCTGAGGGACCTGGTGCTGTGCAGCTGGAGAAGAGCAGCCTGGGAGGGGAGCTGAGCAATGCTGAGCAAGAGCTAAAGGGCCCCGGGGGGTGAGAGGATGGGGACAGACTCTGCTCAGTGGTGCCCGGTGACAGGACAAGGGGCAGCGGGCACCAACTGGAACCCAGGAGGGTCCATCTGAGCAGGAGGAGAAAGTTCTTTGGTGTGAGGGTGTGGGAGGCTGTGCCAGGCTGCCCAGAGAGGCTGTGGAGTCTCCTTCTCTGGAGAGATTCCTACCCTGGCTGGACCCTGCGCTGCTGGGCCCCTGCCCTGGGTGCCCCTGCTGGGTGGAGCAGGGGGTGGCACCAGAGCATCTCCAGAGGACCCTTCCCACCTCTGTGATTCTGTCATCCTTCGTGCGAGTGGTGCCGCAGGGGGTCCAGGTCCCCAAAGAGCCACCCTGGCTGAGATGTGCTGCCACCCCAGCACCCACCCCTACCTACCTGTACCGCTCCTCTTGCAAGCACTGTGTCATGTAGGTGTAGTCCCGCTGCAGCTGGGCCTTGAGGTCCTCCATGGAGTCCTCCAGGTGTGACTGGCTGTCCTTGATCTCCCGGAGCTCCTCCAGGATGGTGTCGAAGTTATTGTGGTGGCTGTCCAGCGTGTTGGACTTGGGGCTCCCCAAGCCACCGGGTCCTGCCCCTGAGTTGCTGCCACCAGCCGAGCCGGAGGTGGCACTGGAGCATTCGTCGTCGCTGCCGTACTTGGGGCTGGAGACCAGGGTGGCACTACCGCTGAGAGCCCGCGAAGCCTCCTCGGGGTGCCCGTCATCCAACGTGTCCTTCAGGTGGGCGATGTTGTCCGCGCTGCCGAATTTGTTCCGGATGAGGCTGGCAAACTCCCGGGGCTTGGAGACCACGGCTGTGTGGGTGGCCTGGGACAGACCCGAGAGCCCTCCTTTGACTCCCTCCACCACACCACCGCCGAAGCCGCTGATGCTGGAGCGAACGTTGGCACCCACGTCCTTGAGACCCTGGTGCATGTCCCGGAAGACATCTTTGGGCTGCCGGGAAGGGCCGTTCTGCTCGATCTCCTTCAGCTTCTTGTGGTAGTGCTCCAGCTTCTTGTGCAGCTGCGCGATGGTCTGTGCCGACTTCTGGTTCTTCTTCTCGAAAACCTGCTTGATGCGGGAGGCTTGCTGCTTGTCCGCGTTGTTGGCCAGCTTCAGGTACTCGGCCACGTTGTCATCCCGAGCCTCCTGCTCGATCTTGATCTGCTCGGTGATCTTGAGGATCTTCTGGTGCAGGTGCTCGATGGCCGCTTTTGTCCTGTGAGGGTCAGGGGTGCCATCGGGGACGTCCAGGCAGACGGTGCCATCGGCGTCGCTGTGCCCGGCGGTGGAGGGCAGGCTGAGCGCGGTCACGTCCCCCTTGTCCAGCTGCCAGCAAAAGGGGAGGAGGGCGATGGTCAACGGGGGGAGCGAGCGCCCAGGGAGGAACGGGGCTGGGGGGCAAAGGAGGGAGAGGGGGAGGCGGGGGCAGGGGAATAGTTAACCAGAGCAACGGGCAGAAGGTGATGTGTTGTTTTGATTCCAGGCTGGTTAAGCATTTCCCAGCCTGGGGAATAAGCCAGTCAGAGGGCACAGCAGCAAAACAGTCAGGGTTTGGGGGCTGGTTTCGGCCAGTGGCTTTCAGGAGCTTCTCTGACAGGAGCTTGACTCTGCCTTTCTACCCTCGCTCTGTGCAGGGATGGGCACCCACGTTTCCGGGCTGCTGGGCACCCACGTTTCTGGGCTGCTGGGCACCCAGTGCCGGCCAGAAAAGGCGTGAGGAGCTACAACTGGAAGCCGTCATCAAACCTCCCACCACACCAGTGGTGGGAGCGGAGATTGCACAACCCAGAGGTATTTTATTCTCGTTTTCAGACTTTGGCTTTTGGCCTAGATGCATGTAGGAGTTTTCCAGAGAAACTCTGCCCTAACCTCCGTTTGTGGGTGACTGGGGAGCAGCAGGCTGTGGGTGCAGGGACTCCTTCCCTTTCTTTTCCAAGGTTTCTCACCTGGCAATGCCAGGCTCCTCCTGCAAACACAAGCTGCTACCTGGGAAGCTTGGATGCCTGCTGATGCCCATCTTACAGATGGGAAAATTGGAGCTTTGGGAGAGGAAATCACTTGCCTGAGGCCACACTTAAAATCACTGGCAGAGCCTGGACAGCAACCCCTGGTCCTGCCTCACCCTCTCCAACCTGGGCACGCTGCTCTGCCACTTGAAAAAAACAAAAAAGCAAACAAAAAAATCACTAAATCTTCCCATTTGCTGGGGTTTATAGGCAGATCCTTATGCAAATCTCAGCAGTTGTATAAATGGCTCCTGGCTTCTAATTAAGAGCTGCTTGAAAGTTAAATACTGTTGGCAGACCTGAATAATTTCTCATTTCCATCACACTTTCCCCGAATGACCCTTTAATAGGGATAATGCTGCGGAGATCGTTCCTCGGGAGTGTGCTATCACCGGGAAATGCCTCGTGCAGGAGGGAGGAATGTTCTCGAGATGCTGCTTGCAGCCACAGCGAGTCCCACGTGGGGCTCGGGGAAGCAGGAGCGAGCGCTGCCCTCCTGACAGCTCCTGGCATCTCCTCCTTCCCCAGCTCTGCTGTCCTGCTGGGAGCCTGGGGATGTTGGTGTTCCATGTGGGGGGTGTCTCAGGCTCCTTGGGAGGCAGATCAGGCAGCCGTACGCTTGGTGGGAGCATCCCCCAGCCCCCTCCTCAAGGCTTTTCTTCCCCATCGCAGCCACGCTACCGTCACACGGGGCAGGGGCTGGGGGATGAGAGCAAAGGGAGAAGCCAGCAGCCCCCCAGCCTGCAGGTGGGTGTGGGGCAGAGCTGGGAGCTTTGCCCTGGCTGGAGCAGCAGGTTCTTTTTAAAGAAACAAAGCTCCCCACAAACCTGCAGTTTTCAGACCCTGCTGCCAGGCTATTCATAGGCACTGGGCTGGGCTCTCCAGCTGCCCCACGAAGGCTTTCGCTTTGGTTTCTTATCGAGAGGCAGAAATTAGAAGCAGCAGGAAACAGACTTTTTGCCCAGATGTGCAATTTTTTGTACAGTAAGGGAGAAAGGAAAAGGCAGCCCCGGAGATGCCAAAACAGGAAACCCCAGCTGGGCCAGCGAGGGGGAGAAGTTGCTCAGACTTTGTTTCCCAAAGTTTGGGAATAGCCCAGAGCTTTGGGAATCACCCAGCCCGACATTTGGAGATCACTCAAGCCTTTGCCCTTGCAAAGCCAATCTGTTGGATTTATTCATGAGTATCCTCGGGAGCACGGAGAGGAGGGAGAAGCGGGCAGGATGGGTGGTGGGTGGCACGCATCCGATGCTGCCCGTCCGCGCTGACGTGGCTGGGGTGAAATCCTTTCCCTAAGCTCCACCAAAAGCTCTGCTCTCACTCGGGCACGGGGCACATCACAGGAAAGCCACATCAGGCTATTGCTTTGAAAACAGCCACCGAAAAAAGACAATACCGATCTCTGCAGTATTAACAGACAGTGCCTGCTAAATCCCAGCAAGCCTAAATGACTGTGCGGTGGATTTAACCGGGGGATTAGTAAAAGCCACACTTTCCCTACATGCAGAAAGCCTTCTGGTAGGCACATCGAAATGAAAGTGCTGTTTTCCAGCACTTGTTTTCCAGGCGGGCTCGGAGGGGAGAGCAGGGGCTGATGTGGGATGCGGGAGGAATGCAGGGCGCAGGAAGAAAAATTATTCCTATCAACAGAGTTCAGCCCGGGAGAGCTGAGATATGCAAAAGGCTCAAGCTAATAAGCTGAGCAAACAGTACTTAGAGGGCCACGGCCAGGCACAATTATGCAATGCTGGTTTATTTGCTGGTTTGATGGAGGAAAGCCCGGGTGGCAGGTGAGGAGCTCAGGGCCCAGCTTGGGGCCGGGTCCCCCGGCACACCCAGAACTGGGAGAGATTTAAAACTCATTCTTAAGAAATTGCACAATTATGGCAAAGTTCAGGACAAAACTCTCAAGACGCTTACTCACACCCTGAACTATTCTGTTTTCTGTGCCCTGTAACCTCCTAGGAAGGCCAGCAGATGAGCTAACGCCGTGGATCCTGCCCCGTGGACCCCGAGCGAGGGCTTTCACTCCCAAGTGTGACCGTGGTTCCCAGCCGAAGCACAACGCGGGGGCGAAAGGGCCGTGGGGAGGACCATCTGCACCTTCAAGCGTGGAGAGAACAAGCCCTGTCGAGCTCTGGAGAGATGCTGGTGCACGGGGCAGGCCCGGGGAGCTGCTGTGCTGACCCGCAGCACGGGTGTCCCGCGGTGCCCCGTGCCCTTGGTGGGCATGGGAAGCCAGGAGGGAGAAATGCGGGTGGGCAGTGGGTGTGGGCAGGTGGATTTTTTTTGGGTGGTCATTAAACGTGGGTGCTTCTGTGGCCCCTCGTCCCCAGAGCACTTCATCAGGGTAATTCAGGACCGGGTCTGCCTGTGAGATGGTGATTGCAATTTGCCCAGCATTACTGGGATGCTCTGGGTGTCCCCAGTCCCATCCCCATCCCCACGTGTGTTCACAGCCCCATCTGTGCCTCCCGGAGCGGAGCCGCTATTCCCACCAGACCACGGTACCCACCCCAGGCATTGAAAATAGAAGCAGGAGCCCTGACTCACGCTTCCCACCCTCCTTTCGAGCCTGCAGCAGAGAGCAAAGCGGGCAGCCCCCGTGCCCCCATCTGTGCCCTGCCTGCTCCCGCATCGCCCTGGACGGGCACAACCACCCAGCAGCAGCTGCCTCTGCTGATTTACCAGCCTGAGAACCATTTTCCTTACATAATGCAGGGAGGCACGTTAAAGGTTGCAGCTCGCCGCGGAGCTCCCCGACCCGTCTTTGCCGCGCCGACAGGGATCGTGCCAGTGGGTTTCGTTCGCCGAGCGTCAGAAACAGAGGTACCCAAAGCCCCCGGGGCAGGGGGGGGGGGGTCTCTGCCCATCGCCATCCTCCCAACCCCAACAGCCCCTGGGACCTACCTCCATTGCAGGCAGGGCTCGGGTCCCCCGGGACTAGTCGGCGTGGGGTGCTCGGCCGCGTCCCCGCGATGGCACAGAGCCGGGCAGCGCTGGGCGGGCAGCGCCGGCTGCCATGGCAGGGTGCCCGCCCGGGGGAGACTGGCAGCTGACGGCAGCGAAGTTTTGGGGGAGAAGCAGGGAGGGAGGGAGGGAGAAGAGGAGCCCTCCTGCAGACCCCTGTCAGGGCCAGCCCCCCGTCCCCGGGTGCTTCCCCGACGCGCAGGGACGCAGCGAGGGCTGCAGCGGGGCTGTCGACTCAGGAAATCTGCCGGAGCTGTTTACAGCTCCCAGCGACTGGAGCTTTCAGGGCTGTAATGCAAAACCCCCCTCGTGCCCGTGGCGGGATATTCGCACGCCTCCAGCCCCATACGCTGCCTGTGCCCTGACGCAGGGGGTCGGGACGGGCTGCTGGCACCTGCTGTGTCACACAACAGGGACGGAAAGCCCGGGAGAGGCACGCACAAAGCCACACGCCAGCGGGACCGATGACAGGGAAACATGGTCCCCCAGCAAGGAGCTGGGCAGCCCGGGGGAGCTGAAAGCTGGGAACCAGCCACTTGTGTCAGGACCAAGTAGTGTCTTGGCCACGTACCGGGATGGATCCAGGTCTGGGCAGCCAGCAGAGCTCTGCCGACCTGCTCACGCTGCAGAGAGTGATGGGGAAAGTTGCACCGACCCAATTCTGCCACAGAACATGCAGTGGGTGGAAAACACAGCCAGCTGACCGACTGGGAAACAAGTATTGGAGACTTCAAATGAAAAAGGGTAAAAACCAGTTCAAAAGATATGAAATGGGACGTCTGAAAAGCCAGCAGAGCTGACTGCAGGCTCTGGTTCTGCAGAAGCTGGTGGTGGTCTGGAGTCACCCCCCCCCAGTGCTGCATTTATGCTGGGGCCATCAGGGCTGGTGCCCAAAGTGCTGGGTGAGAAAGGAGACCTGGAGCTCGTGCGTTTGACTCAAACACAGACCCGGGTTCCACCGAGCAGGGTTTATGAGGCTAGTGCTGCAGGATCAGGCCCTGATAAGAACGATGGAGAGAAGCAGAATTCAAGCCCACAGCCTTACGCTGCGCCAGACCAAAGCCCTCAGTGTGCCCTGCTGGTGCCAGGGCTGTTTGAAACCTCAGACCAACTGTGGCCGCAGACCAGAGCATCTGTTCAGCTGCAGACAATGGGCTAAATGAGAAAGGCTCATTTACAGCTCTCTGGTTTAGTTATTTCTTAAAAAAAAAAAAAAAAACCAAAAACCCCAAACCAACAGCTCAGGAAGCATTTTCAGCCACACACTGAATTGTACAGGCCGGACCGACGAGCTGATCGTGACCTAGATGCATGTTTAATGGAGAAGACCGTGCTGCTCCCAGAGCTGAGACAAGCCCAGCACCGCTCAGCTGCGCGCTTCCCGTCGGATCTTGGGCTGTCCCTATGTCCATCCCTGCCCTGGAAGTGCAACCCGCTGTGTCAGAGAGGCTCTGGGTGCAATGCTGCACTCTGGAGCTAGGGTGCACAGCCAGCACTGCCCATGCTGGAGCTGGAGCTGGAGCTGGAGCTGGAGCTGGCCCTGCCTGGGTTTAGCAGCTGGGGTGGGGAACAGTGACCAACCTGCCCCGGTGTGGATGGACGGGAAAGGTTTGGTTCAGCGGCTCCACAAAAGCAGCATCGCTGGGTCTCGGCCCCTCTGTAGCCTGCAAATGGGAGCTCCCCTAAACCTCGCCACGGACACGGCCCTTGGGAAGCATCCCTGCAGGAACGCTTCCAGGAGACAGCGGCTCTGAGGGGTGTGGGGCAGGGGCTGCCCGTGCCGCTGGGCAGCAGGAACAGGAGTGGCCGTGGGTTGGCTGAGCTGTGTGACAGGAGGGAACGGGCACAGAAGCAGCAGCCTCTGCTTGGGCTGCTCTGAGCCAGGAAGGCTTTTCCTTGAGTCACCTGCAGCCTTTAGCTCACACTGGCACTGGTGCCCGTGCTCGCAGCCCTCCGTGCACCACTGGGTGCCAGGAGCGGGGAGGAGGCAGAGCTGGAACAGTCTGTCGTGGACCAATTCATGATGTGAAGCCACCACAGCACAGTTCAACAGCAGTAACGAAAATCCTTCACCCTTTCCAGCCCAAGCTGCCACTGCTGTGACACCAGCACCGTGCCCTGCCCAGGACATCCCCAGCCGTGCCTACAGGAGATGGTGCTTGGGAGAAGGAACGGGCTGAATTGACCAAGCAGCAGCAAGCTCTCCAGCTCTGTGTTCCCAAACTGGTCTTGGCTGCTGGCCCCGCAGCGGGGAAGCAGTACATGATTCTGTGACCTGGCTGGTCCCCACCCCAGCCTGGGGACAGCCCTGTGCTGACCTGAGCATCCCCACAGGCCATGTAACCCCTACCAGAGTTGGTTCTACACCCGGAGCTTGTCGGCAGTGCCCGTGTTTCTCAGGCTGTCCTTTCAGAAGGTCAGAATCTCAAAGGCAAAAGCTTCCCCTCGCCATCCAGACATGAGTTTGTGGGAGCAAATTCTGTCATGCCAGTGCTGAACCCTTTCCCAGCACTCCCACCAGCTGTTTGCGGGCACTGGCAGGGGACTGCAGTACCATCCATACCGAAAGGCACACAGAAGGGCAGATTTCCCAGTAAGTTAAACCCACCAGAAGTGGAAACCAGCTGTGCCTACCGTAGAGTGCTCAGCTGTGCTAGGGAAGGGTGAGGAAGGAGCAGAGTTTCTTCCCTGCACCAACGCTCCAGAGACGCTGGGTACGGCCAGACCCTGTGGGCAACGGTGCAGTGCTGCCCACGGGGGCTGGTGGTGGCAGCACTCGTGGCTCCTTCTTGGCATGGGTAGGAGCCACTTCTTGTCCATCCCTCTGATCCCAGTGAGGGAGGATTTTGCAGCCTGGCCAAGCCCCGAGCCATGGATGCCCCTGGGCACGACACAAGGCAGGTTACCGAGGGACCTTTATCTTGCGTTTAACATCTCTCATAACATCACTTCTCTTTTCAGCACGAGAGCCAGAAGTCACTTCCCATCACTCTTCCGCTGCCTCAGCAGTGCGAGAAAAATCCCCATCTGCACGTGGCCTTCTGGAAAACACCCTCCCTGTTTGGAGCTCTGCTTCCCATGGCTCCTGTTTAAAGTGCTGGGGCCAGCCCCGAAGCCCATCTGCTCCCCAGGCACAGCCCTTCTTCTGTGCTGCAGCTCGGTCCTCTCAGCCTGGGGGGTGACTGTAACGTGCCCCCCAACAGCTCCTGCCAGCTCACAGCCCCCTGCAAACACTGCCTGACCTGCCAGGCTGTCCCTGCCCTCGGGGAAGGATGGAGCAGCACGGATTTCACCAGAGGAAGCTGAAGAAGCGAGGATTTGATGACTGCTGGGACGCTCAAGATGGGACTCTGCAGACAGTGTGCTGCCATGAGACCTGGAGAGCTTGCTTTTTATTTATTGGGGACCTCAGGCAGCTTGGTTCATGGGAAACCGCCTGTTCTCAGCTCTCCAGCTCAAGGGGAAGATTAGGGTTAGCAAATAATTGCAGAAGCAAGAACACCGCCTACGAATACCCTGGCAAAGTGAAGCAGAGCAGGGGTGCAGCATCTCCTCTCTCCAGGGCACAGCCTCCCTTCCACATGATGCATGGCAAAAGCGGGGGGTTTGCAAGGAAATCACCCCAGAGGTTGGTGTCGAAATCTCCTTTATCCTTAGCACCAGCTCTGCTGTGGATTTAGTCTGCTGCTTAGAAAGCAGCAGTTAACGTTTCTCAGGCCTGCCTGTAAGAGGTGAATTTAAAAAGCCATAAAAATACAGCTGCCATGCAAAGGGGACCCCTGGATAGACACAAATCGCAGCTGTGTGCTGATGCAGAATCTGGCCCTGAATGCTTAACACATCCTAGCCCAAGGATCTCGACCGAGGCGCAGGTCACCTGGCCGTGCGAGGCAAACACAGGGCAGGTTTTCAGCCGGGACTCTGCCTTTGCTGCCCAGCACAGACCGGGGCTGGGCTTAGAGCAGAGAAGCAGGTACTAAAAAAGGAGCAAGACCAGCTGAACTGCACCAGAGTGTCCTCGACCGAGCTGGGAAAGCTGTGCACAGCTAATCAGGAGCCAGGATGCTGTCAGAGGTGAAGATCTGCCAGCTCCATGGCTCCTTAACCTCACCATCCCGAGAGCTTTCGGTGTCCGTAGCGAGCGGCCTCTTTGGCTCAGAGCTCGACCCTTGCAAGCGGCAGCCACACAAAGCCCAGCGCCTGCAGGTACCACCTTGCTCCTCACCCCTTACTCCCGGACATCCCAAGCCCTTCCCCATCAACAGAAGGAGAGCAGAGGGGGGCTACTTACAAAGACACCCAGCAGAGAATTTAAGAGCAATATCCTTTTCCCGGGACAGGAGTCGGGAGGATGCGGTTCCGGCACGAGGCTGCTCTGGTCACTCCTGCAAAGCGCCGGGGCAGTGCTCCGCGAGGCAGCCGGGTCCTCTCCCTCTGCCATGGCTGCGGTTAAGGAGCCAAAGGGCCAGCGGATCCTACGATGTGTGTTGGCAGAGGAGGCACTACAAGGCTCGGAGGCAGCCAAGAACAAGCAGCACAGGCTGGTGAGCAGGGAGGGAGCCCGGGGGAGCGGGAGCAGGCTGGGTGCTGCGGGAGCTGGTCCTGCTCCTCCGACTGTGCTGGGAGAACAAACAGCACAGCCAAGCACAGAGAACAAATGAACGAGCTGCCGCCGTTCCCTGGTGCCCAGCCCGAGCTGGGATGGTGCCACCATCCCACGGGGCTCTCGGTGGCAGCAGGCGGGGAGCGGGGAGCCCCAAAGAGCCTCACATGGAAGGTGGCCGCGTGGGTGCGGATGGGCAGAGCCTGGGCTCCAGCTCTTTGTGCCTCCCCGATCCCATCCACACGACGTGTACTCCAGTCTTCCCTAAACTGAGGACACATCCTCTAGCTTGGGGATTTGTCCCCTGAGCCCTGGGCTTGCAGGTGGCTGGGAGGGACACCTCTGCAGAGACGATTCAGTGACCATCCCTGATGGGTGAAGCTGTTCAGGGCCCTGCCTCCGCTTGGAGAATCTTTGGAAAAATTCCCACTGCTGTTTTTACTGGAGGGAGCAACCACGGGAGCTCCCGCAACGGTGCTGCTATTTCCCTTGCTGGGTGACACAGCATTAAAAGCACCAGCAGCATCGCCAGCCTGTGCTGCAGCTGGGTTCTGACACCTCTAACAGCCTGCTCTGCTCGGGCAGCCGGACCGAGGGGATTTTTCAGCAGCTTTTGTAGGAAGGGTTTGAGGGGGAAGGCAGGGAGAGGCTGAGCCGTGGGCGCAGGGAGGCGAGGAGTCACAAGGCAGGACCCTGCTTTGCTCATCCTGAGTCAGGAGCCAAATCCTGCTCTCGCCTGCCTGGAGAGGAGGGATCATGGAATGGACAGGAATCCTTGGTCCCTCAGTCCTTTCCTGCTCGCCCTGGGCATCCACCCCACACACCAGCCAGCCAGTCGACCCGAATCTCTTTGTGGCACCTGCCTGTAGGGAACGGGAGCTGCTGGTGGGCTGGAAACAACAGCCATATGTCAGTGAAGGCTGAGGAACACGATGTCTTTTGCTAAGGGGTGAATCAGTACCAGAGTCTGATATTCTTCTTCTCCTGAATTAATTAAGCAGCAATCTCGGGTATCTTTGTCTTCACAGCTATTATCTGCTCTATTCCCAAAGTGCCTCTCAAAGCACCATCCCAACGGGAGCGAGGGAACGCGTTCCCACCACCACCCTTCGCTCACAGACTGACAGTTCCCCTGAGACACGTGAGGAGAACGGAGGCAGTGAGCGGGGAGCCGACCTGGACACGACCGCTCTCACAACTCCAGTTTTGTGGTGCTGGCAGGGACTCAGTTTGCAGCCACGGTCAGCAGTTGCCCCCCCCCCACCCCCAAACCCTTGGAACTCGTAGGGTCTTTGTACACCAGTGCTCCCCAGCTCACCCCCTTGGAACTCTGCACAGATGCCAAGGGGATGCCCAGGGCTGGGGCTGTGGGGTGCAGGAAGGCAGCTCTGCACCGCTGTCCCTTCAGTCACTTCTTCAGTCACCACTGGCCCATTTTAGCTCTTTCCTCTGGGATTTTAACACCAGAACTTGCCCGGAGTTTGAGTGGGAGGGGAGGATGCACTTTGCCTCCATCAGCAAATACACCTAAAGGGGTGCAAGAGTCTTCATCACCAAGCACGTGGAAGTGTTGGCTCTGGTTCCCAGCGGGGGAAACTGAGGCAGGGAGAGAGGGAAAACCCTGGGAATTCCCTGCCTGGGAATCTCCTGCCTGGGTTAGATGTGGGGACAGCAACCAAAAGCAGTGAGACTCAAAGGTCCTGAATCCCCTTAGCTCCTGCCACCTCCTCAGAGACTCAGGTGCTCAGCACCCCTGGAAAGCAGGCTGTCTGCTCAGGAGCTCAGCCTCAGACTTCTGGTTTCAGGATCACTGCCACCAGCTCCTCAAGCACTCAGGCTCCCATTGGAAATGATTTTTAGGGGCAGCAAAGCATCACCAGCATCCCACCATCAGAGCCACCCCAGCGTGCCCCGCCAACCTCCCTTGCCACCACCATGTCCTCATCCTACCAGCAAGTCCCTGGCCCTGGGGCATCTCCCCTCCCTTTGCCCGATGATCCCACACTGCCGGGGCAAGGGCTGAGCTGTCCCACAGCCTCCCAGCCCACAGCTCACGGCCACTCCTGGGGTGGATGCTGGTTTCTCCCCACTGACCATAATCCATCTCACCCCGATACAGCCGCCAACCCGGCGAGCAGCCACGTTCAGCGGGATGAATCCTGCCCTGTGCTGGGAGGGCTGGTGCCCTGGAGGCAGAGTGAATGGCAGGGATGGGGGTGTAAGGACAGGTCCCCCGCGACACTACAGACCACCAACCACAGAAACTGGGCAGGGGGGAGGAGGCGGGGGCTGGGCAATGGCACACTCGGGCTACGAGCCCTTAAAGAAGCGCAAGCCCAAAGCTGAGACGCGTCACGAAGCCCCCCTGCTTCCCCCCCCCCCCCCCCCGCGTTACTCCCTTGTGTCTCACGGCAGAAGCATCCGCACCGGCGGGGCCAAGGCGGCTGCGGGAGGGGTGCGGGATGCCGGCGGGCAGCTGCTGCCGTCGCTTCGCCGGGGGGCAGCGAGGACAGCCCGGCTGCCAGCCCAGCAGCGCCCGGCCCCTCGCACCCCTCGGGGGATGCTCCGCGGGGCAGCGCTACCGACTCCAGGCTGAGCGCTTCGCACTCGTGACGCTTGTGAGCGGATCCCTCCGGGTGGCCGGGGAGGAGCCGGGGGCGCACGGACGGACAGACGGACGGACGGACAGACGGACAGACGGACGGACAGACGGACGGACAGACGGACGGACAGACGGACGGACCGTGCTCGGCGATGCGGTAACGCTGCCCTCTAACGGCCACCGGCCCCGCAGCCAGCCCCGTCGCACAGGCTCTGACCGGCTCGGTGGGTTTCGGGGGCTTCTTGGAGGGACCCCCTCCCCGGCCGTGTCTCACCTGGACATGGACCATCCCGCAGTCCCCGCAGGCGTCCGCGCAGCTCCCCGGCAGCACCAGGCACAAAACGCCGCGGCCGCCCCGGTCCCACCCCAGCGGGGACGAGGGTCCCCCCGGGATGCTCTGCCCCGCCAGCACTGGCACTCGGTGACCACCCCAGCGCCGGGCGATCGGGGTCCGTGGGGAGACCCCCACAGCCGCTGCTGCCCGTGCCGGGGCCTCGGTGCCCGTCCCAGCCGGTAATGCCCATCTGCCCGCCTCTCGGACACGGCGCTGGCGGGTCACCAGCAGGAGATTAGGCAGATAAGGAGAAAGCTCTGCGGCGTGATCCCATCGCCGCGCAGCCTCCCGCTGCCCCAACCGCGCCGCTGCCACCACCGCCGTCACACCGCGCCCGCGAGGCCACACAGCTTCGTGTGGAACATCAACTCGTGTGGAACATCAACCCGTGTGGAACACCAGCCCGTGTGGAACACCAACCCGTGTGGAACACCAACCCGTGTGGAACACCAGCCCGTGTGGAACATCAGCCCATCTGGAACACCAACCCGTGTGGAACATCAGCCCATATGGAACACCAGCCCGTGTGGAACATCAGCCCATATGGAACACCAACCCACGTGGAACACCAACCCATGTGGAACACCAACCCCTGTGGAACACCGACCCACGTGGAACACCGACCCACGTGAAACACCAACCCACGTGGAATACCAGCCCGTGTGGAACACCAACGCCAGCCCCACGTGCTCCCTCGGATGCACCAACACCAACGCACAACCCAAAGAGGCCACCTCGCTTTGGCTAAGCGAGCGAGCCCCACGCGATGGGACGCACGGGAGAGCGGCTGCTTGAGGCCCAGCGGTGCTGCCGGCCACTGGTGCCCACAGCCCCGCAGAAGGAGCTCGGCGAGCGGAGATCTGTCTCCTTGCAAAGGAGGAAGCACGTGCCCTGTAGGCACACACCGACCAGATGTGGTTCTTGGAGCCCAGTCAACAGACATCACCTCGCTCCTGAGCTTCGTGCAACTGCCAGCAGGAGGCAGGGGACATCCGAGACATCCCACCCGTGTCGGGAGCTGCTCTTCGCACGCACAAGGTGGGCAGAGCGCGGTGTGGAAGGCTTACCGGGGAGGCTGGGATCGCGTGTGCTCCGGGTGAGCATCACCCCGCAGAGCCGTGTGCCCAGCGTGCGTGTGCTGGGCCCCAAACCCACTCCGGGGGTTACTGGGTGGCGATGTTCCCCACAACGGGTGGCTGTGCTGGGCACAGGGCTGCTGTGGGTGCAGGCAGAGCAGGGACACGAGATACCTCTGGGGTTACACCAGGAGCCCCAGCCAGAAGCGGTGCCTGGGCTGTGCCACTGTTGCCCTCACCTCCTCCAGCCACCCCCCAGTTGCCCCCTGGGGGGCTGAGGGGTGCAGGGGGGAGGAACCGCGTGTGCCTGGCTCCAGAAGGGTGGCCCAGCACTGGTGGGATCCCAGGGTGAGGAACTAGTGCAGGTGAAAGCAGGGAAGGGAAAACTGCAGGAACCTAGCTAAGTAATAAAGAAATGGAAAACAAAATTAGAATCAACAGCTGTTCCAAAGGTGCTTGCTGAGGCCGAGCGAGCCCACAGGGGATTAATCCGGTGTCCTTTACACAACGCGTGGAAAACTCGGCAGGAAATTTCTGGGGTGGGGGGAAATGCCTTTTTCACCAGGAGCCCCGTGCACCCCTGGGGCAGCGGCTTCCAAAGGGAGGGTGAAACAGGGAGGAGGTGTCTGACCCTGGCAGGAGGAGGCAGGGGCGATGTGAAGCGATTGCTGGCCCGCAGCCCTGGTGCCAACCTCTCTGGGGGCTGGTGGAGCCGTGCTGGGTGTGCTGGAGCCCCGGGCATGGCAGCACCAGCCGTCCCCACGGAAGAGGAGCCGTGTGCTGAGGGCAGGAGTCTGGGTTTCCCGAGGGCTACAGGAAAATAATACGGCATGAGAATATCACATAGCTCTTGTTTCTCTAAATAGGTTATTTTTCCACTGCCTCACAAAGGCCCCAGTATCGTCTCTCTTCTTATTACTCTTTGTGTCATATGCAGTTAATTATTCATCCCCTTTCTGCGCTCTTTGTGCTGCTCTGTGAGCGGACGCGGCCCCGCTCTGCTCTCGGCTGTTTCTGCCCCAGCACGAACCGCTTTGGCTCGAAGCTTTGAACATAAACCCATGGGGCTTGGGGGGACCAAGCTCCTTGCATGGCCCAGATGGAATCAATTTTAGCTACAGATGCTCAAATCAACAACCTGAGCGGCCCCTGGTCCTGCTCGGGCACTCGGTCTGGGTGCAGCGTGCCGGTGAGGAGCGGGGACTGCCACAGAAGGGTCGGGGTGCCCCAATTTGCACAGCAAAGCACAGGAGGGGGGCTTGGGCAGCTGTTTTTTTGTGAAGACAAGGACAGGTCTGTCCCCTGGGACCAGGTTCCCACGTCCCAGTGGTGGCCCCATCCCCGCAGGGCTGTGGCAAGGGAGCAGCGCTGGCACCCGCTGCAAGCCACGGGTGTCAGCTGCAGCTCAGCACTGAAAGAGCCAAGAGAAAACAGAAAGAAAAAGTATCTGGTTGATCCTCTTTCCATGAGCTCAGAGGGTGACAGAAGTCTCCAGGTCAGATTTCCCTCTGGGAGACTGGGTGCCAAGCAGAAAGGAGTGGCTGCGTGGGGGGGGGGTGCATGGGAAGCATCGTCCCTCAGCCTCTGTACCTGCTGGGTCCTGCTGCTCGGGGGGGAGCGCCTGGGTCTGACACCCCTGCTGCTCTCCCACCCCAGCAGCTCTGCCTGGCCATGGCCACCCTCTTACAGAGCTGTCCTATGAGAGCCACCCAGCCAAGAGCCCACATGGGGTGCTGGAGCCAGCCTGGCCACCTCCCCACCTCAGGCCCTTCTGCTTTGACAACTCACTGCTGGTATTTTCAGGTCAATTAAACATTGAAGGGGACGCATCTAGCCCTCAGAGCTGCAGAGGGTGGTTGTAGACTGGGACACTCCCCAAGCTCCGAAGACCAAGAACAGATGCCGGCACGGAGAATCCCACCAGCACCCACAGCACCTCTCACCACTTGCACAGCGCGTGCCATGCTAATCTCAGCTGTTTCATAATTCACAGGGATAAACGCTAGATGGAAACACCATCCTCTCTATTAGCTCTGCACAGAGCACCTTAAAAATCACTTTGGGCAGGACCAGTTTGCAGCCGCCTCGTCAAACCCTCGTAGATGCCCAGTACTGGGCTGCCCGCGATCCCCTCCAACCCCCTGACAGGGGTCATAGAATCACAGCATCGTTTTGGCTGAGCTGGGTCATGTCCCTGCTTTCACCTCCCCACGAGAGAAGCATCAACCCCAGCAACCTCCAGACCCAGGCAGGGGCTGCCGTCCGCTGTCCTGCATACCCAGTGCCACCAGTGCCACCCCAAGGGATGGTCTTCTCCTGACAGCGTTTTGGGATGTTCCTCACCCAGTCCCATCCTAGTCCCCTGGCAAGAGCTCACGTCCCCCAGCCCTTCAGCGATGTCCCCACGGCCATACCTTATCGGCCAGGCACTCGGTGTCCTCGGTGAGCAGGTAGACGGCCCCGCTCTCGGCTAGGAGGATGGCAGTGTCGGTGGTGGAGGAGGACCTGGGCCGGCCCTGGTGCTGATGCAGGATGGCGGTGAGGCTGCTGTCCTGGGGGGCCTTGCGGACAAGGTGGGGGCTCCCTTTCTGGGGCTCCAACGAGCCGCTCTTGGCTCGCCGGCTGCCGCTGTGCAGGCTGGTGCCGCGCTTGATGGAGGGGCGAGAGCGGATCTGCTGCAGCACCCGGTTGAAGGCGGTGGGGCGCGCCGGGAGGTCGTGCAGGGACATGGCGTAGGAGACGCGGTGCATCTCTGGGGACCGCTCCTTCTCGTCGGGGGAGTCGTGGTCGGACATCCCGTAGTGCGGCGGCAGCGAGTCCTGCGAGTTCTGGTGCTCCCGCTCCCGCGAGCGCCGGCGGCTGTGGAAAAGGTGCTTCAGGCCATGGCCAAACATGGACCCTTCGGACAGCTGCTGGATTTTCTGCAGGGGAGGAGAGAAAACAAGCCCTGTTACTGTCAGGAAGGGGCGAGCTCACCCTGCCTTGGCGCACACAGCTCTGATGGACGGTGCCATGCTAACGCTGAACCGAACCGTGAAGCTCGAAGGATTAAAGAGGGCTCTGGGGACCCCACACCAGCCCAAAGGGATTGGCAAAAGGGAACAAGTGCTGCCAGCACTGCCCTTTATACTCGTGGAAGAGGATGAAACTTTAGTGGTCGTATGACAGCAGACAGGGCTGAGAACAGCAGCTCGGGGTGGCTGAGGTGAGCAGCCCCAGCAGCATTCCCCTGCGGGCAGCGGGGCTGGAGCAGCCTCTTCCTTAGGTAGGAAATCCAGGGTTAGTCCAGACTGAGAGCCTCGGCCACCAACGTACTGCCAGGAGCCACCTGCAATCCAAAACGTGCTCCAGGACGGATCAGGGAGGGCCTTTCCCCGGCAGATTTTCCATGGCCTCTGAGCACATCGTGGACTGAGCTGCCCTCACTTACAGGGGTGAAACCGCAGCTCGTGGCCCAGTGCCACCAAATCCAGTTCCTGCTGGGTAGCAACCAGTTTCCAGCAGGAGATGGGGGCATATCACTCCCCTGGGAACCCCCAGCTCTTCCTCTCCCGGGGGGCTGAGCCTCCCGTTCCCACAGAGCACACTGTGGCTGTTCTCAGGACGGCTCCTGGGAACCTGGGTGGACGCCGGCCGCCGCAGCGGCGAAGCCATGCAATATGGATGGTGGAACAGATCGTGCTCTTGATTACAGCCGGGTCAGCCCGCAGAGGTTTCCCCGCAGTCACTGGAACGCCCAGATTTGCATCCACGGGAGACGTTGGCTGGGTGCCCTCCGCCGTTCCCCGTGTGTGGTTGAACAGGGCGGGCAGTGGTGCAGGTAGAAACTTCCAGCATCTGCAAAGGGCTCAGCAGATTCCAGATCCCTGGTCCATTGTGGCTCTCAGGCAGCACGTAAATGATCTTGGGACACCAAAGATCCTCTTGCCCCCTGAAGCAGCTTCAGCTACCAGAAGCCCAGCAGATCACAGGGCACGAGTCTGCCCTGTTGCTCTCTGTCTCGATTGCGGAGTCCAGGCGAGCACCCCACCTTTGAGGACGCCAGTCCTGACCCTGCTGACGTTCACCACTGATTTACTGGGGCTGGGACTCTCCCCAGGGACGCCGGTTCCAGGAACCGCGGCGCTGCCATTAACTCATGCTCCAAAACCAGTGTGAAGTGGCCACGGAGCTGGGAGCCGCTCGCAGCCCCAGCAGGCACTCAGCAGAACCCCCAGATCTTAGGAAAACAGTGACGTTTGAGACACAACCTCTAGGAGCTGCAGATGTCAGAGGATTCCATGGCCACGCAGAAAGGACCCCTCAGCCCGGATGCCCCAGGCATTAGAGCCACACGGTCCAAATCCATAAGGGTGTAATTCTCGTGAGACCTGTGATAGTGATGAGGAATCAGCGATGCGATCCCGCGTCACCGAACGCTCTCTGGGCAAACCCGGTAATCCTTCTGTTATCTGTTCAGAATGAACATTTCTATCCTTCTGGTTTTTCCTAGGAAATATATAATAAATCCGTGGTGCCGGATTGCTACTTCAGGAAATAGTGATTTAAATTTTATTCTATTTATAGGGTCTCTATGGAAACAAGAGACAGCATTAGATAAGTAATAACTGTGAACCCACAAGTTTCTCCCACCAAGGGCACGGCATACCCTCGGATGCACAGTTAGCCCTTTTGAAGGTCCAAGTGACAAGAAACAACCAACTCCCTTCCTCGAGGGTAACGAAAGCAAAATGAAAGCGAAGCTGGCAATAAAGGAGAGGATGTTCCTCCAGCAGGAGCGTGGAGGTGGAAACCAGCCACCCAAGGGGCTTCTTGGCCCAATAGCTCGATCTGATAGAAATTCACCTTTAAAAAGAAACTCTCCTCAGGCTTTTCCCAAGTTTTCCTGAAAGAACTTCTCCTGGGCTCTGCTGGGAGGGCTCCCGGCGGGACGGTAAGAGATGTGCATGTGAGGGAAGGGGAGGGAAGCAAAAAGAGGAATCACAGCCCGACTGCCCTGGGCTTGAACCCCACCCGCTCAATGCCTTGTGAAGCTACAGGCTTGTCTATGCTAAAGAGTTGTCACCGTGGACAAGCCATCCCGCAGATGGTTATTGCAGAGAATTTGCTGATGTAAAATCTCTGTTTTCTTATGTTACTCTGGGATATTATTGCACTACCAAAGCAGAGGCATTTTTCTGGCACGAAACTACTTGTGGCTCAGAACAGAGTCTGCACGGGCTATTTTGGAACAGCCGTTGCTTAATAACTGATGCAATGGGCACGGAGATCAATTTCTCGGTGTGGGCAGCTGTAAAACACTAAGATTAATTAAAAAAACCCCATCTATTTATTTTGTCTTTTTCATTAATGTAGCCAGGGTCTCATGCTCAGCAGAGGGGACTTGTTTCCATGGACTTCAAAGGAGCGGCTCCTGCTTCACATCCCCTGTAAGCGGATCAATCCTGACCGGCTGCGGCGGGGTCAAGCCCAAGGCACAGGGTTTGGCTGAGCAGGGCTCTGGGCTGAGAACGGTCACACCCTCTGCCTCCTTCTTATGTCTTTATCCACTGGTGGGAACTAATCACTAAAATATGAGAAGCCAGGAGAGGTGCTGCCCTTGCCCGCTGTGCCAGGGAAGTGCATCCCCCCATCCCGCTCGGGCTGCGCTGGGCTCTCCAGGGCTGGTGCTCCCATCGCTGACAAGCAGCCTGAACCCCCCCCTCCACTTTCTCATCAGCTCTGCCCCGACATCCAAACCTCTTACTCAGCTTTCAGATGTGCAAGGAAGGGATCTTGTTGCCATGACCTTACAGCGCAGCTGCACGCTGCCAAGTCCTGCTCTATTATTATTATTATTATTATTACTACTAATTATTTATATCCCTGGCCTGCCCAGAGGCTCCAGCCCTTTTGAAGCATTGCACAGACACAGTGGAACAATGTCTCATCCGATAGCATTGCAACATATAACATTGCATTCCATCCCATCCCATCCCATCCCATCCCATCCCATCCCATCCCATCCCA